>VYXC01003455.1:1275656-1318273 GCA_013397175.1 Platysteira castanea | reverse complement strand
GGCGGCGGGTCCCGGAGCGGGCGGAGCCGGCAGGGTGCTCGGTGCGGCCGTACTCGGCGGGCGGCAGTGCTGCCGAGGCGGCGGGCGGGGCGGAGCTGCTGGAGGTGTGCTGGCGGCGGCGCTTCCTGCGGGGCGGCGCGGAGCCCGTGCCCTGGCGCGCCTACCTGAGCGGCCGCCACCCCGGCTTCGGGCCGCTTGGCGCGGCGCTGCGCGCTAACCTGGCGGCGCAGTGGTGGGACTCGGCGCTGCCCCTGCGGGAGCAGGTGTTCCCCGTGGACGCCCCGCTTCACGGCCCCCCCGGCGCCCCGCGGGACGCGCAGGGGCTGCGGCTGCTGCACCCGGAGACGCTGCGCGAAGCCCTCCAGGGCAGTGAGCAGAACCCGGGCGGCCCGGCCCTGGAAGAAGTGCTGGGGACCGCGGGGGTGCTGCGGGAGAGCCTCCTGCCCGGTAGGTCCCGGGCGGCTCCGCACAGCCTGCACCCTGCGAGCGGGTTTCTTGTTGGGAGCGAAACAGCTGCATTTAAGAGATTTTTCCAGCTGCCTTGGTACGCTGGGAATGTTCCTTCTGTAGGCTGTGAATTTGTGTGCTTTTCAAGGACCTGATCAGCACACGTGGGCAGCGGATGCGCTCCCCGTGATTTGGGGAAAAGCACATTAAAATCAACCTGCGCAGAGAAACCAGCCTGCTGAGCCAATCTCTGCGAAGCATCGATGCTAGTAAAGATAGTGGGGCTGCATGTACAAACAACACGTGTATAATATGTGCTTCATTTGTTCTTGCTAGAGTTAAAACATGAAAAGCTTTCCTGTGGCCACTGAAATCGGGGTTTGTCTTTTGTAGGTGTTCTGGCGCAGTATGTCAGCTGCTTAGAGCTGGTGAACAAAAGACTGCCCTGTGGCCTTGCTCAAATCGGAGTGTGCTTCCATTCTGTTCCAGAAAGTGAACATTCTGTTCCAGAAAATGAACAGCACAACAGAAACCTTACAAGGTAGACTAATAGAAGAGTTAATCCCTTATCATACCTATACCGTTTCACTTTTGGATTATTTTTGAATGCTGTTTCTTGCTTTTCCCCTGTTATTTCCGAAGGTGTTAACTTGCTGCCCTTGCTGTTGTTTAAAGAATAGGCGAGAGGACCACGTCTTTGCTTGCATGGTTTAGTTCTCCCAGAACTGCAGGACAGTGGCTCGATTACTGGCTACGCCAGAGGCTCCAGTGGTGGAGAAAGGTAACAGCAGCATATCCATGGGGAATCTTGGTCTGCTCCTTTATGTCTCAGAGGGGGAATAGTCACCCTGTTTGGTTTTATGGCCTTACATTGCTGGCCTGTGCTGTGCACTAAAATAGGTGTATTTCTTGTGGAAATTGAAAAGCTACTGAAGCTGATGACAAACCTGATAAGTAGTTTATAACGTGACTGCAGATAGGCAAGTGATTTTTGTTTGTCAGTGATATGAGATGAAAATGCCATAAAACAATCAAGAGATTTGGGCTGTAACTTAAAAGAACCTTTTGCTGAAAATCAGAGACTTCAGTTTGCATTGCAGACACCTGGTTTTTATAGTTAACACAGGATTCACAATAGTGATCACCTCTTACACCTCTTATTTTCAGTTTGCTGTAGGCCCGTCTAACTTCAGGAGCAGTGACTTTCAGGATGAAGAAGGCAGAAGAGGATTTAAGTTACACTACAGCTTTCCTTGGGGGACAGAAACAATAGAAACACTGAAGAACCTTGGTGATACTGAACTGTTACAGCTGTATCCAGGAGAGAGATCAAAATTACTTGTAAGCTTTACTGTATTCAACATCTTTCCTGATAAAGATGGGTCATGTGTGAGAGAAATGGGGATTTTTTTGCCGATCCACTTGCTGAGCATGTGGCTGGCTTTTTATTCCTTTGCTGCAAAAATAGTACAGTTGATATTCTGCAGTCAGACTTCATTTTCAAAAGCTGCTAAAATAGTGGTTTGGTATTTTTTTTTACAAGGAACTCTTCAAAATTAGAAATGAGCTGTATTGACAAGACAGCTGTTGTCAGTGGCATAGCCTTTACCTGTATCTGTGACAAACTCAGACTATGTTTTGCACTGTCCAGTTTGCATCAAAAAGAGCCTGTAAATATGGGGTTTTTTCCCTTGCTGTAGCTTGTTCACTTTCATCTGTATAGAAATTTTTGTAGATTAATGGGTTATAAAAGTGGCTTTATAGAAAAAGGGGGGATGGATCAGAGGGAAACCTCTCCACTGAATATGTTGGAGAGGGACAAACACCTAGTAAGTGGCAATGTTTGGAGTTAGGCTGAAGAGATAAAATTAGAGTAACTTCGTATTTTACCAGTCAATTGCAACCTCCTTCTTCTCATGACAGTCCTGTCTTTCCTGCTTTTGCAGTTTATTTCTGCAAAACTGGGTTACATAGGGATTTTTCAGAATGTGGGGACGCATGGTCACTTGAAAGTAATCTACCAACCTCCAAAAGAAAATGCAGAGTTTCAAGTGTATTTGCCATAGGTTTAAATCCGTGGTCAAAGTGGCAAAGCAAGAAACTAAGCCCATCCTACCCTGACCTTCTGCTTTCCCCACTGTTACAGTCTTACCTGGTTGCAGATACACGGCTAAGATTGCTGGTAATGTTCAAAATGTCTGTTTTAAATGTAATAAGGATGCTTGAGCTCAATGCCTCATTATACATTTAAAGCAGGCAAAAGGCTTTTAGGGACAATCTTTGATGTTTTCCTATGTGGGTTTTTTCTCTTCAGGGCCGAGATGGAAGGAAGAATGTCATCCCTCATGTTCTGTCTGTGAACGGGAATCTGGACCGAGGAGTGTTAGCATATCTCTTTGATTCTCTACAGCTAGTTGAGAATCCACTAACAGCAAAGAAAAATTCACAGAGGAAGGTAACTTCATGTAGAAAATGTGAGAAAAGTCTTAAGTACAAACCTCACAGACAATGTGGTAAATTCAAGCATTGCAATGTCTCCTTTTCCACGTGGCCAACCTGATCCCTTCCCAAAGAGCACAGACTGAACCCTCTCACTGGTAGCACCAGACTGGCCCCATGGCACAGCCCCTGTGGTCCTCGTCATCCACAGAAGCAATTTTTCCTCATTTTGAGGTCCCCTTTCCTGTTTTACCTTTCTCTCTGATGAGTAGGTAGGCTCTTTCCATGCAAGTGATGGAGTTAAGAGAAATCGGAATGTAGCTGCAGTTTGTGGGAAAGAGGAATCTGTCTTTTCCCTCAGCATTTGAAAGTGGCTGGGAAGAGTAGAAAAGTGGGTCCACGGGTGGTAGTGGGGCATCTCCCCAACAACCATCATTATCCCCACTTCTACCCTGTGCTCTGGAGTTTGAGTGCTGGCTGTTGGTGCCTGTTACCCAGGTAGCTGTGAACTGGATGGGAACTGCCTGCTGGGCTGTCTCTGATCCCTCTGGTTCCATTCAAGATGATGGAGCTCTGCTAATGAATCTTCATCTCTTTTCTGGAGCTCAGCCAAACTAGAGTAGTTTGTGCCATGTGAATCTACCTGGGCTGTGTGCTTGTTGCATAAAATACAGCTTCTAATTCAGGATTTTGTGCTGTGAGAAAATTTTGCATGTTTAGAACTTTAATTTTTAAAAATTACTATTTCCTAGTTCTGTTGAGAATTACATGATACATGCATTAGTAAACTGTTGGGTTTTTGTAAATTTTTTAGGTACTTAAGCTTCACCCTTGCTTAGCACCCCTTAAAGTGGCCTTGGATGTAGGAAAAGGTCCAACAACAGAGCTGAGGCAGGTATGTTGTAAGACAGTATTTTAATTTTGAGCATTGACTCTCCATGTAACCCGTTAAAATTCAGACACTGTTTATGTTGAGGAGAATCATGCTGCTGCTTCAACTCCTGGAGATTCCTGGTTGTGCAGAGTTCATGGTGCTCCAACTCTGCAGCTTGTGGGTCACAGCCAAAGGAATTCACTGCAGTTCTTGTGTGGACACAACTGCTTCTGGTACAATAGAGCTGATGCTCGTCCCGTGAAAAATTAAGAAAAATAAATAACACAATCCCTCTCAGCTTCTTAATCTTTCAGAATTACCTTAATGCATGGGGCACATCTTCAGAAGAATTTTTAAAGAGTTTTCATTTAAGTCAGTCATGAAGTCCCCATAGAAGGGAGGAAAGTTACACTGCCATGTTTTTGAACAGAAGTGGAGACATAATTGCTAGGCTGCTTTCTAATTTGAGATTATTTCAGCCAGCAAATTAACACCAGCTAGGAATGTTAATACCACACATGTTAAGAGTTTTAATGGTTTCTTTGTATAGAGTCTCAAACCCTCTAAGTCTGTCTTTTAACTTTTGTTTTTAAATGAACACAGGTTTGTCAAGGATTGTTCAATGAACTGACAGAAAATGGAATTTCTGTGTGGCCGGGTTATCTGGAAACTGTGCAGGTGACTCTAGAGCAACTTTATACAAAGTAAGGAGAAAACAGTCTTTTGTAAATTAAACAATGAAGGTCAAAGACAACTTTCTGTGGACTGGTGTAAATATGCCTTTTTTCAGTAGGAAGTCATTGAGTGCAGAAACTGACTGAAGGCGTGGATCCTGAACTACAGACATGGATTCAAGTAGTTTTATTATGAAAATCCGATCTTTTTTTAAATAAAGTGAAGTAGAAGCCTTTCGCATGTTACTGTTATTTCCCTGGAACTGTGAAGTGCCTTTTAAAAACTCTCATGTAGAAAATAAATTTCTTCAGACGAGTTACAAGCTTGCAGAACTGTTTCCCACCCTCACCCCATTTTTGCATCTGGTCTGGTTCTGTGTTTCATTCTTAAGCACTATTTCAAACAGCACACTGTCTAGGCTTGAACTTGGAAGTTCTTCCAAGCCTGGAACCATTGCCATTAGTGTATGTGATGGAACTGTTTGTGGATATAAAAACAGCTATTCCATTTGGGGGCTTTGTGTATAATTTGTTGATCACGAGTGAATTTGGGGCATATGGCTCCTCATGTCAGTGCATCTTGAGAATAGTGATGAGTGGTTTTTTCTGAGAGAAAATAAATGTAACTATTTGTTCATGTGCAGTAAAACTAAGTCAGAAAGATAAATTCTGCTTGTACAAAAATATTCTTTTAATAGGTCACTAAATAAGATTCTTTTTATATATTAAAATAGCTGAATAATTAAAAAAAGGTAGTCAGGAAAGCAAGGAATGGCAACAAGAAAACTGGAGGTGTCACACTGGACTTAGTGCAATACAGCAAAACCAAATATTTGCAGTTCATGGTCATTTGTATGTAAGTTGTCTGATTTTTTCCGTACACCAAAAGCAGTAACAGGTGGGTTCTTTTCTCTGCAGGTACGATGAGATGAGTATTCCCTTCATGGTCTTGATAAATGATGGCACTCTAGAGAATGGAGTGGTCCAGCTGAGAAGCAGAGACACCACCATGAAGGAAATGATGCACATTTCCAGGCTGAAGGACTTTTTAACTAAATATGTTACGTCAGCCAAGAATGTGTAAACTTTAAGTTGTTGAATAAAAGGATTTTCTTAGACGTCTTTGCCTGAACTGGTTTCAGCATTGTCATGAACTCAGTGGTTTCTCTGCAAACAGTTGTGCTAAAACTTGGAGGTGCATCTCATTTCTGTCAAATCTGGGTCTTCCAGGTTACCTTGGAAAAAGGGAAGAGAAAAAGTTGTCCCTTGTTAGCAAGACTAGCCATATTCGTGGTCACATCTTTGCATTTACTATTATATTGCAGGTGTCTATCCTAAGGTAAAAATTCAACTTTCATCTGTATTGCTGGCATAATTATGATCTCTGCTGGAAAATGGTATTTTATATAAAGGACTTCCAAATCTTCAGTATTTTAATAACATCAGTAAGTATCTCTGTACTATCTGTTTGTAGAAATGTATTTTAATCTCATGGCTTCAGTTCTTAAACGTGTAAGCTACTTCATCTTGCACTTGATAAACATCAAAAATCAGAAATACTATCAAGAGTAACAGAGGAATAGATTTAAATAAATTGTAAAGTTTTTTACGAACATTTTTCGTGGACAAAATGTCTGTGTGGATAAAATGGTGGAAGAAAACTAATGTATGATCATATTTTTCCTGTACCTAAGCATAGCTCTTAAAATCAGATACAAGAGTTTGCAGAGATACTGAACTGCGTTTTTCTGATCTTGTCTAGATTTCAGTGCCTGTACAGCTTGTTCAGTCACTGTATGAAGTGCTTAAAGTTTGTGCAAAAAAGCCCATGACCTCTGATAATTATCAGTGTCACGAAATACAAGAACTTGCCTTAAAATCTTCTGTTAATGTGGTGCTCACTTAACTATAAATGAGTTATTTGTAACAACAATTATAATTGCTGCATAGAGCATTTATGCTAGATATAATCAAGGTTAGCATAGTGTGTCTTCCTGAACTCATGGAATTCTTAGTAAGCTGGCTATGGAATGATATTCAAACAACCCAGCAACATCTAAGAAACTGCCTGTAGCAGGATACAGAATTTATTTTGAAGTTAACCGTCCCAAAAATTAATTTTGGCAACCTGTCCTTACTCTGAGAGCTGCAGTACTCTTGAACTGAGTAATTGCCATCCTTGCAGGTACAGAGAGGGAGGCCAAATACAGATCCTCCAGTGCCTAAGAGGGATTTTTTTTTCTTTTCTCATTATACTGGACAAAAGCCTTTTGATTATCTTATGTCTGCACACAATCCAGTTTCTACTTCAGCAGAATTGTTAAATGTTCAGGAACTTAGACCTGCGTGAAAGCTTTACATGTAATTCTAAGTTTTATCTGTTCTGCTTTTTCTCCTAAGTTGAAGTCCTTAGATATTATGGCTCAGAGATTCTACTTGCTAGTAGAAAGTGAGCTACATTGTCTGTCTACAAACTGATCAGGCCAGGAAATTGGTATCTAAACATCATCTCTTTCTATGCAGCTTGCTGGAACTTAGCACATTTGAGGGCTGAAAAATTCCTTAAAAATACATGATTAAGTTAATCACAAAAAAGCCATACCTGGTACTTAGTCTCTGATGAGGACCTTTGAATAGACTGTGGAACATGTCCTCTTCCCTGCTAAAAGCCAGAATAACATAATTCATAATTGCATTTTTGGTACAGATACACAGAAGAAGAATGAATGTTACATCAGCAATGTGGTTACTAATGACATTTCCTGCATGGTTTCATAGTGAGGCTGTTGAATTTGCTGCCATAGGATGGTTTGTTGGATTTTTTTTTTCCCTTCTTTTCCCCCCCACCTCAAAGCAGTTTTGAAGTTATTTTAGTTTTTCCATAGTAACTAAGCAATTTCATAAGCAATTGCAAGTATTTAGGCCATGCCTCCACCCAGCAAAATCCCCTCAAAACGTATTTGTGCACATCAGATATTTTGATATTATAGCTTGAGGTTTTCACCTTTTTCCTCTTCTCTTCTAATAACAGAAAAGTTGATGTATTCTTCTTCTGGTTTAACAGGCTCTGGATTAAAGATGATAAACAGCAGTTAACTCTGCAAACAACTCAAATCAGGCTTTTTTTTCTATAATCTTGAAACAAAGCAGTGAGATTCCATGCTAAATATAAATCTTGGAGCATCCATGGGCCTTATCAGAGCTCTTATCACTATCCTTGCAGGCTGAGACCTGGCACGAGCAGCTGCCCAGCACTGAGCTCACCCAGCAGGGTAGTGAGAATTCTGTCTACTTCATGAACAGGAAGGCAGGTTTGTTTGGAGGCAGTTACTTCGTTTTGATATTTAGAAATGGGAAACATAAATGCCTTTGCTGTTGGTTTGTTTGGGGGGTTCTTTTTCCCTTGAAAAGAGACATTCACATAGAAGGCAAATGTAGAAACCTGCAAGTTCAGAGCATTGTGGCTGTCAGGTAATGTCTTCATTATTGTGTGTTTTCTGCAATTCAAGTAGTAAAATGTTTTAACATAGATCAATTGCTTTGTTGCCACTTCATAATTTGAGTTTGGACTTCCTTTTGGTCTTGCCAAACTTAAAAAGGACACAATAAAGAACTAAAGTACTGAACAATTTTGAACAGAATGCAGGAGCTATGCAAGTTTTATTTTGCTACAATTTCATAAAGTCCACTATTGTCTGTTAGTAAATGGTCATTACACCCTTTTTTTTTTTTTAAATAGAACCTCAGTTCATTTAACCAGCTGCAGTTCTGGCTGTGTGGCTGTCAGATGATGCCAAATATGGATTCTGAGGGATTTCAAATAATTCCTTTGCTAGGAGGGTCAGTAGGTGTCCCCTTACAGTGATTTTGCAGTACCTGAAGAAAGCTGCCTGACTGCAGTGGGTGACAGGAACTTACCAATCTCTGTGTATATGACTTCATTTTCAGACTCCTCTGCATTCACTGTTGAAGTAAGGCTAGTTAAGGGCCTGGTAGACTTAAATTTTTCTGCAAATTGTAAAAGAAAAATGTGTGTGTGTGTATGTATACACATATATATAGAGAGAGAGAGAAAGAGAGAGATTTTTCTTAGAGGGAAATAAACAGCTTCAATGTATTTTTAAAATTTTGAGATCTCATGTAATGTTATTTTCACAATCAAAATTATTCTTTAACCAAAGGCATTTGAATAGATTTTGCTTTCCAGTGAGGTCTAATTCCTTCCAATATTTTTGTGTATTACATGAGATCTTGTTTTGCTTCTCCCTCCCCAGATCTTCCATCTAAAACACAGCTCAGACATTTGGCCTTGTCAATGTCTTGATAAGCTGCCAGTGCTGCTTCAGAGGAGACTCAACAACGTGCTAAAATACCAGGAGCTACTCTACTGATAATGTGATGTTTACACATTAAAACATATTGACAACATAAATGACCTCTGGAAAATGAAACAGACATTCAAATTACTCACTTGCTTTATACAAAGGAATTATGAAAAATGGAATTGCCAGAGCAAATCCTATTATGAGTAGCAGCAGGATCAGCCCAAGAGAAAGTATCAGGGGCTGAGAATGGCTTCTCTCTTCTGCCAAAAAGAAGGGGAAAAAAGTGTTTATGCAATGAAGTGTTGTTTCCTATTTTAAGTATTTTCTGTAAATTGAAATCAAGACTTGAAATTTCTTTCAGCTTTTAGATTAACTGGGGTTAATGTGACTGCTCAGGAGAGTCCCAAGGGCTCTGTACCCCAGCAGAAGGAAGGCAGCTTGCTGGTGCCCGTAAGCTCTTTCATAGGACCAGAGAGAAAAATAAAACCAGGCTCTCTCCAAGGTGGACCAGGGGTCTCTTGTAAAAGTGAGTCTTTCACAGACTCCATGGTCACTTCAAGATCTACTGCTATCTAGGATGCATGAAATTGTATGGTTTTGCATTAATTTTAAAAACTCAATTTTCTATTTTTAATTTAAATAAATAAATTTTGAACATCACATTGCAGGAACAAAATATCTGGCTAAAAACTTGCATAGTTAAAATATTCTGATTCTTGTGTGATCCCAGTTTGTCAACAGTAGTAATCTCTTTTCATTCATACCTGCTAATGTAAAGTTGAAACCATCGCTGTATTTTGTATTATTGGGAAAACTGTTATTAGCTTTGCATTTATAGGTTCCAAAGTCACTAAGGGAATCAATAAATAGAAAAATCACAGCTGCTTCCCTCTTCTGCATCGTCTTTTGGGGAGAAATGTTTTGTGTTCCTTTGAAGAATAGGTATGTGATGGGAAGAGATCCGTTCTCCGAGAGACAGGACAGGGTCACGTTCTGGCCTTTCTTTGCCTGAGAGGTGGGTGAGCTCAGCACTGGTTTGGAAATTGGCTCTGTAGAAAGAAAACTGAAAAGTCTAAATCACTGAGTACAGGACAAGCTCCAGGCAATGGTTGGAGTGAAGTGACAACACTGGCAAAAGAGCTGAGCAGAGAGGATGGAGGGCTCGTGAGTCCGGGCAGGAGAGCACTGCCAGCTCCTGAGGTAAGAGCAACAGTAAAATTCAGCTCCTCAGTCAAGAGGTGACTGTGTGCCCCTGGAATAAGCAGTGCTGGGAAGGTGCACAGCAAGACGTACCTATAAGGGTGAAGTTGAGGCTGTTGCTGTATTTTCCAGCACTGGAGCTGTTGCACTCAGCTTTGCACTTGTATTCCCCCACGTCGCTGGCAGAGCTGATGGTCAGGGTGAACAGTGCAGGGGTCAAGTCTGACCTGTTCAAAGCAGATACCTGCTGGTTGTGCCTGAACAGTGTGTATCTGACAGGTGGAGATCCAGACTCAGAGAGGCAGGAGAGGGTCACGTTCTGCTTCATCACCACGTTCAAAGCCCCCTGAACCAGTTCAAGCTTGGGATTGGACAGCATCTCTGGGAAGAAAAAACTTCTGAGTGAGTTGAGTGCACCTATGACCCAAGAAACCCCCAGATTTTTCCCAAAATATGTTGACAACCAAGCTATGCTTATTTGTGTTGAAACAGGCCATTATACTTTTTCCACCTCTAATAGCAGGCAACTCAATTACTTTTCAAAACCAGAATGCAGCTTCACACACGGTGAGAAGTGCATGTGTTCATGCAAAAGAGGCAGAGTCACACGAAACCTACAGATGTGTTCAGATGAACCACCAACAATACTTTTGAACTACAGCAGCAATTAAAATAATAGAGAAGTATAAAAGATAAATCAAATATTAGAGTATTAATTGTAGGAGAAAGTAACCTTATATATTAGTTGAGAGGTAGCATATAAATCTGAAAGCAAAAGCAGTATTTTATTGTGGCTGTCTGTAAACAGACAGAACTAACCTTCCGTAAGTAGGTTGAACATTTGAATAGTAGCAGTAAGGGCCTTGATGGTCTCAACTTTGTTTCCTTTCATGATCTTATACAAATGAATTTGCAACAAAAACTTGTCTTTTCATAGAAAATGGTACTGAGCTAGTCATGACTAAAATAAATTATGACACTTCCATGGGGAAAAAAATGTTTTAACAAGTTAAAGCAATTTTGATTTTATGTACAGGTCAGCAAAGAGGCAGTTAACTTATATAGAAACTTTTAAACTGACTCACTGCACAGAGAGGCAAAAGATTTAATTTTGCTTGAAATTTTTAGACATTTTTAAATCCCTCCCCCATTTTTCTGGATAGCAGTCAATCTCAGCACATACCTCAAAATCAACAAAAGAGAACCTACCTTTGCCATTTGTAGTAGTTTTCTGTATCTGCTGAGACATTTGAGCTAAGAGAAGAAAAAATAAAGCTTTCAGACAAGGAACAGTGGTTCTGGTTTAGAAAGATTTGTAATATGAAAGAAACATGTCCTTGGCTTACAGTAGGAAAACAGCAGAATTGTGAGAAAAAACATTTTCTGGACACTGAGCAAGAGAGCTGGTGGAGTTACATGGCAGAGATCTTCCTTTTGAAGGAGGTGGAGGAGTGGCTCTAGGACTTGAGGAAGTTCTGAATACGGAAATTGTGCTGATCAGTGCTGATCTTTACTCATGTTTCTGTGGAGAATTTTGTCATATCCCACATACATTTAGCCTGTGGCAGGCAGAGTAGTGGTTGGAGAGAGGAGCAGTGGAGTTTGGGATCCAGGTCAGTGTTGTGTGCAGTTGTCCTGAGACGTGGCTGGCGTGAGCAGCAGTTTCCCCCATGAGTTGTGTGGTGGAGCCATCCTGCCGTGCACTACAGGACCAGGGAGCCACTCAGGGTGGAAAAGACCTCGAAGAGCATCGAGTCCAACCATTCCCCCAGCACTGCCAGCTCCACCACTAAACCATGTCCCCAAGTGCCACATCTGCTCATCTTTAAATCCCTCCATGTGACTCCACCACTTCTCAGGGCAACCTGTGCCAATGTCTGACAACCTTTTCCATTAAGAAATTTTTCCTAATATCCAATCTAAACCTCCTCCAGTGCAGCTTGAGGCTGATTCCTCTTGTCCTATCATTTGTTACTTGGGAGGAGAGACCAACCCCCACCTTTCTCCTTTTGGGTCGTTTTTCTAGCCCTGTTCTTGTAAGGGAATGAATGAGATCACTGATCTATATCAAAGAGACACAGATTTGCTAGAGATAGTGCAAGTGATAATATAGCTGAGACTAAGGAAGTACGTGGTACAGGGTGGGTTTTTAGCAGCAGTATAATTTTTAAAAAACAGTCAAAAAAGTATCAAATCTATAGACGTTTTAAGATGCTATTAAGTATTTATAGCTCACCAGCTAGTTCAGAAAATGTTTTGGTTGAGCTTCAAATATTAAGCTGTGAGGAAGAGAGATCTTATACTAGAAAGTACAAATCTCGTAAAGAACTTGAGTTTAACACTACTGCATAAACAAGCCTGATGACTAATTTGATGAAGTAATCAGTAATACAAAGCCACATAATGACAGTCTTGGCAAGCAGATGTTCTTTACTCTGGGCAAAGTGAATGTAATCATCAGCCGTGCATGGGCAATGCCTTCTGCAAGACTCCAGGCCCTGTTGTACAGTTGCTTACACAGAAAATGACTTAATAGTGATCCTTGTCTTATTTCTTATTTTTCTTTCCACTTTCTGAAGGCAACAAGACAAAGCCCTGCAGTCCTTCCCTGGGTTATACAGAATCCCTCCCAAATCCTCAGCTGTTGCAGCATTGTGAAATTTCCTTACAGAACGTTGTGTGCACTTCCTTCCTCCTTGTTTTTATAATTTTGGTGGAGATTTACTTGTTTGGGTTTGTTTTCTTTTTTAAATTTCTTTTAAGACAATCTCCACTCTCCCCTCAGAAATATTTCTGATGTGGAACTGCTGTCAGCAAACCACAAGAGCGGAACATCTTTCCTCAGCTGTCAGGAAGCGTGTGTGAAAGTGCAGCTGCTGGGGGGAGGACGGGGGTGTTTGTGCATTTTGTGTTGTGGGAGCCTGCTTTTGTCAGAAACCCTCACAAACAGCCCTCAGGAGCCCTGGCTGGTGGTGCTCACCTGCAACCCAATGCTTTTTCTAAGAAGCTGCTTCATTTTGTGTGTGGGTAAAGGGGAGCAGTTACACAGCAAATGAGCTGTGAATTTGGCCATACCTTCTAAAAAATTAAAGTGTAGGTGTCACCAGAATCTCTCATGTACAGCAGCTTTAATGTTGTGCAGCCTCAGCATGCACAGCCTGTGTGTCCAGGGAAGACAAGTGCTGGTCCAAACCTCTGGTTTCTGTTTGGAAGTGAGAAGTTTGCTTCCATGTGGATTGTTTTTCAGCAAGAGCTGGCTATTGCCTTTGGACTAAAAGGATATTGGTTTTTTCTGCATGTGTGCAGAGAGTTTTATAGCAGCAGTGAGATACTGTGTGAGCTTGGAGTTCCCTTTTTATTAGATTTGCAAATTTCCTGCCTGGAATTAATGTGGTTGTACACATAAGGAGAACTGAATAAATTTGACGAAGAATAATGAGCAGAACATTGCAGAACAGAACAGAAAGTCATCCAGCCAAAACAAGTAAGTTAAAAAGTCAGAAAGGGAAATATGTATCACTTGGTGCTGTGACAATATTCTGCCTCAAGCGAGCAGGTGGAAGGGAATAAGCCAAACTGAGCTCTCATTCACAAGGTCAGTTCTTTAACTTGAGGATGAAAATAGTGTGATAGTGTTCTGTAGTAAGGCCGTGCTGGCTTCACACTGTGTCTGTTCTGTCACAGGCTTCCACGGAAATGTGTGTGTTTCAGCAGAATTACAAGAATTATTATACATAGTTATTCCCAGGCCCAGTTTCTCATCCTGAGAGGTCCTGTGTTCTGGAGGAGCATCTGCTGCACTGGATGTCTGCAGAAGGTTTGCCAGAAATCCCATATACTGACGGTTATGTCTGGTGATGGATTAAATCAAGGCTTCTGTTTTGTCTGTGCAAAAAGGTCTTACTGATATAGGCAGGTCACTGAATACTGGATTTTCACACTCCTACTCAAAAAAGGCTGTAGGGGCAAGTGTGCTGTTTACTTCAAGTACATGGTGTTTGGTTGTGAGGGAATTGTTTTTCTGGAGGACAAGTAAGAGAAGAGGAAAGGATCTCTTATCTATGCATATTAAGGTAGCTTTAAATTTCTTGCAGTGATCCTCTGGTTATGAATAAGAATTTTGACATAGTGAATGGTTTTCAATTGATTGCAGATTGCAAAGAACATGTCAGCAGGTGAAAGGAACTTCTGTGTACCAAATTTGATTAACCTAGGAGCTCCCAAATCTCCTAAAAATGAAATATTTCAAAATGATATGTCTGCCCTCTGAATCATCTCCCAACAATGGAGAAAGAAAGGAAAAAAATGGATGAAACACCAAAAACTGGGCTTACTAATGCATTTCTCTTGGGATAAATTCAAACATCACTGCATGAAAAGTGTTTCAGACAAATGTTTTCAGGATTTGCTGTAAGAATTCAATTTAGACTACTCTGTTAGCTTAATCACTCAGCTGATTCATAGATGTAATTTAAACTTTTTTCTGGTTCCTAACCTCTGATAAAAGTTAAACTTTTTTTTTTCCTACAATACTTAACATATTGTATGAAAAAACTGTTTAAAAAAGAACCCATATGCCAGGACTGACTGTATCTATGTTTCAGCCTTTTTCAAGCCTCTCTTGGTGTACTTGAGGTGTATCTGAGGAGTATCTGCCCCTCTGTGCAGTCAGCCAGCAGTCACATGAGCAGCAGTGGCTGGCTGTGTGTAGGCACCTGCAGCAGATCAGGAGCAAATAAATTCTGCCTCTTGGTTTGCACAGACTGCTGAAAGATCTTCTGTCAACTTGGATCAGCTTGTTGAGTCACTACCAACTGAATTTTACTCATGAAACCGATGTGGAGTAATGCTTGGGGAATCATCAAGCGATATTAAAATAATGGTAAGAGAAGGAAAAATATTTCCAGGATTAATTTCCTCTGCAGCCAGAAGTTACTGACCTCTTCTCTGTCACTGTTCATACTCTGATGACTATTGCTGCAGAGCTTGAGGCTGTTTTCCAGCTGCATCTGGAAATGCTGGATGTTAAGCAAATCGAGTACAAATCCTGGTACACTGCCAGTAAAGGGCAGTATGACAGTGACAGGGTGTGATGTGTGTTTCTGAACTGAGGAACTTTAATCCAGTAGTGGACAGCAGCTAAAAATGTCCTTGAGGAGCTGAATCAGTCACGCATTACTGGCACAGAGAGAGTTTGAGGTGGTGTCACAGACCGTGATCGTAATGTAATCATCAACTGATTTCACATCTCTGAAAGAAGGAATTTCTTGTTTGTCTGAATAAATTTCTAAGGCCCGTGGAAGTATGTGCTATGTGAAATACAAGTCAAGACAGATTTCTAGTGCTCTTTTCAGTGTTGCACTATGTCAGTAAGGAAGCGTAAAACCAAATAGTAATAATTAGCTCCTGTTGTATTAAATGGAAAAATTCCAGGGTGAAAGCCTCAGTGATATTCTGTCATTTTCAGCCTTCTGGTTCCTTTAGTTACTTTTCCAGGTTTAATTTATGTTGCCGTTTGGAGGAGGTGTTGGGTATCAGTCACCCTGCATTTAACTGTGAAAGGGAGCAGTGAGGGAAGCCCAGTGTGCTTCAGTGCCATGCTCATCTCCCAGCAGATGGTGCCATTGTGAAATGTAATTTATACCCAGACAAACTGGACAATCTAGAATTTCTTTAAATTGTAAATTGTAGAACTCCCAGACTCCTCAAAAAAAGGCAGTGTTAATTTCTTTAATGTTCTTGTAAATATTCAAATCCACGGAGAAAAATTAATTTTTTATTCTTCTCTAGGGAGGTATAAAGAGATGCTTTTAAAACAAAAATAATTGATGCAAATGTCCCACTTTCAAGAGAAAACAATATGCCCTGAAAATGTATGTAGAAAGAGCTTGTTTCATTTCCAGCTCACCAGGGATTTGTCTAGACTTGTGAAAACAGCAGTTAGTTATATTTCTATTATCTGTGAGTATACTGAAACAAGAATTGATAAGTAAGCAAAACAGTTCACAGTTGTAAGAAATCAAAGCAGTTAAACCATTATATGTGTCAGGAGTCGTGGGATTAGAAATCAGAGCTGCTTTTCTGTTCTTCATTTAGTTACTGGAAAACTTGTGTTGACTTCAGTATAGATAGACACCGATTTCTGAATTTTTAAAAATTTTAAAATAAAAGTTAGAAAAGTCCTAAACATTTGTAGATACACCTCTATAGCAATTAACTGTATTTAAAATCAGTGAACTTACAAAGGAAATTATGTGGAACCTCCATTATCAGGGACAATATTTCTGAGCCCAAAAATGTTTTATCAGTAAATCAGTGAGATAGAACTTGAAGCCAACACACATGAAACCTTCATCTTTTCTGAAGAAAGTGAAACTGCCATCAGGAATGGGCATTTGAGACCAGGAGACCAAGTTTAGGGGCCCCAGAAGGTTGGCTGGAATTGGGGTGTGAGGATGTGAGATGTCAGTGCTGGAGGTCGGCGCTGCGGCTGCTCTTTGCTGGGAGCACATGGAAACAAACAGCTGGAGTGTGCTGGGAACTCCGAGCTCCCTTTCCTGTTGTAAGGGACTGGCTGAAAACACTCTATTTGCAGAGGGAAATATTTGAAAATCTTATTCAGCATTTTTCCCTTAGTTAGGGAAATAGACTTTGCCTCTCATTTCAGCAAAGCTCTGTTCAGTTGCCAGAGCTGGTGGCTGTTAGGAAATGTCACATGTGAGCAAGTAGCAGGGGATCCAGCCAGTAGAAACAGGGATTGTGAATTCCCAGGTGAGGTTTAGTGTGTAAGGGTCCAATTCATTGGCAGTAGATTAAATGTGATGATTCCCATGGGTTTCAAAGGGCATTCAGTTAGATTATAATGGCTATTCTGGCTGCTTCAGAAGATGTGTTGCATTTCTGAGGTCAGTCCTGCTTTTCCCACAGACATAATAGAGATTGAATAGAGTTCTTTATATGATGTATATTAGAATAAATTTGATCTTACTCAGAAATGTGTATCTTGAGAGATTACAACAAAATGGCTGTTAGGAAAATATGCAGTTGTTTTACTGGCACAGGTACTTTAAGTCACATCCTTTAGGTCAGTGTGGTTTCTAGTTTAACCATGGAAGATGGTCTTAAGATGTTCTTGTGTGTTTGAATTTTTTTTTATCTCGTTTCTGGCCTAACATCCTGCAGTACAATTTAATTATTGGGTTTTGGTCATTAGCAGCTTGATTTTCCTCTCCACGACAATGTTGAGGCTTGTCAGGAATATGACAGTTTAATCAGCCTGTAGAATCTTGTGGAATGGACTTCACTTGGGAGTGACATCTGGCAACAGCCTCAGGTTTTGGCACCATTAAACTTTAATCTTGAGCTATTTCATCCTAAAGCTGGCCTTTCCACCTGAGTCTGAAACTAGCCTGGCTCTGACCTGAGCCCTGCTGGCCCTCTCTGAAGGATTCTGGCCCACCCTCACTCCCCTTCCCTCTCCGGGGCTCAGAGGAACCTTTGTCCCCCCGTGGGAAAGACTGATGTGGTTTTGCTGAGCTTTTTATGTCCTGCTGAATTCTTTTACGGGGAAAGGGGGAAGGGGAAAATCTCCTTCCTTCCTATTTTTTTGTTACCAATAGCAAAAGTTGATCTACCTTTGTTCTCCACCTGCCACGTGTCCTCCTGCTCTTTCCCTTAACCTGTCTCTGGGGGACCATTGTTGGCAGCTGGCCAAGCCACCAGTCTTTTGTTGGTGATGTGTTTCAAACAGCCTGGACTGAGCAGGACAAACACTATTGCTAGTTAACAGCTTAGTCTTAATTGCTGTGACTATTGTGCCATTCTGTAAAACAGCCAGAGAGGCCTTGTTCATGCAGCCAATACATTGTTAAATGATGAGTGTTTTCCTTCTGTTTCCTTTTGTAAAATTCCACACTTATGTGGGTAATACAATCATTGAAGTAGACTTACAGCTTTAAAATACTGGTTTTGGGGAAAAATTACAGCTTTCATTCATCCCAGGAGGAAAGAAAGGGGTTTCATATGAACAGTGAAGCTTATGAGAATTGTCTGTCTCATTTATGGACTTCTGTGAAAAGTATTTTGTATTGTTTTATGCAGTGTTTTAACAAGCCTGGAAAATGTTGCTGGAATTAAAGGAAAGCATTGACTCTGTCCACAGGGGAAGGAGCAAAGAGATGAAGAGTTCAGCACTCGGTTTTCAAGAACAACTAAATCACCACTTGGGGAGTTCTGGGTCACACAATTTGAGAAACACTTTCTGAAGGGCTTGATTTCAACTCATTTTGTCAGGCCTGAAGGCTCTGTCAGTGTTAGAGCTGGAGGGAATGACTTAAATCTGACTTAAAAGTGGGCTGATATACTGAGAGGAATATCCTGGACAACTGAGAAGTGTTCTCTATTTCAGATTGTGCCAGTGCTGCTGCAGATTTCTGCTGAGAATTGAAACTCCATCTGATTCTTTTCCAGCTTGTGACAGTGTGTCCTTTGCATAAAATAAAATCTGGTGCAGATCCCTGGTTTTGGTATATGATGGTACTATGAGATCCACCTGTCAATATTCTAGTCTCACACAACAGTAGCTCTGGTTTCTGAGATGATTTGAATTTATTGTGCAACCTACAGTAAAGCTACAGTTCTTTGCCACAGCAAAATGGGAGACCTAGAAATAGGGGTAAAGGGGGAAAATGAGTAATTATGTACAGCTCTTCTCTGAAAGAGTTTGCTGTTAACATGAAGGGAAGTATTTCCTCAAGTATCTGCTGAGGTCAAGTAGCAAAGGTAATTTGTGTTCCTAAATGGTTAATCGTGACTTAAAAATACCCATATTGACAGGAACTGCAGGATAATGTCATTGGAACTTCTTGTTTTTTTAATACACCTTAAGAAATTAAACAAAGCAAATGCATTTGGTGGCGCCCTCAGGAAAAGTCCAGTCACTTCCTGACCAGTAATCTGCCTGGGAGCAGCAGATACATTCTCATTGTTTGCCATTTCCAGTTTCCAGTAATGGGAACGATTACTTGATCCAGCCAGTTTCTGCTGAAGATCTGGGAAAACTTACAAATTTTAATGGCAAATTCCTATTGGTTTCCATAAAACAACAAGGGAAAAAAGCATAACGTGGTGTTGGTACCTGGAGGCATCACCTCTGATAATGAATATTGTTTTATTTTGGAATTAAGTGTCTGTTCTTCAGGAACGAGATGTATCTTGCTCTTCTGGTGATTTTCTTGCAGTGTAAGTTGGATAACTAAATCTCTGGGTGGGTACATGTGTTTCTGGTTTATCTGGAATTTGTTGAGGCTTTTTACAGCTTTGTGTTACTGTCTCTCAATCTGTAAGCTTTGAAAATAACATTTCTTCTCTTTTTTTTTTCCAGGTTCAGAACTTTACGCTCAGGGGAAAGGTAGGGAATGGTAATTTTTGTTGGTTTTTTGGGGTTTTTTATGTACAAATTTAATGTAACTGATTTAACTAATTCCTCAGTTGTTGGTATGCATCTGTAACAGAGTTTATTTGGATTTGCTGTACAATAGCTCAGTATGAAATTTGGCTGTATGAAAAAAAAGAGTTTTACTTGGTGTTGTTTCTTGATATAGTGTTTAAATCAGAGATGTGCTGCTAATTCCTTAATAAAATGCTGAAATCTTTCCTAGAGTAATTTGCTTTACTGAGCCATAAAAGAGGTGGGAGACAAAATTAACATTTTGTTTTGGTGTGTAAAAATCCCTCTCATGCCCACAAGGAAGGATAAAGGATAACATTATAGAATATAAGTTAAGGGCACTGTCCCCTGGTCTTGCAAAAGAATTGATCATGTCTGAGCAGAGTTCAGAAATCGTGTTCAGAAAGGAACACGTTTACTTTCTGTCTTATCATCCTGCTGGCTCCCAGCACGTCCATTGGGAATGCTTCCTTTTTCCATCACCCAGGAGAAATGTTTGCTTCTTGTTGTCATGTGGTCTATTCACATGCAAAGAAATTCCCAGCTTTTTCACTGATTTTATGCCCCAAACTCTCTCTAGCAAGGACACATTGTAAATAGCTGGTAAGTGCACGGGACAAGGGACTTCTTTAGATGCAGGAAAGCTTTTCTATTCACAAAGCTATTTCTAATACAAATCCTGACCAAAATGAGCATAACCCGAAAGTGTAAGTTCTAAAGGAAAAGAAAGTGAATGAACTAATACATCTTTCTCCATACTTGTTCCTCTAGATGTGAGAATATAAATATTAATTATACCAGGATTCTAACAGTTAAAACATTTAAGCTACAAAGTATTTATTTTTGCTGTGGTTATAAACACAGAATATATTTCTATGCACATACATTTCTATACACATATACATATGTATATACTACTACTTATATACTACTACAAATATATATGTAAATACTACTATGAACTTTATTTCCAGAAGTGCTTATCAATTTAAGTTGCAGTATTCCTATCAAATGAAGTGTAAATTTTTAAAATAACTTTTGTAATTTAAATGTAGCAGCTTGAGACAATTGTGTTATGTTGGACTAATTTAAAATAAATATAACTTTTTATTTTATCTTCTATCAAGTTTTTACTTTCAACAGAGTTGAAATCAGGGTTCAGCCATCTGTCAAAGTGAAGAATGGAGCTCCGATGTCAATCATCTGCCATGCTGATATTAGCAAGAATACTGATTTCCAGCTGAAGCATAATTTTACAATTTTTAAGGATGGAAAGCCTGTGTTTATGACTGTATCACACAAAGAAGATGCACGGTATAGAATACCTGTGGCCAGATCTTCAGATACAGGAGACTATGAATGTACTGTGAAAGCAGAGGGAAAGTTCAGTTTCAGTACCCCTGTCTATGTTTGGGTAGCAGGTGAGTGCTCTGTCAGACATGGCAGATAAGATAGAAAGAGAGAACAACCTCACAGGAAAGGAATAATAGTCAGTGCTAAACCAGGTATCTTGCAAAGTGTGTTTTATCCACCGACATCGCCGTACTTGATGAGAGTTTGGTTCTAACCCCCCATGTTAAGGCACAGAAATGAACTCAGCACCCAGAGGCTCCAGGACAGATTAGTCACAGTCAGGAACAGTCTGTGCCACCACCCCCACTGTCCTGAGCCTCTGTTCCCCAGACTTGAGAATGTACTCATGAAAGTTGTGCTCACCCCAATAACCATGATGAGGGCTGGATAGATCCCTGGAAATGCTGGAAATAACGTACAGAGATGCTCAGGGTGTGAGAGCCATTTTCAAAACCAGCATCAGCCATGGGCTGCTTTTGTAGACAATGTTGTATCAGTCTTGTTCTTTCATCTCTTATGAGAACAGGGGCCACCTCCATCCATACACTTTCTAGACGTGTTCTTGACTGCAAGTGACATTTTTCCCCTTGGAAAAGGGGCTTGGAAAGAATTTGTCAGCATTACGTAGTTACCAGGTCATTGTTTGGTTCTTGCAAACTATTTGCATCTGTTAATTAGTATAAATCATTCCCACAGTCATCAGAGATAGTGTTTATTTCAGGATTATGCAATGTTAAATTTCTTTTCTTGCTGTCTGTTGCAAGGAATGACCAAGCCAATCCTGACTGCTGACAAAAAAGAAGTTCTAGAGGGTGAAGTTGTGAAATTACGTTGTGAGCTGCCAGAAGAAGTACCTCCTTTAGAGTTCGTTTTCCGGAAGACAAAGATAAAGACAAATTCAGCACCTAAAGAAAAACGTATACCTGAACAAAACCAAAATTTTTCTGAAGTGGAATATTACATTGAAGAGGGAGATGATATTTTAAAATTTGATTGCTTTGGCAAAAGACAAGTAAGATCTGGATGGGAAAGCTCACAACACAGCAATGAAACACTTGTTACAGTCAAGGGTAAGTTGCTGAACTTTTCTTTTTACATTTCTTTGCTATAGATAAAAATTGGGTCATATATTTTATGTATATCTATCTATCTGTATGTTCATATGTATTCTCTTGCAGAACCATTTATAAAGCCCGACCTGACCACCGTGCCCTCCAGTAACATTACAGAAGGAGACCAAATAGAATTTGAATGCTCAACTAAGGCAGCTGAAATGCGTGACATTGAAATCATCCTCCAGAAAAACAGAACAATACTGAACAGTGTACGAGATAAGAACTTTTTGAAATACTCTACAGTAGCTACTCAAGAGGACAGTGGTGAATACCTGTGTAAGGTGGAGCAAGGAGTGGTGTCTAAAACCACCAAACAGAATGTCTTTGTGTCAGGTAAAACCTCTGTTCATCTTAGATTTTACTCAAAGTATTGATATTTAAATTTAAATTTGGCAGAACTCAAGATCCAAGTGTAACCTCCAGATCCAAGTGTAAATTTTCTGTAAGTTAAAGGCTAGTTAGATTTTAGCTTCTGATTTTTGCCCACCTATACTTCCCAACTAAAATAATATCCTTAAACAACCTGTGAAAAATGGTTTCAAGCAATTGCTGTTTCTGTTTTCCCTGAAAATACAATAATACTAAAATAGAATGATTGTTTTGTTCTGAAATTATAAACTATCAGTATGTCCTTCATTCTGTATACTTTGAGATAAGTAGTCATATTCTTCCATGCTCACCTTGAATGAATCAGTTCTCTTTTTATCTTGCAGAATTATTTCCCAAGCCATCGTTGTCTGCTTCTATGACTAAGTTGGATGAAAGTAAAGATTTAAATTTGAGTTGCAGCATTAATAGTTTTCAGAGAGCCAGCTTCTCTATAGTACGGAAAAGTTCCAGTGGAGACATCCTGTTGAAAAATTCTAGAGACTTAGCAATGAAAGTTAATGTGAATGATACTGGATCTTACACCTGTAAAGCTGAAGTAAAAGGAATAGTCAAGGAGAGCAAACCTGTGAGGATAAACGTTTATGGTGAGTTGATACAGAGGCTTAGAACCCACCAGGGTGGGGGGAGGATCTAAACCAGAAGCTTATAAATAAGGACATCTGTTTACAGAATCAGTCTCTGGTCCATGAACTAGCAGAGTGTCTATTAGTTCTTACAACATGAATTGCTGTGAGATGTGCTTTAGCTGCAGAGGATTTGGCGTACTGTGATCTAACCAAGTCAGACTTTCCAGGGCTGGCCCACAGAGAAGGGAGTTGGCATGGCTTCCTGCTGGTCCCTTGGTTCTGCTAGGGACCAGATAAACTCTCATTCATTACCATTTGCAGGAGCCAGGAATGTTCTGCAAAACATTCCCTTTGATCTAAAGGTCTTTCAGTGTCTGCCTTGAATCCCTCCCCCTGACCCTCCAGGCAGAAAGCCAGGAGAGCCAGAGGTCATCTGGTTGGCTCTGCTCTAGAAAAGCCAAGGGTTCATTGCTATCAAGCCAGGCCCCTCACCAGCACACGAACTATGAACACTCCAGTTCCCTCCCCTCTCATGGAGCAGGCACAGTGGTTCTCCAGCCTGTCAGAGGGATGAACTGGGCTGTGACTCACTGTGCTGCTGAAACAGGGCCCTGAGGAGGAGCTGTGTGATCCCTCTCAGGTCATACCAGGAACAGACTTGCTCCTTGGGTCAGAACTAGTTCTGGAATTTGGATGACCCACAGTTATGCCACTGATCCTTTTCTTGTTTTGCTTCGTGTTCTCCCTGTATGCTACTTTATTCAAAGTCACATATGTTCTATTATCTGTGCTAGTGATTTGTTCAAGTCCCCGTTTCCACTCTATCAATGAGGAAGAACTTCCCTGTACAGACTGTGTGCAAACCAGCTAAATATTGTATGTTTATATGTTTTCTGCAAAATAATATTGTGCATTTTGGCCTTATGCAGTGTAATTTGCAACCATTTGTTTTTTATTCACCTTATAGCTCCAGTCTCCAAGCCAACTCTTTCCGTTGCCAGCGGTTCACCGGAGGTGGTATTAGGGAAGCCTCTACAATTAATCTGTCATTCAGTGATGGGAACACCACCAATAACATTCACATTCTACAAAGGGGATGAAGTTAAGAAAGATGTAACTAATGACACATATGCTGTGTTCTTGTATGAAAATATTGGACTAAATGACAGTGGAGGATACAAATGTGATGCTAGAAACAATCACTCCAGTGGCGTGAAAACTAGCAATATTCTAAATGTCACAGTGATAGGTAAGTCTGTTTAATTCTTCTTCTTCTTGTCTGATGTCATATTTAGAGTTTTGAAACAGTAGCAGCAAATGGTGGACTAAGCAAAATGGATGTGAAATGTTTACAAGTTTTTGTTCCCTTGACTTAAAATAGTTGCCTATCACAGCACAGTAGTCCAGGACCAGAGCAGAAGTCTATTCTTGGTCTTTGAAAAAGAAGAGGTAATTTCTCTCTACCAAGAAGTTTTCAGTTTTGCATCCTGGTTTGAACCCAAATTGTGTTGGTCTTAATAAGATAAACTTGTGGTTAATAGGCTGTTTTCCTTCTGATGTTTGACACCGAGTATATGACTAGAACAGATACATCCAGAATTGTTGCATTTCGTCTGAGTCAGTTGGATTATTGCACACTCTCCACTTGCTGAGCTCCCAAACAGGGTTTTTAACACAGTATTTGCATTCACCTAGACTACAGCACCTTAGGATTCACCTTAAATCCATCAGTTCCACCATTCACTAACACTAGAGAGAAGCTGAATGATAAAACTCTTAAGAGTTTTATCCAGGGAGGTTTAAAATAAAGGTACTTTGAAATAACAAGCTACAAATAAACACAAAGCATAATCTTAGCCCATTACCAAGTGGGTATTTCTTTGCTGGAACTGGTGTATCCCAGCTGTTGGAGCTGTGGTTCGGGATACATCGTGACACTGTTTAAAAGTTCTGAAGAGAAGGTCATGTTTTGGAGCCTGGTGACCCAGTCTTCCACAGAATTCTGTGTATTCTGTCCTTTCTGTCTCTACCAGGTCTGGAGATGGATTTATATTTTCCAGAGCAATTCTCCCTGTCAGAGGCGCAGTCATAGTAACCCATGTCTTATATCTAAATCTGCTTCCTAATACAAATACAGCTTTCATGACCAGCATCTTTTCATATCAAATCTGGTTTCCTTCCTCTGCTTCTGTGCCAATGTTTCCTTAATGATTCCTTCTTTACATCTGCCTTGTGTTATCCATAGCCCTTCCCCAAACACATTTATAATATTTCCAGAGAAATTTTCTTTAGGAATTTTAGCAAAACATCCTTCATATCCCGAACATTTTGCAAAGCTGCTGACATTCTACATCTTGCATCACACAATATGTGTCCATTTTCTCCCCCTGTAGTTACAAAGGCTGAAGCTCATCTGTTCCTAGGCTAGTTCTGTGTATGCTAATACGCTTCATTTTTAAACTAGCAGACTTAAAAACTACGGTTTGGCTGTGCGTATTCTTACAACTTGCTCAAATGCAAACTAACTTCTCTCCTTGTCTTTGCTATACTCTGTAACCACTGAAATTTGGGATTTGCTTATGCCTTTGGAGAACTTGATGCATTATCTCCTGAGACCCTCTATTGTATATAAAACTTACAAGAATAGTTACCATGCAGTTAGCATAACTCTACATAACTATGAAAGCAGAACTGCATAAACTGCACCATAATTATTTACACAATGGAACTGCTGAGTGTGTTATTTCTGGAAATTAAATCATTTGTAGACTGGGGCCAGAGGGGCATCCAAAGAATTTTAAGGAAAGAGACTGACTGACCTCTGTGGAATGGATAAAATTTCTTCCTATGTCTGCTTTGTTTCTTTATCATGCCCTCTCTATTTCTGAGTGTATAAAAATATTTACTAGAGGATGCTGCCTGGCAGAGACTGTTCAGAAAGATTAATACTGTGCATTCAGTCTCTGTTTAACTAAGCATTAAAGCAAGCATTTCTACAATACAATATTTTGTCATCAAAGTTGTTTCTAATAGTGCTAATATTTGTTTTCTTTGCGCCTTCCTCTATAGTACCAATCAGGGATGCCAGTTTGGGCAGTGTTCCATACGGAGAAGTAGAAGTTGGCAGTGATACTGCTTTTCTCTGCTCTGTGAAAGAAGGATCTTGGCCAATAGAGTTCAAGTTTTTTCAAAAAACTGATCATGAAGTTCTTCTACATCAAGTAAAGAAATTTGCAGACAGAGCCATATGGCACAAGAAAACAATGAAGAGGAAGGACACGGGGACCTATTATTGCATGGCTTCGAACCGAGCCAGCGTGGACGTGAGGAGCCATCCAATAACCATCAGTGGTGAGTTCATTCCTGGTAAGCTGCCTACTATGGCACCAGGATAGGTGAGGGCATCTGACTTGAGATGTTCCTAAGTATAACTCTCTTACTTGTTTTTCTTCCACCACTGTCAGAAGTTAAACAGAGAGATGTCTTTATAAACAGAGATTGTCCAGCTTATATAGAAAAAATTAAGGAGTGCCCAAAAGCCAAAGGAGCCAGGTGCAAACTAAAACCAAGCCGTTGATGTACTGAGCTTTTGGTCACAAAGGACAGGCTCACTAAAGAACTTGGTATCCAAGTCTCTTCCAAGTTCTTCCCCAATATATAAGAAGGTTGATGTGTAGTAAAATGAAAGGTCAGGAACTGCAGGATTTGATAGTGTTGACCTATCACTGTAACAACTCTCTTAAACATGTTTTTCTTACTTGCAGTCGTCATAGCAGCTTGGCAGAAAGGAGTCATTGCTGCATTTGTCCTAACAGCCATCGCAGGAGTAGGAGCAGTCGCTTTATGGTGGTTTTTGTGTAAGAAGAAAAAGGGTAATGAATGGTTCCCTTCTCTTTGTTTGGGGACAAATGTATTACAGTTAAACTTGCATTGTCTCAGCAGCAGAGGCTTGTGGGGGTGAGGCTTCAGAGATGACTAAACACAATTAAAAGAATCTATTTAGAAATGCCACGTGACCCAAATTAAACTGCAAATGTGCTGAAGCTTTCCAAGCATATTGGGCAGAACACAGTGCTGGGCAGGCACTAGAGAAGCAAAGATTATCGAATACAGGCCAGGATTACACTGTTCCCATGCAGTTCTAGGTCCAGAATTCAGCCCCAGGCAATGTAGAGGCAGACAGGCCTGAGGAGGTTTCTGATCCCTTATAGAGCTATAACAATTTGATTTGGGGTCCCAGCTCAGGTGTAATTGAGCTACTTCTCTAAGCCTCATGAAGCAAATTTAGATTATTAGCTTGTGGGATTAGGTTTTTTCTTCCACTCTGTTGTGCAATTTCATTTAGGGATTTGTCTTTTATCATTAAGGTATATTTTCTGATCTTGTTTTTTCAGAAAATAAGTAAATCTGATTTATCCTGTGATATGCAGTACATGGCAAATTATTTGGGAAAATTCGGAGCATTTGGATGTCCCAGATTGCTTAAATTGGCTAGGTTAAAATCTGGGTTTTGGGACTTAGGGTTCTCTGTGAAAGAGAGATTTAAGGGACCTGGGAGATAAACAGGATATAAGATGTGAGGTATTTAATTTTGTGATAGCCAGGAGAAATTATTCTGACATGAGTAGACAATCACTGTATTTTTGTTTGCATTTTTACTTTTAAATTCTTTACCTGTGCAACCTATTAATAGATGTTTTTGTTTTTCTCTGTCAAGCTAAAGGACCATCCATGGAGATGTCTGGGTAAGATGCCTTCCTGTCTGGGTTTCGGCTGGGATAGAGTTAATTTTCTTCTTAGTAGCTGGTACAGTGCTGTGTTTTGCATTTAGTGTGAGAATAATGTTGATAACACTGCTGTTTTAGTTGTTAAGTAGTGCTTACACTAAGTCAAGGACTTTTCAGTTTCCCACGCTCTGCCAGTGAGCAGGGGCACAAGAAGCCAGGCAGGATCGTGGCCAGGACAGTTGACCCAAACAGATCTTCCACACCATAGAGTGTTGTATAGTATAGAAACTGGGGGGGAATTGTCTGGGGGGCACTGTCAGTGCTCAGGGCTGGGCTGGGCACTGGTCAGCAGGTGCTGAGCAATTGTATTGAGTATCACTTGTTTTTCTTGAGTTTTATTCCTCTCTCTCTCTCCTTCTCTTATTATTATTATTACTATTATTATTACTATTATTATTATATTTTACTTTATTTCAATCATTAAACTGTTCTTATCTCAACTGTTCTTACCTGGGTTTTACCTTTTTCCAATCCTTCTCGTCCCACTGGGAGTGAGGTGGGTGAGGGAGGGTGTTTAGTTATCAGCTGAAGTTAAACCACAACAACCCTTTTTGGCACCCAGCGTGGGACTCGAAGTTAACGACAGATCTGACCAGTGCATGTTGAAACAAGTTTGATACAAGCATTCCCTATGGTTTAATACCCATTGCTCAGTGTTGATTTGTTTGCTCTCAGAGCTGTGTTCTCCAACACCTTGCTTGCACTACTGCACCCTGTTGAGTTTGCTGTCTGCGGGGCAGGGCTGAGGTTATTGTTTTGTTGTAACTCACCTGGTCTGGGTCTCAGCGCTGCCATCACCTGTGCATGGGGAGACACCTGTTGGGAATTATTCACAATTACATCTTTTACCCGATTCCTCGGACAACCAGTTTATGGAGGAGAGACATCTTCCCACAGCCTCCCTTTCCTCTGCAGGCTAATTACCAGAGCATTTGAGAATAAGAAAATTTTGAATACCCTTGGGATGTTGGAACCAGCATGGTCCTTTTGGTAGGAACCAGGAAGTGGCTGAATGTGGTTCAGCTCTTGTATAGGGTTAAGCAATTATTTGCAGCTACTCCAACCCCCACAACAGGCACAGTGGGCACTCAAACTCCAGTGAGAGGCACTGTGATTACTCACCCCAGGGGTGGGTGATGCAGCTGAACCAGAGGACCAATCCCTGTCTGTAGCAGTTCCCCCTTAATAAAGGAAGAGAAATGGACAGGAAAGATGGCTCATTTAGTAAAGAAGGACAAAGCAGGGTCATAACAAGAACAGGAGGAGGAGGCAGAACAAGAGGTAACCACTTCATCCTTATCCCTGAGTGAGCTGTGGGATATGCAAAAGGATTTCAGCTGTCATCCACGTGAGCACGTCATCACCTGGCTGCTCCGATGCTGGGATAATGGGGCCTGTGGTGTGGAACTAGAGGGTAGGGAAACCCAGCAGCTGTAATCATTTTCTAGGGAAGGGTGAATTACAAGGTGATTGGAAGAGTAACGCAAGTCACCCAGCCTCTGGAGGCAACTCTCATCAAGGAAAGGTATTTCTTCAAGGACGATGTTCTGTTTCACCCAGGCAAGTGGACCATAATGGAGAGAGGTACCCAGTACAGGAGGGAATTAGGCATGCTTAGAGATAGGTAATTTATTATGACCCAAACAACACATGGTCACTCACAGATCCAGATGAAATCTAATGTGCATAAACCATGTACAGACACTTGTACACCAGAGTGCACCATCATCATTCACCAACTCACTGGCAGTGTTGTCTGCAGAGACAAAGAGGCACCAATGGTGGAGGCAGTGGCTCCCCAACTCTAGCAGTACACAGAAAAATCTCTCTTCTCCCTTGTCGCTGCTGTGGAGAAATTGGTTGAGCAACTCAGAGAGGCTATAGATTCTACTCCCCACATGCACGGTCTAGAATCTCAGCTGATAACAGTAAGTGTCATTTGGTCAAGGGAGGATATGGAGGGTGTACACCAGGGGAGCCCCTGGGCTTTTCTGCAGATCTACAGAGACAACATGAGGAAGTGGGATGGAAATTCTACCTCAACCCTACATGAATTGCAAGGAAAAATAATCACAAAAGGGGGTTCTTCTGGGAAAGTTGCTGCTGCGGTCTGCAGTGGGCAGTTCCTCAGACAGAGTGGAAGGGCTGATCTTACTCCTGATCCTATGGGAAGGAATTCTACTCCATTTTCACAAGAAGCGAGTGGATAAACCTATGACCAAGACTAGAAGGGCTCTGCCTCCAGCCATGTGGAAGAGAGGGACAGCCTTGTTTGCTGGACTGTGTGGATCACGTGGCCTATAAACGTCAGCCCCCCAGGAGTATAAGGGTGTAGCAGACACGGGTGCACAGTGTACCCTGATGTAATCAGGCTGTGAAGGGGCAGAACCCATTTGTGTTTCTGGGGATTCCAACAGCTGACTGCTGGAGGCTGAAACCAGCCTGACTGGGAACGTGTGGCAGAATCCCCCACTGGGACCGGCCCAGAGGCTCCGTGGGCATAGACTATCTCAGGAGCAGGTATTTCAAGGACCCGAAAGAATCCTGGTGGGCTTTCAGTATAGCAGCCTGGGAGACAGAGGAAATGAAGCAGCTGCCTGGTCCCACCTCTTGGAGAACCCTTCTGTTGTGGGGTTGCTGAAGGTTGGAGAACAGCAGGTGCCGGTCGCAATCACAGCACAGCCCCGGCGGCAGAACCGCGCCGAGCCTGGGGCTGCGGGAGGTGCCGATCGCTGCTCAGGGCCTGGCTGGGCATCTCTTGTTTTCCTTGGGGGTTATTTCTCTCTCTCTCTTTTTCACTGCTATTATTATTACTAACTTTATTTGAATTATTCAACTCTTCTTATCTGAATCCATGGGGTTTATCTTTTCCAGTTCTCCTCGCCATCCCTCCGTGGCAGGGCAGGGGAGTGAGCGAGCGGCTGTGTGATATTTAGCTGCTGTCTGGGGTTAAACCATGACACCCTCTTTATGGTAGTGGTGAAATATTTCTGTGTATAAAGGGCTGTAAGCCTTGCTTCATATGACTATAGCTTGTTACAGCACACACCTGCAGACAATAGATGGTTGTGCTTCATGTACCACCTGCTAACACAACAACAGGATGAGGAAATAGACTAAAAATAGAAAAAAAGGCCAGCTAAGTGAAATACAAGAATGTCAGGTCTGTATTTGAATGCATTTAGATACGGAATAAAATTGAAAATACAGAGGTCTTAAAGAAGAATCATGAAATAGGGAACATTTTTGACCTTAAAGTTTCTTTGTGCTTCTCCTAAAGCAAAGGCAGAATTTTCATTAGTTTCAGTGGTTAAGAATATGTGGTAGTCAGCATAGACAGTGACTGAGCTTTGCACAGAATCATGTTGTTGGCTTTATTGACTGGTTTTGGATAATTACATTTTACAAGTACATTTGGATAATTAAATTTTATTGGTTTGTTTTTCAGTTCTGCCTTGGCTCCAAACTTGACAAGTGAAAAACTAACGAGACAGCCCAGTGATGGAAATTACTATTCAGGTAGGATATTTTGCTGTAAGACTGTTAGTATGTTGGTTTAATTAAACATTTATTTAAAGTTTTGGGCTTCCATTGTTTGGATGGGGCCCAATGTTTTGGAAATACAGAGGGATACCAATAACATTGTCCAAGGTATCTTCTGTCATTTTGTCTTTGTACAGTTTTTATGAGCACATCTTACACAGATTGGTTTATAAGTCTGCTCAGACACTTCTCCCAGGCAATCAGTTGACAGTATCACAGATGGAGAAATCATGGTAAAAGAAAATTACTTTCTGCTTTTGACACAGCTGCAAGAAAATTATTTCAGAGAGGAAGTTTGAGCTGTGGCACATGGCCCTGTGATGTGGCAACAGTACAGAGATGTTAAATTGCCTGGGCACCTTTCATTGCAGGATCTCGGTGCACTTGACAGTGACAGGTGGACATGATGGTTACAGCACCTGACAAAGTTGCCCCTTGGGTGTTAGCTGATTATTTTAAAAGCCCTATTTTTCCCTCCTGAATGTCTTAGGTGGGAATCTAAAAGTAGAATGTGTCATATAAAAATACAGATAATGACAGTAGGAATTGCAGCTGTGTAATCCATTTATTTCATTGGTTACAATAAACATTTTGTCAGCTTAACTTTGGCTTTCATATTTTAGGATCAGGTTACATTGAAGATAATGAAAATCACATGAAATCAACAGATGAGAGTAAAGGTAATTTCATACTTAAGCAATCTATTTTTAAATTATTTTATAATTGAAAGTCTTGATGTTTTCAAATGGTAGTAATGAGGATTTGATAGGGCCAGCCCTTTTTTCCCATGTCCAAAATGACACCAATAGGACCCTTTTATCAATTGCATTATGAAGTGTAATCAGCTGTGCTGGATCCCAGGCCATCTAATGATGGGTGGTATAAAAACACAACTTATACTCAAAATATTAAGTTCAATGTAACAAATATTCAGATTTTTTTTAAAACCAAGATTTTCTGCAGATTTCTGCTTCTCTTACTTCTCTGTCCTTTCTTTACTTCTTTGGATCTTGAATTATTTAAGAATTAAATCTAAAAATAACCTGCTATGAAATCTGAATAAAACAATCTGCCAAATCAGTTCTGCAGGATTTCATTCTGAATGTGTGTTGTGGTTCCTTCCAGCTCTTACAGAAATCTGGTAGAAAACCATCTCCACCCTAAGGAAAATACAGTAGAATGCCACAGCTGTTTCCTGTGTCTGTTGTACCCAGGTGCCTGTCAGCCAGTGGTCTTAGTAAGTCAGATGTCTGATCATTGCCAGGCTTCCTCTGGGTATTGTGGCAAAGAAGCATTTTGAGGAGGAAGATGGGTTCCACCCCAAATGTTTTATGGGGGGCTTGGAGGCAGCTTAGGAGAAAAGTGCTGAACTTGGCTGATGGGCAAAGCAGAAAATTGGAGAATGAGAGGTGATGATGGAGGTCATGAAAGACATAAAGATGGCTTGAAATGTGAGGAAGGCAGAGAATGAGAAGTGTCCTGCCATAGCAGCCTCAGACAACAAGGAGAAAGTAATGGCAGGCAGAGAAAGGGAAGAGCAGCTGGATCAGGAATATGGGAGAACCTGTGGTAATTCCCTACTCCATTTTGTGTTGTGCCACTTTTGAAGGTGTTACATTGCAAGTAACAGTTTTAGGCACAATTTGCATGTGCCACAGTTTCAGAAATTGGCCTTTAGTTGGTCTACTGCCCTTCGGAGTGGGATGACCCTTAGGAATGGGTTGGCCTTACAACTTAGCAGAGTAACTCCCATCTGCCATCAGCAGGGCCTGGTCCTGCACCTATCGAAGTCAACTGAGACTTGTCCATTAATTTCCATGGCAGCAGGATCAGGCCCACAGCTCAAACAAAGTGGGCAGTCCTACAAGGAAACATTTTCTTCCTATTTTTGGGGCAGGACCTGACCTTGAGAGTGCTGAGGTGGATTACACTGAAGTTGAAGTCTCAACGCTTGATCCTCACAGAGGTAATAAACTGTCCAGCCTCTATGGTTTATGTTTGGGAGCAACTCTGGGCCTGTTGCTGCTCCCTGACACTGGCCTGGTATTGGCACCTGGGAATGCCAGGGTTGTGCTTTGTGTGCCTGACAGTCTCCTGCCATGAGTGCTCCTAAACCTGGCTGATGCTGGGGCTCCTGTGCTGCTCTTCTTGCACTCCTCCTTCCCCTGGGATCCTCCCATTCCCACCTACACCAGGTCTGTGTGGAGCAGGGCTCCCAGCTGGAGCTGTGGCTCGAAGCAGAAGGCAGCCTGCTCTGAAATATCCATGTTAAAGAGACCAAATTCACTGAGGGCCACTTGAGGTTGCCACAGGGTAAGATAATGGAGGGAACAGAAAGCAGTGGAATTTCCTCCTTTGTAAAGGAATTGGTTGAAGGGTCAAAGCTGCCATTCACTTGTGATAGAGAAGGGAGACCAGTGTTGATTTAGTCTCTTAGTCTGGAGAGGCCTGGAGACCATTCTGGATTTTGTGGCACCTCAAACAGAGAAATGAGAATATTGATGCCCAGATAACTTTGTCCTCTTCCCTGCAGTAACCAGACCTCAGAGCATGGGGCTGAGGTACATGTCTGCAACCTTGAAGGACAGGTTGAAATATCCTTGAAGGAGAAATATCCATGGAAATTTATTCACCACCCAAATGCCCACTTCAGTCCTTCTGTGTCATCTGGAGAACTCTGATGCGCCAATGGCCTTGTGTTGAAAAAAGAAAGCTGTTCAACCTTTCAGAAATTTGCAAAAAGCTCCAAGTAGCTGAGAGTGAATAAAACCTGCAAGAGAAGTTTATGCTCTGCTCTTGCATCTTTGCTTCAGCTGAATGAGAAGCAGACTGCGGAAGAAATGGATAAATTTCCTTCTTCCTGGTAGGAAGGACTAGTCACTTATTTCAGAGACCAAAGACATGATTGTTTAGTTGGTAGCACAGATGTTTGGGCAGGAGTGCTCACTTTCGAGCTTGGCAGCCAAGCTCTCCCGGAACAGCCAGTCCTCCTGTCCTCTCTGTTTCCACTTCCTGGTATCGTTCATCACAGAGATTTCCCTGTGTTTTAAGCATGCTATTTACCCACCTCTGCTAAATTCTGCACTGAAGGACCAGAGTTGTTGTACTCTTCTTCAGAATAGGGCTAATAAATGGTCCAACTGTTTCTGGGTGTGCACTGCTCTATACAATGGTGTAGAATAGTAAGATATGATAGTGCATTATTTAAATTAAAAGCCCTAATAAATTCAAGATCAGCATCTATAAAAATAACTTTTTCATCCCCTTCTTGATATATAACACTATTCCTGTACATCACACTAAGGAATAAGACAGTATCTGTGCTCTATAGACAGAACCCCATTAAACCACAGAATAATATTTACTATAGTGTGTAAATGAGATCAGATTATTTTAATTAAATGCTGCCTCCTGCTACAGACCTATGCATGGCACACAGAACACTGACTGATTCTGTAAGACTGAACTGTGCTTGAGTATAAGGAGATATGAACAGTTCCCTGATCAGTCTCCTTTGCTGCCCCAGGACACAGTTGAGTGCTTTGGTTATGGAAATTGAAACTGCACTGCAAGTATTTAATGTGTTCCTCTTTGAGAGCATCCTGAGGATGCTGCTTAAATAGAAGGAGTTGTATGAAACCAAGTTATTTCTTGAGCTCTGCACTGCCTATCTCAATGAAAACAGGATGAGATTCATTCTTGGGAAAAGAGAAGCAAAGCCAAGTTTCTTAATATTCCCTTGTAATAATCATGTAACACCCACAGAGAGAATTTGGCCACAGGACTGCTACTGATAGTTCTGCTATGTGGCTGTTATTGTAAGCTTTTGTTTCCAGTCATAATACTCTTTCATGTCTGTCTGTGGGTATGCCCAGCCTTTCCTAGGGAACAGACCTTTCAGATTATCACCTTGCTCCAAATCCCTTTTACGCCTCTTTTGGTTCCTCCTAATTCTGAATGAAGACAAAGCAAATCACATTTACCTTTTCGCTGGGCACTCATTGCTCATCCAGCAGCTACACATAGAGTCTGATTCCTTCTTCCTTTTGAGGAGCTCCAGATTTCTTTGATCTCTCTGGCCTAACCTCAAATTAATTTATCTTTCTAATCATTTGTTCCTCCTGCCACTGTTGTCAATGTCAATACTAATGCTCTCAGGGGCAGGAGAATCATATTTTGTGTACTGTGAAAGGCTACTGCAACACATGCTGCAGTATCTAAGCTGTAAGAGTTGCCTTTATGTGTCTTCTGGGAGTTGGGATTGATTAAATGTCACTTCAAAACAAGTTGAAATTATTGTAGAAGGATGTACATCTTGTCCTTCTCAGTGCAGAATTCCTTACATTTGAAAACACTGCTTCACCCTGTTTTTCTGATCATGTCTGAGCTAGCTGGTCATTTCTGGCATACTTCTTTCTGGAATTATTAAATGCAATACTTACCAAGTTTGTATGCTTGACAGGAATATAGTGCTTGTCTTTTCCAAAGCTTAGTTGTGAAAAAAGGTGGCAGGGTGATTTAGACCCTTTATTGTTAATCTGAGCAAAACCAGAGGCAGGGGGCTAAAGTAAGATCCAGCAATATCCCTAAAGTGACAAGGGACAAGCCATGCTAAGCATGGCTGAGTAAGAATATTCTCCTTCTTTTACTTTTATATCTGGTTAGTTATCTGCAGGGTGGCAACATTATAAAGTTAGTGGGAACAAAATGTCAAATCGTCCAAGTAATTTTGCCTGGCACATTTTTTCAGTGCTGAGATGACTTTTGGAAGATTAACAAAGGAAATAACATGGGCAGTGGCATTATATCACAATATACTGAAGTGGGTATGATAAAAAAACAAAGCAAACTAAGGAAATGCCTCCAACCAAGTCTTTGCACAGAGTCAATAGGAGTAGATTTAGGACTGTAACCTGCTAAAAAAGAGTCCTAAACAAAATGAGATACCTTTTCTTAAAATTCCAAGAAGATAAATTCTTACTTCACTGGAAACTGAATTGATCATTTAAGCAATAGTCTGTAAGCATATGAAATATGCCTCGAGACCTTGGAATTATTTGGCAAAGAAAGTTCATGCCAAAGCTGCAAGTTTGAAAGCCGTGATTAGACACTTGGAGAAGTGTGGCTGCTATTGTTTAAATTAATAGCAGTTTTGCATCTCTATTCTGATGTGTTAGCTCGCAGCATTTAAAGGATGCTGACCAGAATTTAAAAAAAACCAAATGCAATTAGCTTTGGGAAATCAGAATATGGTGCCAGAGACACTTGGGTTCTTCAGGGCAATGCAGAACAGTAACAGTCCCAACTCTGAGACTGCAGAGAATTATGTCTGAATTCTCTAAATGTTGGGGGTTTTAATAGCTAAAGTACAGGATTCTGTATCCAGAAATGTGAATTTTCTTTCCAGTTTTTTGGAGAGAGGAAACAACAATTAAATTTTTTTTTTAAATTTAACTGTACCTAGAAAAATCTATTTTCTTGGTTTGTTGAAGGTCCACAGAAATTGGAGGTGATATTGGTAGAATTTTGAGATTTTCAAAGAGACTCAGTTGAACTGAACTGAATGAGTGTTTCTGAAACGCTTTGAGATCCATGAACAGCAAACTCCTGGGCCCTGCCAGCACAGGCCTTTACAGCAAGGGAAGAAAGTGGTTTTAAATGCACAGTTCTGGAGCACTTTGATTGCCCAGGGATTTTTAAACTACAGCCCTACAATAAATCCAGGAGATTGTTCTAATTTCCTACTAGCCAGAAGTTTATGGTGACCACAGAGAAAATGATTCTTGCTATTTCAGGCCTTTAGACAAGGCTCTGTCCAAAAGGAGACCTTTCCCAGACAGCACTAAATGGAAGCTCTGCAGGGTGAAATCTGCAAATATTCTTCTGAGACATTTCACAAAGCACAGTAATTTAAATTTTTTTTGGTGCCCTTAACATTTAATCAGGCTAGTTGCCAAAAAGGGTTGTAGTTAGTCTTCCAAGTGATCTCCTCAGGGCTAGGATCCCTAAATCCTCAGAACAAATTGAAGAAGTTCTTCAAAGTGACCCAGAGAAACTATTCTCTAGTGGTAGATGTCTCTGTGAAATTAAAGCAGCATTGATTCAAGTTCAGAAGAAGAATATTAGAATGCTGAAGTCAAATTTAGGACGGGAAGCAGATTTTCATCATCATTTCTATATAGAAGGAGACATCCTTCTCTCAGACCCTTACAGGCTGGGTGGGGAGGGGGTTGTACTTGCTTTTTCACACAGACTCCACAGGCTCACTGCTGCTTATGTAGCTACTACCCAAGTAAAACAGTGTGTTCTGTTTGTTTAAGGAGCTTTTTGTAAGGCAAACAAAAAAATAAAGCAAAACAAACAAACAAACAAAAGAAAAGAAATTGATTCTGTGCCAATACATTTTCCAGCTCCTGAACAGAAGGGGACTGAAACAGTTTATAGTGAAATCAGAAAAACTAATAATGGTAAGTAAGCTAGTGAAAAATTAAACACTTTAAGGAAACATTTGTCTAGAGGTTAGGGATAAATTTGTGACTGAATATTTTATAAGATAATATTTAGACTGACTATTTAGAAGATAAGTGCCATAAAAAAGAAGAGCTGCAAGTCACATACCAAAGTGCAGCTACAAAACCACAGGAGTTGATAAATTGTATGACACCTTCATGGTTCCTCATAAATCAGTGATATTAATACTTGTAACATCTACTTCATCAGCCCATTTGTGCTGTATCTGCTGAATATTTGGGGCATACATCTGGATCTGAACCTAGAGCTGAACGTGCCCCGTTGGGGATCAGGGTTCTACGTCCTGTTACCTCCAACTGCTCAGGAGAAATGTTTGTCTCTTAATTGAGCACGTTTGTCCCGTGCTATAAAATATTCCATTGGCTTTGGATGTAACTCCAGCAAATATCTCCAAAGCTTCCAGCAACAGACTCTAAAAGTCTCTAAAGCAATACGAGCATTTCAGCAGCTCCTCTAACACAGACGTGTGTGTGGGCAGTGGCAGCTTGCTGGCAATTACTGTCTATAAATGTTCTGGCACTAATGAGTTCAGAAACAGTGGGTTAAAAGAAGGTTATTTCATCACAGTTTGTCAAAGTCTGTATTGGAAAGGATTTCCTCTCCTCTCTTTGTGTTAGGAAGTCTAGATTTGTAAATATTAGGGCTGCAAACTGTTAACGTTTTGTCCCCATTCAGGCTTTGCTGTGTGCCATTTTTAATTTTTGATTGTTGTGCTTTAATTTTCTGATTTTTCTATTTTATAAGGCATTTACCACCTCTGACACAATATTCTGTCCCTAGGGAATCTTTTATGTGAGGGTCTCCACGTAGTTTAGAAAACATTACTTAATTTTCCCATGTGAGGACACTTACATGGCAATTTTTATCTCCATTTTACAGCTGAATAAACAGAGAGATTAGGTCATCTGTTTAAGGCAAAGTGTTTAGAGAGTGACAACAGTGGCAAAGGAATTTCGGAATCCTTGGTGCTGTGCATGTGTGCTGTACTCATTTTTCACAGCCTTGCAGTGAAAATCAGAATATCTTTCACACTTAAAGAGTGTGGCCAGGCACTTCACGCAGGACCACCATGAGAAAAAACACAGTTTATTTAAGGGCTGAACCCCAAGGCTACAAATGTTCTGAAATGTTCTCCAGTGAGTGTGATCTGGATGTATAAAAAGCTGCAGAAGCTGCAGCATAGCCCTCACCTGCTCTGCCCAGGTGTGAGGGTGACTCTCACCCCATCCACCAGCCCTGTGTTTGGCACAGCAGAATGTGTCATATATCAGAAGGATGTAAACTCCAGGTTGGTACAGCAGAGCTGAAATTCAAAGAGCTCTTAAAAGGCTGTAACACTGTGAAGTGGGAACTGCAGTAAAATGGGATATGATTGAAAGACTGAGCTGAATTGGCCAGAGGATCTGCAAACACCCCTTAATCTTGCAGTCCACCTGCTCTTTTATGCATAACATGCTACCGTTTCAGTTATTCTTGGAAGCATAGTGCCAGTTTATTGTTTCGATCACGTCTGTTTTTCCTGACTGATTCACAGGAAAAGTGTTTCAATTAGATAAGCAGTGCATCACCCAGCAATGGGGTGCTTCGTTGCAGTTAATGTAACACCACCTTTGATTTTTGATTGGCTGTGTGACTGTGAGGTGGCAAAGTATAAATGCAGTGGAGGATCCCTAGGAAATACCCGATCTACTTTAATATATGTTAATATAAGTGTATTAAATTATGCCAGTTGTGAACGATGTTGAACATGACTAGTGGGTGCAGAAGTTGATTTACCGTTCTATTCTTTGAGACTTTTGAGCAAAAGCCCAGGAGTAGAACCTACTTCAGGAAGGCCATGATTCAGACAAATGTGTCCTTGGGGAAATCACATGAGCCTGGGAGTTGATGTCAGCTACACAGTTTGACAGATTTAACCCCTAAGACCTCTGTAACATTTTATTATTATTTGTTTGTAGGTAGCTATTGTTGTTAAATCAGAATTGAGTGCTTCATAAGAAGTTTCGTCATCTGAAGGGGCTGTCTGTGCATTGCAGAAATTGTGTGCACTAGAGAGGAAGCTGCAGAACTGTCAGGAGTTGTTATGTCTGATGCAATTCCTCGTGACTGAGCTAAAACATTTTTCCTCTTCATTTCTCTGACAGCTCTCACTGCTATCCCCAATAAGGCAGATGCCATAGCAGTAACCAACTTTTGTATTTTGAGTTCTATAGCTACTGCTTGTCCTTATCCAAAATCTGCACTATGAGTCCATAGTGCCAGTAATGGTCTGAGCTTTGCCAAGCCCCGGGCCTTTGGCAGTGTGCTGAGCATCTGTTATTATTCCTTTTCTTTTTATTTTCCTGGTGCTGGCTGTTTTCTCCTGCTCCTACTGTTTGAGTGCCTCCACCACACTGTGGGTAAGACTCCCCATCCTCCCTGCTGTGCTGTTTTCCTCGTTCTCAGTGGTGGAGGTGGTTTTACATTAAAGATGGGCAGAAACAAACTGTCAAATGCACATTTCAAATCCCAGAAGACCTGCATGTGGTTAACTACAGTTAACTCATTTACAGCAGGGAAAGCAGGTAATTTGTGAAATCCCAGTCTAGTCAGGTATATTTTGATTGAGAGGCAAATAATGTCAGCCTCTGGTTGGATGCTGGATTTCCTCTGCTGTAACGAGAGTTTAAGGAGGATGCTGATCACTTTGTCTCTGCAAGCAGCTCCGAGATAAGAAGTTGTCTTTGCATTGTTGTTGAAAGGTTAGTTTAATTCAGAAACATATTTAGTGTTCAGGATGTTCACCCGGGTATTGTTTTAAAGCCTTTTCTAGAGCAATGGGCTGTTACTTTAGTATTTTAAATAAAATACCAAAAAATTTCAAGCCTCAACTTGAAATCAGACCTTACATCCAAATGGCAATTTGGGGGATGGTCACAGTTAGTGCCACTCAGGTCAGTAACACCTTTGCCTAAAAGTCCTTCAGGCTTACCAGGATGAACTAATTTCCTTAAAACCCTGCTTTCTCTGGTTGCTCTGTGAAAAGGCCAAAGCATATTGTGAGTCAGGAATATCCAGCCCAGTCCCAAAGCTGCTGCTTTTTGTTCAGAAAGAAGTGATATAGTCCAAAACTTAAGCAAAACAGGCAATTGTCTAAATCAACAGACTGCCCAGAGCGATAATGGCTGTGGCCCTGCTGCCTCCCTTGCCTGTGCTGGAGTCCAGCAGCCCCGGCTGGCAGCTCTCCTGAGGGAGGGTCAGGATGTGTCACACAGGAGCTCAGCTGCCTGGGTGGAGGCTCTTTCAGGAGTGATTTATTTCCATCACACCTTTCATCTTCCCAAGAGGCACTAGGGGCAGGAAGCCCAAGCATCTCCATGCTGCTTCTTTATCTCAGCTCCAGCCCTTCCCTCAGCATTGATCCCAGTTCTTGGGGTAGCACAGTCCTGTTCATGTTGCTGAGAAGAACTAGAGCCAACTCCAGCTCACAGATTTCCTTACGTTTTTCCAGGACATTTCCTGTGGAAGATGATGTTATTGGTACATTCTTGCTGCTTCAGTGAACTCTATCTTTGCTGTGTGTCAGACCCAAAGCTCACAGAAGCCAGTGACAGGCTCTGCACTGATCCTATGTGCACTGGACTGAGCTCAGTGTGGCTTACTGCAAGATAATAATTCCCAATTTCTTATTAGGAACGTGGAAATCCAGCAAACAAAATTCAGAGCCAGCCTTTATGCTGCTAAGTCTGGAAAAATGAATTGGTCACTTGGAGGCAATTGCAGCAGTGAGACAGGAAATTCTAAGAGTCCTACAGCAACCAACAATGACTATGGAAAAATAAATATATCCCAGTGGAAAGAGGCATGAGAAATCCCCATTGCATTCAGAGGTTTGGAACAAACCTATTTGAAATCAGCTCTAGCAATCAGGAAATCTGCTCAAATACTTTCCTGCTACTGAGCCTCAGGCTTAACACCTACATCTTAGCCAGAATTTCCCACTGAATCCCTTTCCAGCATAGAAAGAACTCACAGGGTCTGGGATTCATCGTGTTGTTCAGAACTCAGGAATTGTGAGCACGATTGCTGCAGGCAGTCCAAACCCATGCAAATAACTTGTCCCCTCTCCAATATAAAAACTCTTTGGATCTTTAGGTTTCTAGACATATTCTAGACTAGAGCCTGGATCTGTGAGACACTGATTCCAGAGCCAAATGCTTACAATAGCTTCAGCCAAAGATCGGGCAAAGCCAGATGGTTTCAGTAAGGCACAAACATGCAGGGAGCTTCTGACCTTGCTTGAACCTTTGATGCAGAGCTGGATTACGTGCATGCCCTGTGTCAGAGCTGTTCCCAAGCTGCCTGCCAAGATTCCCTGATGGAAGCTACGGCTCCAGTAAAGGGCTTGGCAGAATGTTGTGTGTGTCTGCAGTTCAGCACCTTCGGTTCATAGTCTGACATCTTGGCTTTTGCCAGGGCTGGAGGTGGATTGACAATTGCAGCTGTTTGGGCACTTATTCTCCTCTCCATAACCTCTAGCAGCAAGAAATGGTAGAGCAGGTGGGGGTGACAGTGTCTTATAGTTCCTGCTATATGTACTCCTTTGGAAAAATGTGTTCTTTGAATTTAAAATCCCATCAACTGGCAGCAATAGCAAGAGTTTAGATCCATCAGAAGTCCACAAAACCACATATCTTTTTTAGACTTGGGAATATTTTCAAAATCACCAGTATCAGACCTTCAGTTCTGATTCCTATTATAAAGCATGGAGTTTGGGGGTTTTTTGCCCTGCTACAGAAGTTTGACCAATTCTTCTGTGTGTCTAGAATCCAGCATTTCTCATTTCTCCATTTTAGGCAGTAAGGGAAAGCCAGGTGTTATGAAAAATATCTCTGTTCTTCAGTAAAACCAGTAAAAAAGTAAAACCACCTCTTCTTCTTCTTCTT
>VYXC01003455.1:1176860-1275615 GCA_013397175.1 Platysteira castanea | reverse complement strand
TTTTTTTTTTTTTAACAAGAGTGAAATAGAAAGATTGTGAATAGATTGGCATAGCAAAGAATCAGCAAAAGCACTCTATCCACAGGGTCTTCTTAGTGGCTGCCTGCTGGCTCCCCTGAGTGGTGCCTGGTAGAAATCAGCCAGCCCTGCAGCAGCACTTCCCAGGGCACAGAGTGTGACATTTCCTGGCAGAGCTGGGACACTCAGCTAGAAACCCCCACTGCTCTGGATGTGGGTGACAGGTAACAAGGAGGTGGGATAAGCTGTCACTGTGACCTCGGAGCTTTGGGTAGCCAACATCCCGTTGTTTGAAGTCTGGAATTTACACAGAATTTCTCATTTCCTCCTTCCTGTGAGAACAATACATTGTGACAGAGACTAAACGACAGCTTGTTAATGCCTCGCTTCATAAACCTTATGTATGGTTTTGTCCACTGGAAGCCAAGCTTTGATGTAGCACTGGGTCAGCAGTGGTTTTGTTCAGTTCTGGTGGCTTTCAGGACACTAAAAAGCTTTTTTGTGTGTTGCATGTAACTTCTTATTTTGTTTCCTAATGTCTAAACATGTGGATCAATCTTGCTAAACACTGAGATCAATTTTATACTGAAATTGAGCTCATGCACTGGTGTCAGGTGCTGTAGACACCTCAGTGTTTAATCCTTTGCTTAGGCTAAAAGTTCTGGGTAGAAAACTCAGAATGTACCGTGCCAGAGACCTTCCCCTGTGTTCAGTTTCCTTGTTACTTCTGCTGGCTGACAAGGGAGTTTCTAAAAGACTTTCATTACGGTCTAATAATGGTGGTACTACTCTGCATGATTTCCTTCTTTTAGTGATTTCAGGGATATTTTCAAACTTTACATAAGTGTTCTGCCTCTGGAAGATGATTTTTTAATTTGCTATTTAAAAAATACATAATTAGAAAAAACATAGATTTCGAAACTAACCCCCATTTATGTAAAAAATACTGGGAAGATTGACCCAGAGCCCCAGTCCAACCCATTTGTTTTGAACACTAGATGAATTTCCTACACACAGCCTCCCTCCAGTGAATCTGATACAGTTTCCAAGAAAATGCCCTTCAAGATTCAGCACTAACTTTTGTCACATGTGAAATATGTCAACAGAACATATAGATGAGCATTTTTAACAAGACTTGAAGTCCTCTCCTAAAACTGGAGTTACTTTCAGAGGGAAAAGAAATATTTATGTTTTGAATGTATTCTGTAACATTTCTGAATATCTAAATTCTAATATCTAAATATAGAATTTTAGAATATTCTATTTATATTCCATATAAATATAGAAATTTAGAATATTCTGAATATCTAAAATATCTCATATCTATTTCTGAATAGCTAAATCCACTTTTTTTGAAAAAACCCTATGATCCAATCTTAAGGTTCACTGACCCTAAAAGGAAGGAGCTTGCTGGCCCTCAGGTTTTTAATTGGGAACAAGCAACTTTTTATTAATAAAATGTCAGGTGTCTTTGCAAGATGTCATTTGGCCCTGAAAATTATATCCTCTACTGGATTTCTGCAATACATTATTTTCCTGGCAAGGAATTGGATTAAAAAGTAGAACGTTGATGAGAACTTGATGATGAAGACTCTCTTTGGTCCAGTGACAGATTGTGCCCTCAGTAGAGACTTCTGCTCTAACACATGATCAGGAAAGCTGCCAAACAAGTCCTGTTCAAGGTGGCCTTTGAAATGTCTGGTCTCACCCCTGTACTTGGATTAAACCAGAACTTGGATACTCCTTAAAGCTCAGAGCTTTAACTTTAGATGTAGGTAGGAATTTTACATCACTGAAAGTGAACAAAAAGGTTGAAGTACCTAAACCTGTATTTTCTGGAACATAAAACTGGTCACTCTGCAAGGTGCCAATTCATAATTTATACACTGTATTTTATTTTGCAGATTCTATGGAAAACAGGCATTCTGTAAGTATACATTTTATGCAAGCAGTTAAATGTAGTGGCATGGGTTGAGATGATTGTGTATCTGGTGAGATGGTGTTCAAGTGCTGATACGGTTTATTTGTTGCTCAGGACCCTTGCAGGACAGATCTGGGGCAATCCCTTTGTATGTATTTTTACGAATCAGGCTTTCAAAGCTGTGTTTGTGGCATGGTCAGTTTTGGAGTCTGTGGAAGGGACTGGAGTTTGGTGGTGCTGGTGCACAAATAATGATCTGCTCATGATTCCTGCTGAGCACCTGCACAGCTTTGGATCTGTGCCACAAATGCTGGCAGGGTGGCACAAGGCGAGGGATGGCTGCTGTTCCTGATGGACCTGAGGCACTGGAGATGTGCACATGAGAACTGCTAAACTGGTAAATGTGTCACTGGGCACAGAGCTGCTGTTCCAGCCCCATCTGTCAGTCTCCAGGCTGTTCAGTGGCAGTGACCCTGCCCGGGATGTTCCTGTTCACACTCACCCTGTGACTGGGATGACCAGGGAGGTGAGCTCCTTCCTAAGCTATGAGCAGCTGAACCAAGCAGGAATGGTGATCAGCCCAAAGTTCAGTTCCTCCCTTTTATTCCCTGTCTGTCACTGTTTCCTCCTGGGTTTGTGTTTATCCACAGGTAGAGCAGGTGGGATGACTCCAAGGGCTGGCACTAAACTGAGACCTTGTAAGAAATTTTGAAGGCAAACAGTTTTTATTGCAGAGTACAAAGCTGGGTCACAGCCACACTGTTCTAACCAAGAAGTGGGAATAGTACCATCCATATATGAAGGTTTTCAGCTAAAAANTCTGTCACTGTTTCCTCCTGGGTTTGTGTTCATCCACGGGTAGAGCAGGTGGGATGACTCCAAGGGCTGGCACTAAACTGGGACCTTGTAAGGAATTTTGAAGGCAAACAGTTTTAATTGCGGAGTACAAAGCTGGGTCACAGCCACACTGTTGGGTCACAGCCACACTGTTAGTACCATCCATATATGAAGGTTTTCAGCTAAAAAATATGGAGGTTTTCAGCTAAAAAATGTGGAGGTTTGTGAAGGTTCTGTAGGTGGTCAACAGCTTCTTAGTGCTAAGAAGCCAGTGACAAAATATGGAATTCTTTTAAATAGAAGAAATATGTCGAATGAGCTGTTACTCTGCTCTCAGGAGATCTGAGAGGCAGGGAACTCACATTTCAGGAGTACTTCTATGAATGTTAGATAAGCTATCAAATCCAACTCAGACTAAGCAGACGGTTGTTTTTCTGCCATCCACTTTGTGACTTTGGGGCTTGTACTTAAAAAGAAAAAAAGGAGAGACTCATAAATAAGAATCACAATAGCACAGTCTACGTCAGCTTATGGCATCCATTTGAGTTTTGAAAGGCTCCATCAGCACTCCCATCCCCATGGGATACACAGGCAGCCCATTGTATTATTTACAGACACTGGCAGTGCACTGAAGGTCACAGATTGTGTTACAATAAACAGACTCATATTAACACAGGCCAGGAGGGTTTATAGTGTCATTGTCTCTCTTAGTTTAAAGATTTGTTTTTATTCTTTGCTCTGTTTTCTAAAAATAAGTTGAGCTGAACCCCCTCCTGGGTTATGCCAGGCATTTCTTGGAGAGTTAGGCAGAAGAAAGTTTGTCCCTGTTCAACGCAAAAGAAAAATGGTCAGGGGTGGCTGTGACAGACATGAGGTGTAAACTCAGAGAGGAGTTTTTGTCTTTTTTCCACAGCCTACATAATTTCTAATGGACATGAAGAGATTTTTTGTTTTCCTGTGGCCAAAAGTGAGTAAAATATCTCTCCATGGAAGTAAAATAAAAAGTCAATACACTGACCACCCTATGTGAATCACTTTCATAATTAATTGGGCTATTAAAGCTTGCTAAACCAATCTATGAACTAATGTCAGATTCAAGGAAGAAAAGTGTCAGCTGAGGGCAGTGTTTTCTTTCTGTTTCTTTTATTACTCTCGTGTTAACAGTAGAAGGGTAATAAAACTAGTTATTCTGTAAAACTAATCTCATTTTCAGAAACACCCCGGAGAAAAATCAGTTTTATAACACTTGCACATCTTGCTTGAGTGTTCCTAGAAGCTGCCTTATTCAGTTCATGTCTGAGACACTGTCCCCTCCTTAGGTATACTGCTCATGTATTAACATAGTAACTCTTCCCCTTTTCAAATTATTACTCCTTTAAAAGGCATAGCAAAAGAACAGAGCCATGTCTTCTGCTTCCTAAATTCCCACTTCTGTTCCCAATGAAGCCTGTGACAAAAAGCAGCACCATCCCTCTTTTGAACTCTCCAAATAAGTGACCTAAAATTGGACTGGACAGATGAATTCCTTTATGGATTTTCCATTCCCTCTATTTGCCTCTCAACACTTTACAGGCCACACGGACAAGCACAGAAGAGGCAGGGGGCTACTAAGGTGCTTTTTATCATTATTTTCTTGCCACTGGTTTTTTTTTTTTCAATAGCTCATTTTCACACATGCTTAACTGTGATATATCTCAGAGGTTTGGTCCAAATGAGGAGCTGTTGATCCTACTCATGAAAAGGAAAATGCTCCTTACAAAGTGATCAAGCTTTTTTTGCTTAAACTTCCTCCCCAGCTGTTTTGCTTCTTGATAGCCAAATTAAGTGCTTGGCTCAGAGGTGAAGTTGCATTTGATCTGTTGCTCCCTTACTTTGTGAGTGGAAGGGGACGTTCAGGAGCCCGGCTGGTCAGCTGGCATCTGAATCACATGGAATGCCAGATGGATCACTCAGCTGGAGTGGCCTGTCAAAAAACTCGTAGAATTTGACTCTGTTTAGGAAGTAATAGATGTTCCAGGCGTGTGAGACAAAGGACCACAGCAGAGATGAGTGTTTTGCTAAGAGCTCTGTTTTCAGGGAGGATATGCAGCATTTTTATTTCAGTAATGGTGGTAGAGACTCGTCAGATCCCTATGTCCTTTCAGCTCCCTTAATTCCAATAGCATGGGTTCCATCACTCAGATAAAGTGTGTTAACACTCAGTTCTGCATTGCTCCTCCAGACGTCACAGGCAGAACAGAAAACTGCACTATGGAGAAGGAAGATGTAGCAAATCATTTTAATGGTTGCTAGTCTTGCTTTTGTGCATTTGCTCCTACATAGTTTCTGTCAGAATAAATATAATCCAGCAGGGAAATTTAGGAACTTTACTTCTCCTTCACTGAGAGACCATCACAAAATTGAGTCCAGGCTTTTAGAAAACACTGTGTACTGACACAGGTGCATTCAAAGTGTTTGTATTATGTCAAGAAAGGTGGTGCATTAGAAAAATAATCAGTCAAAATTTGAATTACTTGAACTATATAAAGGCCCAGCTGCAGTACAGGTTGTGACTGATTTGCAGTCCAGAGTACCCTGAACCTGAATGTCTTGGACTTTCAGGCCATTTAGAAAGGAACCTCAAGTTCTATGTCAGAGGTTGCTTCCCTCCATCTCCTCTGTTTCAGAAATTTGTATCTTAAATGCCATCCATAGGAAGTATTTGCAAAAGAAATGAATTACTTAGAGAGGAACTGGGAGGAGGTTTCCTTCCTGAAATCAGAGCTGGCAATCTTTCTAAGTTATTTAATGGCTCCAGTTTCTGAAAACATATTGAAGGAAATATCTTGACAATGAGATAGCCACTTCGCCAAACACTAATTGGTATTGTGTCAAATTTACCTCAGCAGTACGTTCTGACTTCATATCTCCTCCTCTCCTGCTGCCTCCTAGATGTGTTTGTGTGTTTGTTTGTCAGGTTCTGTCCTAGGGGTTCAGGAGGACTGGCAGTACATGAGGACATCGTGTACTTTTAGCTGCCTATTTGTCCAACCTCAGCATGCGCCCTCTGAGACAGAAACCTGTACAATTCACAGCTCTTTGGAGGAATTTCTAGGAATTACTTAAGTGATCCCAAAAGTATTTTCTCAATGTTAAAGGAATTCACACTGCCAGCTCCAAAGGGGCACCTGGCCTGTGTTTAACTGTGCACAGTAACATGGCACAATAGTTTCAGACAGGAAAGGAAGATGAAGGATGTGTCCCGTTAAAATTGGGGGGGGGATTTCAGGCAGTCAGGATATGAAAAACAAGGTGATACTCTGAAATAAGCACTGAATTATAAACCAGGAATTCCTCTGACTCATGGGGCAAATCCCTTGGGGGTAAATCCACAAAAGGAATTAGGCGCCTCAGTGCTGACAGATTAAACTGCTAGGTTAGAGGCCACCGTGTACCCTGAGCAGAAATTTGTTGGAAGGAGACTTACTTTGGCAACTGATGTCAGGAAAGACTTGACAGTTGTGAATCCCCAGTGGGCAGAATTATTTCTGTCATATAATGTAAAAACAATGAAGTTTGGGATCTCTCCCTGCCCGTTCCCATTGGCTGGTGCAGGGGACTGCTCCATCTGCCTTCTGTGCTTCCCAGTGCCAGGATTCTGGCCCTGCTGTGTGCTGGAGATAACCTCTGGCACAGCTCTTGCAGGGACATGGTGTCCAGAAGTCAGATGCTGCATTGCTCCCTGTGAGATCCCAGCCCTTAGGGAAAGGTTTTCATTCTCCTGGGACTGAACTGGGGTCTGACTGTGGCAGCTGAACATCTCCTAGTAAATAAGGGATCTGACTTCCAAAAGTGTTAAGTGCCAGCAATTCCCTTAAAAATCCAACTTTTATCAGTAAGCACCCACTTACAGATGTTGGTGATTAACACTTTTGTGGTCTAGCTCGTAATTGTTACTCTAAATCTCCCACAGTCTCATTTCTTTTACTATCTGATGAAGATAATACTAACATCTCCCCAGAGAACAGTGAGTATTTATTAGCTCTCTGTAGAGGTTTCTAAGGAACATGTTACAGGACAGAGGGTAGGGGCACAGTTAATACTCACACCTTGGTTTTTTGTCTTTTGCTCTTTTTGCCAACAGAGAATATATGGGCATCCTGATGCTACCTAGAACAGTCACCTCAAAGATCAGCTGGGAGAAGAAAACAAGCCAGGATGGAAGATGTTGCAAATGTTTCAAAGGCTTTGCAGCAGTTATTTATGAGTTTGCCAGACTTGTCTTTTCAAAGTTTATCTCCTTAGGAGGAACAATAGAGATGTTCCTAAAGCATTTAACGGAAAAAAATTACGAATAAAAATTCTCATAGGAAAGTGGCTCTAAAAACCACTGACCCAGGTTCTCATCTGTAATTTCTCCTGCTAATGCAATCTTGCCTTTTTTGCCTCCAATTCATCATGCTCTAAGGAAACAAAGGGGGAGCTACAGCTGAGGAAGTACATTTCTACAATGCAGCAACTACTGTGATACCAGTAGGACATAGAAATATCTAAGCTTGCTTTCAACTCGCTAAGTTGGTTATCAGTGACACTACTGTGGCAGAACAGAGCTCAGCACAGCCTGGCCAGCCAGGGCTGTACCTTGACTTGATCTTGCAGCTTGTGCTGAGCTCCCCGTGCTGCAGCAGCTGGACTGCTACCAGGCCTGGAGTTAGAACCCACAGGGATGTGACACTGCAGGGAGGGCCTGAGGGAGGAGTGAGCTCTGGGCTCCCTAAAAACTTGAATAACTGTTCGGAAATTTAGACTTTACCAGGTGCTTCTGTCAGAGGCACAAACAGTCTTTATTCTTCACTAAATTGCTTTTCCCCTTTAAAAGTTCTGATGCTTGTTGGTTAATTTGATGTGATGGTTCTTAGAGAAATGATTGCCCATCACAGCTATTTTGGATGATTCTATGATAAGTCTTCACTGAGTGGATATAATACACCCAGGTCAGTGAGTTTGTACCTCAAAATCCTGTTATATACAATCCTTATTCACTGATTTTAGAAGAGATCTGAAGTTGTACTTGTGCCCAGTTTGTCCAGTATGGAATTCCATACCTATCCTTTTTCTCTGGAATATGATAAACCACTAACATGGATCCAGTTTGGACACAGATCTAATCCTGCAGCCCATGTTTATCTTGGTTGCATTAGTTTAAAAAAATAACACCAAAAAAAAGGGAAAAAATACTGTCCCCAACCCCTTAACCAGCTGCCCTTTGACACTGCAGTTGCTCTCCTTTTCTTACTGCAGATTAAATTCCTACAACATCTGGGCCACGGGTTAAGAAGGTTCTCATTTTAATTATAAAATAGTGGAAAAGAGGCCATGGGTTTGTATATATGTACAAAATTATGCATTAAGCATTGCATCAAAGGTGCAAAACCAGCAAGAAACACAGAAAAGGTTTATAGCCTCCATTCCAAATGTTTAAAATGTCAAGCTCCAGTTACTGATTAATATCTCTAATTTATTGTTCCCCGTGCAAATGTTGTTTGTATCGTGAGCCTGTCACAGCTGACTGACTCCATAGCTCTCTTCTGTTGACAAATGTTCTTTCAGCATCCCGTGAGTGTCCATGCAAATGCGTTAGTATAAGGAATGTGAAAAAGTATTTTAATAAAGAAAACCCTGAGTTGAACTTTGCACTGGATCTCGCACATTCATGTTGCAATGAATGCCTGTGAAGTTTTTTATTCATGATGAGCCACAGATCCATCATATGGATTTGAATTTGGGAGATGCCCTCTCTGCAACAGGTTCCAGGCACTTTGATCTGGAATCATGAACTCATTTAACAGCAGGTAAATGTATTCAATTGCTTTAAGAATTGAGTGGGGGAGTGCTTGCATTCACGTAAGTCTTTCACTAAATTACAAAGGTAAAAGTTCCTCCACAAACCCTTCCCAGCCTTTGGGAAAGCTTGGGAAAAAACTGGGGTTTGGGAACCCTTCAGAATATCATCTGGGCATGATGGAGCAGCAGTGGAAGAATTTGTTGCTCTCTTTCAGCTTGTCTCTTGTCCGGAATAATCCTAAATTATTTTGGATTTAGTCTAATACGAGTTGTTTGCCCTACTGAAATGTGTGAACTGTCCATTTCTCAGAGTGCTGTGCACTGCTTGGAGCCCTTGTGTTTTGTCTTGCAGATAACAAAAGTATTTCAGAGTATGGGACAATAGATCAGCAGACGTCGCCAGTGAAGACAAGGTAAATGGGCCCACGAGTAAACAGCTACACAAGGAGGCCTGATATGAGCATGTGCCAAACAAGCCTCATTATCCCACTGGAAACATTCGGGAAATAAGTCTTGAATCTGTTAATGAACAAATCAAAGCTCAGATTGCAGCTCAAACAATACATCACTGAAAACAACAACAAAAAGTGAGATTTCTGTGTTGTCACCAAGTTGAGCTCAGCAAATAGAAAATGTGGTGTATTGGTAAATATTTACTTTTTGAGCAGAGTGCAGGGATGGCACATGCCCAGGTCCCTTGTGGCACTCCTTGTTAGGGAAATTCCACTGGGATGGCACCTGCCCAGGCCCCTTGCGGCACTCCCTATCCGAGCAGTTCCCCGCATGGTTCTTCCACTCAGCACGTTCGGGAGGAGCCGTACCCACCCCCAGCTGGGGGTAACTTTGGAATATTTTTCCTATTGCAGAGCAGAGGCTTTCGGGGGGACACACAGATATGTTTGGATCAAGTCCCCTCCTCCTCTCCACTGTTATTTCCCTTTTCCCTGCCCCGCCCGGCGGCCCCGCGCGCGTTCCGCAGCCGATCCGGGGGCCGGTGCCGCCCGCGAGGTCCCGGAGCCGCGGCCGGTCCCGGGCTGACCCCTGGTGGCCTCCGGGGGCACTGCAGGGGGACAGCACCGGGCTGGGCCCCGGCCGGACTCTGTCACATCGAACAATTGAGCCGGGGGAATTTTTTGTTCCTGCGGCGCTCGCCCGCCTCTTCCCGAGCTCCGCCACTCTTAAAGAACAGTGTCCTAAGTGCAGTGTAAGCTTGCCCACCGTGGCTTCTCCCCCTTGTTAATGCTGGGGCAGTGCTTTGAGCAGTTCCTGATAAACCTCAGCATTCATTTCCTTTTCTGCGGTGTTGTTCCACCTGCTGGTTTGTGAGATTGGTTCGCTTCAAGTTCTTCGTGCTGCAGTTCATCACTGAGCTGTCTTGAGCCCCAGCTTTTGGGGGTAAGGGAGGTGATGCTGTCAGATTGAGCACAGCCCGTCTAGTGCAAGGGAGAGGGCAGGCACAGGGGAAAGAAACAAAGTTTGAGAAAAACAGGTATCAAATAGAAAAAAGAACCCCACCAATTACACTAGAAATCAAACTGAACGCAACAAATTATCAGTACAGATTTAAAATGCTAACATATTTTGTTGTTTAGACGTTCAAGGCCTTTCTGAATAGATGAAAGCAGAATAAACATCACTTCTGTGGTTATTTGGGAGGTCATAAGCAGTTTGACATGCCTAAGGAATCACAAAAAGTGCGGCTTACTGCCTTCATGCTTTGAAATGTTCCACTCTAAATCACAAGTGCTCCCATTAGAGAGTTGAGCAGTCATGAGAATGTAGCTTGCATGGGAGGTTTCAGCTAAATGTGAGCATTTTTCATTTATCTAAGTAATTTATTTGCTCACCAGTCACAAACATTCTGAGTGGGAAGGCTGAAAAAATTCTCACCACTGCAGGAAATAATCACTGTAGCTAAATTTTAAATGTAATAGCAAAAGAAATCACAGTTTTCTTGGGGAGGGAGTCACTGCAAAGTCTGATGACAAACAGAATAACAGCATGAAACTGAAATGAAAGATTGAGCACAAAGCAGCAAAGGGCAAAGCAGACACTGCAAAGGCTCTCTCAGGCTCTGCCTCCATCAACTTGGATCTGGCCTCCATCCCATTAGAGTGGGAAGCTCTAATGGTGATCGTTAGAATTGGACCTCACACTGTTCAGACCACATTCCCATGGTTAAGAGGAATTCAGATCCAACAGGTATTGTTTGAGGAGAAATTCCATAACTAAACTGTTAGTCATAGTAAAGATGGATTCTGCCTCTGAAATGAGTAGACTAGCAATATATTTCTGTGTAATCCTGAAAGTGTAAGAGTGGGAGATGAAATCAGGGTCTTCTTTGGGGCAATGACAGAAAATATAACAATTTTTTCACTGAACGAAAACCAGAAGTGACCAGTGTGACAGTTCATTGTCCTCTGGTTACTGCCCTGATTTTTCTGTAGTTGTCTTTTTGTTTTAATGTTTTACTGAGGAGATAAAAGGAGATCTTGGAATGAAGGCTCATTACAGTGAAGAAAGAAAGTAAGTTAAAAGAAGATTAAAGGAAAGACAGAGGGGAGCGAGCAGGGCTGGTGGAGAGAAATCCTCCAGACTGTGGAAGGTTTGGGAAGAAATAACCCATCAGTCCAGTCACCTGAACAGCTCCACACTTCATGGTGTTGGTGATGCTCTGGGGAATGTGCTGAGACAGAATCAGTGCTATGGAAGTGGCTTGTCCCAAAGATTCCCGTGTTTATCATTGTCTGGTGCCCACTGGGAGAAGCAGAAAATATAGATGTTAACAAAAAGCCCTGTTGCAGGTAGCGGCACCATTGATCCAGGTTCATTTCTGCTGCTCCCAGTGTGTCAGTCCTGGATGGGGATGTGGAGTCCTGAGGCACCAAGGGGCCTGTGTGATGCAGCAGCCCAGGAATGTGTGCTTCAAAGGAAAACATCCTCTGTTATTCGGCTGGCATAATCCAAGCCCTGGTGAGTGCTTGCAGAGGAGCTGTGACTGCTGAGATCACCTGTTTCCACAAAGCACTGTCAGCCCTGCGTAGGGAGAGCTTGCCTTTAAATCCTCTGCACTGCCTTGTTGTTTATTCATTTTTTAACTACAGGCAGAGCCAAGTCTCCACTGTGACTGACACAGTTTCACTTTGCAAATCAATGAGACAGCACTGCAAGGGCAGAGGAGTCTTTCCTGAGAACTTGTGTTGCTCAGAGCTCTGAGTGAGTGCTGTCCTCACCGAATTAGCCCGAGCCAAACTCATGAGCTCCCTGGGGCCCTCACCACCCTCCCAGCCTGTCTCGAAGTGAGACCTTCTGGAGTGGTTCAAGCTCCAACCAGCTTCAGAAACTCTCTGCCTTGGATAAGTGCATCCAAGGCAGTGATAAAGGGGGCTGCTGGTCTGTCCCTGGGAGCAGAGGGGACAGAGAAGCTGACAAAGATGGGACAAAGATGAGAGCTTTGTCTTAAGTGGGCTGAATCTTGGTATTACTGGAAGGGGTGAACTTGGCATCCATGCTTGATAATTGGCTGTGAGAGTGTAATAGGAGAAAAAATTGTCAAGTCTATTAAGATGTGGTCAGAGTGTAAGTCAATTAATGAAAATTACAGCCACACAGGTTATTAAATTAACATGAGATTGTCAATAGGAAATATAGATTGCTTTTGAATAATTTTAAATTATTTAAAGCATGATGAACATCTCACAGTCTCCCATAATGCAAAGCTTAGGTTTGATTTTATTACTGTTTGAGTTTTTAAAATATTTCTGTTTCAACTTCATGCTGATTAAAGGAACAGGAATTTTAAAGAGCAAGACATTCTTATTAGGAATGCTGAGAGCTGCAGTAGCTGCAGGAGGCAAAAGCTCAGGGTGGCTGGAGGTGGTCTGTGATTCTGCAGTGTGATCCATGGCAGAGCTGGAAGCACAGAAAGCCCAGGGTGTCTGAATGCAGTCCTTGCACACAAAGTGATGGATCACATTTTCTAGGCACTTCCTCAGGGCTGCAAGAAGCACTCTAAATGGACCTACAGCACACATTGGCACTGTTGGAAAACTGGTTCCACCTGTGAATGCTGAGCCTGAAACAGCCTTCAGAGGATCTGTCCACCCTGGCTGGGAGTCAGGGAGCTTCAGGCAGCAGAGAGGGGAAATTTGCAGCCTTCTGAAGGGAGATTCTCGTTCCTCTCAGGGAGCTCAGGGACCAGTTGATCTCTGCAGAGGGATGGTATGTTCAGCATGACTGAAGGTATCAGCTGGCTCAGCCCTGCAGCCTCAGAACACTGTGTACACTGCAGAAATCCAGTTTAGTCATGGCTGGAGGGAGGCAAGGGCTGGTCTGTTAGAAGCAACCTGACACACACCTGTGCTTTGTCAAACAAGAAACACTGAAAGGGGTGTCTTTATCTATCACTTCCTTTTCCTTTTTTGTTTCTTGGAGCTGATCTTTTCCCACTGAGTTGCTTCCTTTCTGAGTGTTCCCGAATGAATCACACAGCCCTACGTGTCTGTCTGTATTCCCAATGGGTCTGTGGAAAGCAAACCTGACTAATGTCCCCTGCAAGGAGAAAATTATAATTGATGCTTTTTAATTACAAGTTTCCTGCATTATGGTCTAGTTTTTTCAGCTTATAATCATTAACAGTATAATAGAGGGTTAAGTAAATTGTTGCCTTTTCCTCTTTTGTCGCATGTAGGTCAGATTTTCATGTGTAAGAGTTATTATCTCTGAGACTCTAATGAGTGCACTGACTGCTGACAAAGGTCACCATCTGTGTTTTCTTCATTGCATACAAACATGGAGAGGGCTGTGTGTCCCTGATTGCTGTGTCTTCTAGAGTCATTTCACTGGTCCAAAATCACTTGGTGCTTTTCACAATTCACAAATCACAAAGCTGTTTTCCACCTGCTTTGTACTTCTGTCAGTGAAAGATGAGGCTGAGGGCAGAGGAGTGTCAGTATCATCATGTCCCCAGCACACGTCCCCTTCATGCATCCTTGGCTTTTCAAGCTCTGTGCACTTGCAGTCAAAGGGATGAAGTTGCTGCCTTTCCATGAGGAAATGAATGGAGCTTTTATGTCCCATCTTTGACCAAAGCACTCAGAAGGTTTTGTGCCCCAGCAGATTGTTTCTAATAGCAGGGAAAATTGATCACGCAGGTACTTTAATGCAGCCCTTTTATTTACAAAGAAAGTACAAAATTCTGTTTCCTCTAAAATCAGAGGAATCAGACAATATTCTCTTTCCCTGCATGCAATTTCAATCCTTTTAGCCAGCACTTATCCAGAAGCACTTCTTTATTCTCAAGGTCATTCTTGTCTGGTTGTGCCTGATTTGGAGAGAAGGCTGCTCCTGTAGGACCTGGGAGCTCCCTGTCACTCCAAGCACTGCCCTCCTCCCTGCATCTTCCAAAGCCAACGTTTTTCAGCTGGCAGAAACCTTAAATGTACCAGCTTCTCCTCCAGATTTGCCCTTCTGCCTTCTTTCTCAGGGTGGCTGTTCCTCTTCCAGCTGCCTGCTGGTGTATGAGAGCTCAGCTGTTTCCTATGCAAAAGGCAACATTAAACCTGGTTGGGTCTCGTAAGCTTTTGCCTGAACTCTGTGTCTGGGTGGAATTGGGGTTACACACTCAGCATGTGGCATTGTGCTGATGAAGAGTAAGACCTTTGCACACTTATGGTCAGTGACAAGGAGCAGGAATACGTGATAGAATTGGGGCAAGATGAGGTTCTCACTGCCCAAGGGTTTTTATTCTACTCCCCTTCTGACTAGAGAGAAATACCCTGTTGACCAACAAGCAGGATGCATTGCAAATACCCATTTGAATTCCTCTGCATTCCTTGCCCTATTTATCATATTTAACCTTGGATTTATTTGTAGAGAATTGCCCAGAGAGTCTTGTTTAACAGAGGAAGAAACCAGAAGAAAGCCTGGAGATGGTGTGTTTTCTTGCAATATTGCCCTGGACAGTTTCCAATCTGTTAATGGATGAACACTGACATCTAAACCATCCCCAGGGGAGGTTCAAGATCCATCTGACTTCAGTAAAAGGTTCCTAAATAGCTGTAACAAGCCCATACTTCAAAAGAAATAAATTTTGCTATTTTTAAAACATGCAAGTTTTGGAAGGCTTTGAATATCGAGATTAATTCTCTGTCTAAATGCAGTAGAAGGCAGCACTGACTGGTGAGTCTCACTCAAATCTGGAAGGTTTTAATATTGTCTGGAATCTGGATTTGATGTTCTAAAAGCTTAGACTGTGTTTAGTTTACTTTTTATTCCAGCACGGACTCTGCATGTAGATCTCAGATTTCTTCGTTTATATCTTTGGATTTATGTGGAAAACATATTACATTATCCCTCAGCACTTGAAATTTTGACTCAGGAATTCTTGCTGTATAGATTACTGAGCAATATTTACTTGAAAGATTTAATGGCACTCTCAGAAAACCCCAAGATTACATGGAGCCAGACGCTGCCCTGCTCAGTGTAACGCTGTTTGCAGGAGGTGGCAATAGGGGGTGGCTGTGGGAGCTGGACAGAAGAGTCGGGGCACCTGGGCAGGTTTGGAGACTGGATTATGCATCAGGTCATGAAAATTACACAGGGAGGGTGAGCAGAATATTCTCAGTGCCTCACGAGACGCCTACTGGCATGTCTGAGCTAAGAGGCTGCCCTGCTCACCAGTACTGCCACTGAGAGTCCTGTTTGGAACCTGTCCCTTTTCATTGCCTAGAATAGGTATCCTAAGGAGCACAGGTTCCTTGTTTAGCCACCTGAATGATTAGCACAGTGAGATGTTATTTAATAGATCTCTGAGCTGAGATCTTCCTCCTAAAAGTGCTAAAGGAGAATGTGAAGTCCAGAACAAGAATCCAGTTGTGGAGGCACTGAGAACATTTGGCTTTGGGTCAGGATCTGCTGGAGAACAGGGCCAGGATGGAGCTGCCACTGGTGGTCAGCTGTAGGGAGAGCAGGGAAGGACTGGGTCTTGGCTGTGGTAATTTTGTGTGACTGGACAGGCACTGAGAGCTCTGTCAGAGGCAGTTCTTTAACCTGGGAAAACACCAGTCCTGTGTTTGCTTTCAAAGCTGGGCTCTGTTCCAGGGTGTGACTGCACCTTCGTGTTCTCGTTGTTTAAGCCCAGCCTCCCCAGCAAAGCTCAGCTGGAAAAAGAAGATGTGCAGATATGGGCCACGAGGATGCTACTGCTCAGTGGAAGGTTACAAATTACTGTCACAGAGATAGCAGTTCCTCACACCTCCATGAAGTTCATATAAATAAAGGTTCTAGCAACATCCAGGTTTGAAATGACACTGTCTAGAACTGCACAACAGCCTAACTTATATCAGCCTTATGAAAACAATACATATTGTTCACACCGTCAGAACAGGGAAATGGCCCTGACCACCTATGCTCATTCTCCATCTCAGCTGGAGAAACCAAAGTCAGGGTTTTATCCTTCTTTTGTAACGAAGAGTTCAGTTCATGCTGCCATTTCTGATTCGATTTCAGCAGGTATACATTCAGCTCTGGGTCGGGTGTTAATGCTCTCAGAACAAATACATCTGAGTAAGATGTGGCTATTTTTATGATAGTGAAATTTTGATCTCATGCCAGCACAATCGAGGAACAATTCCCATTAAGTCTATTGATGTGAGTCTTTCCTTGAAGGGGACAGTCAGGAAACCTGAGCTGAATTATATTTTAAAGTAGATTAGTTAAATTCTATTAAGACCTATGCAGATATTCATATTCAGAATTAAGTGGCATTAATCTGATTTAGCGTACTTCACTTGGAAAATGAAGAAAGCTAAATCAAATGAAGGCCACTTTAACTCTGAGTAACACAACTCAAGCAGGACGTGTAACTTTCAAGTCACAGGTGTCATTAATTGAGATTAATTTTTCTCACTTTCCCTTTGAAGACAAGGGGCAATAAAATCACCAGAGATGATTTGACTATATGTTCTCCTTCTGCCCCCAAAAAACCCTTATGGATCTCCTGGCAGTTGGTTTGAATTTGTGGATCTGAAGGCTGCTGTTCATTGCTAGTCTATAGTCAATGCTCTTTTCCTTTAACTAACCATTTCAGTTGGGCCCATAGCATCTGTCCAGGCAGGAGCAGGAGGGTGCTGCTGCCTGGTGTTAATGCTCCTGTGCATGCAGTGTGTGTGCCTGATTTCAACACGTATCTTCAGCTGTTCTGTAATGTCAGAACTAAATTTACTTGTAGATTTAAAATAGGTGAATGATTTGGCAGCTGAAAGGTCAGGACACACAGTTTATTTTGCCCTTTGCTTTTCCTGATTAACAGAAAATTGTCTGTAGCATCTGACATAATTGTCAAGGCCTTGTAGTGCAATACCTGCACAGACAAACTGCAGCCTTAGGGCCACTGCATCCCCCAACCTTCCCCCAGCTTTGGATTTTGCCACAGTTGCACTCTGGAGTGCTCCAGCACTCAGCCAGATTATCCTAACTCATGAAGGTCTCGGCGGAGGGAGGAGTATTGACTTCTCCACCATGTGCAGATCAGATTTCATGCTTTTAGAGTTTTGTACATTTGCCAGGTACACTGAAATAGAGATACCAGCTCGTACAACCTTGCTGTGACTTTTACAGCAGGCCCGTGGCTATTCTGGGTGGCCCAGTGACTCGCCCCTTCCCCAGCATCGCTGCAGGTGTGCTCTGGCCATTTCCCCAGTCTGGATTCAGGGTCAGGGAGAGACAAACCCATGTGAGAAACACCCAGAATGGTTGGCAGGTCTGAGAGAAACCAGTGCAAATTCCCAGCACTGGAACTGCCTGACCCAGGCTGCCTCGCAAAGCACCTTCCCTGGGAACAGCTCTGCCTCTGGTGTCACCTTGGCATCACCACCACACCTCGCCAGGCTCTGCCTCTGCACACCTTGCTGGCCTTGCTTTAGCCTGTCCTGTGAATCCACCGGGGCTCCTGACAGCAATGAGAGGCTGTGCTGGAGATGGGTGGAACCTCCTCTGGCTCTGGAAATCCGTCTTCTCTGAGTGCAAGGACTTGATGTGAGCAGTTGCATAGAGCTGTTTCTCCACAGATCCTTGGCCATATAGAAGCTTTAAATAAACTAATATTAAAAAAAAAAAAAAAAAGAAAGAAAAAAAGAGAGGGAAATAGGAAGATCACAAGGATAAATGAGGACTAAATTCCTGTATTTTTTAAATGTTGTTTCTCTCCACCACTCTTTTGGATATTTTGTCTTACAGCTGGATTTGACACCTGCCTGCTTTTGTAATTGAGGAGTTATGAATGCTCTGGTCTAGTTGACAAGGTGATGATCAAAGGTTGGACTCGATAATCTCGGATGTCTTTTCCAACCTTAATGATTCTGTGATTCTATGATCTATCCTCAGCTCAGCTTTAAAAATGAAGCAGCAATAAGAAAACCTTAAACCCCAGAATACTGTGCTTTAGCACAGGAAGCAACAACAGCTCAGAATTTCTGCAGTTCCCAGGGGGATTTTAGAAACAGAGAAGCAGAGTTGGAGCCAGGCTTGGGGAGCTGGCTGGGGAGGCTCCCTGGGGAGGGTATGAGACCAGGCTGTGCCTCTTGGTGCCAGCAAGGAGCCAGGCCCAGGGGCTGGGATCAGTGTGGGGAAAAGTGATGGGGTGGAGGAGAGGATGGGCGATTTGGAAGTTAGACAATTCAGATCCAAAGACAGCAGTGAAGCCATTGGCAGGGAAAGAATTTGGGGGATGCTGAGAACACTATCACTGGGGCATTTGACAAGCAGAAGATGGGCACACAAGTGCCGTGGAAGGAATGTGGCATTCAGGAAGCTCATACTCCCCTCCATACCCACAATCAGAGCCAGCTGAAGCACTGGGAAGCCCCAGCCTTGCCAGCCCTTGTTGGGCTCTGTACACACTGGGTGGGCTGGAGCCTTGTTTGGGTTTTTTCCATGCTAAGCCTCTTTCCATTGCATTTAATGTTGCACTGGTAACAACCAAACAAACCAACAGTAAAGCTGTTCTCACACACACAAACCCGTGTTTGCCAAGATTCACACGTTCAGGCTCAGCTGCTGCCTCATTCCTCTTAAAGCTTCTCAGCATAAAATTGCAAGCAGGGCTGTCCTGCAGCTCTTGGGTCTTCCCCAGGATCTGACGGCAATGGGATTTGTGAAAACCATGTGTAACCCCAAAGCTCATGTAATGTTCTTTTCTCACAAAAGCAGAGGCTTTAAACTGCCCTGAGCTGTGAAATTCTGATGGGGGCATTACAGAGAAATGAACTGAGCCTCACAGTAGCTCAAGCAGAGAAATATTACCTATTATTTTACAGCCTGCTCAAGCACTGCTTTTAAAGGCATTTAAATGTCTTCCTCACATATTCCAGAAGATTAAAGTAATTCTTTTCAAAAGCAGCTCCTGACTGTAGATACCTGTTTCTAGAGCCTGCAGGCTGCTGTTTCTCAGAGTGACTGTATATTTATACATGGGATACTGAAATATTAAAAATAAATAAGCATTACTTTATTCTCTTTGTCTTTGGGTAGGATAGGTGGAAGATAAATTATCCAACAGAAGGATTTACGCTTACAGCATTGAATGATCCAAATATTCTGAGATTTTTCCTTTTCCCCCTCTTCCACCTTACTGGGACTTGCCTTTAGAAGAGGATTCCCATGAAGCCCAGAGCGTGGTACCCTGGTCAGACACAGCTTGTACCCACTTTTTCCCAGTGGCTGCCTCCAGCTTCTGCTCAGCACATCCCATGGTATGGAAGAAGCCTCAGCTGAGGACATAACTCCAGGTGCAAAAATATTTATCTTGAGGTCAGGAATTTTAGTCCATGTGTTGCCTAAGTTACATGCGAAGAGAGGGCAGAAAGAGCTTCAGAGATTCCAGTGAGTTGATTGTAGTTTAACACAGCCAAAACCAACCCGTCAGGCACAGTTTCAGCCATAGGCTCTGTTCCTGCAGGTAAAAGCTGTTGTTAAGGACACAACTGTTATCTTATCTCCAGACTTTGGAAACATTAACACCAGCTTTGTATAATGATTCAAAGGTCTGCCTATATACAAGGACAGCGATGAACAGAAACGTATCCTAGATTAATACACTTGTTGCTGTATTTCAAATAGAATGTCTTTTTAATTAAAAAAATTAAGACTAAATTGGGGTGATGAAGTGATACTCACACAATGCAGTCTTTTGCTGGGTTCCTTCAGTTCCTTCAGCTGGGAGCCTTAAGACTGCTGAGTTTAGCACTTGGACATCCAACAGCTTGAAGGGTCTGAGCATCCATTTGGTGAGCTCAGGCCATTCTTCACTGAAGCAGATTTTGGCAGGTTCTGGCTGCTCTCAGTAATTCTGGTTTTCCATTACATGCAGGAATCCTGCTTTTAAAAACAGAACTCAAAGATGCCTGTGATGATCTGCTTCCACAAGCACTGAACTGTCACTGCCATTTAATGAGGAATGAAGTCTGAGTGCTGCCTGCAGCTACTTTTGACCTAGACTGCAACCCCCACTATGTACCCCATGTATAATGCCTGGAGCAACAGGACCCCAGCCTCAGCACAGCTACAGCTGCAGATAAGATAGGAAACTGTTTGAATATTAATAATTTATACCTAACTCTTTGCATTGGCTAGTTTGGAGTAATTTGAGTTCTGTTCACATATCCCACTAAATGTTGGTTAGTAAATAAATTAACTTTTGTCCCAACACCTCATAAAGTATCATAAATTTGAACGCTGGTATGAAATAAAGAGTCTGAAAGATCTTGCAGGATTCTTTATGTTTTAATTTGAACTGAAATTATTAGAGAGAAGATAATTGGCACAGCCGAATTAACCCAAGGGTTGGCTAAAGAAACGTGGGGCAGCCAAGGCCAGCATCAGTCTGACCCGGTGTAATGTTGTAATGTCATCATTAACTGCCTTCAGAAGCAAGAGTAATTAAGTAAAGGGTAAAAGCAGTAGAAAGGCTGTAATTTATTGCATAAGACCATTATTGAGAAAACAACCTTTTGACACAGAGATTTAATTTTCTTTTCTCCGTGTGCTGCAAATTGGGAAATACGAAGGGTAAATAAAATGACCTCTACCAAGGCACGTTTCCTGAGATAAATGCCTTCTTGGTTGAGTAGCCGATAATTTTTGGCCATTTGTGAAATGTTTAGATACCAACCAGCTTCTGTGTGCCTGGTCGCGCACACGTTTCCTGCCGCAGCCGCTCCCTCAGCGAGGTCAGCGGCGAACCCTGCACTGAGCCTGTGACACAAACCCGCACCGAGCGCGGCGCTCCTGGAACCGGCGGATTATCGGGGCGGCCCGCACAGGGCGCGGGAGGCTCGACACGCCCGGGAGCGGCTGGAACCGGGAGCAGCCGGAGCTCCGCACCCGCGCCGGCCGCGGGCCCGAGCGGCTCCTCGCCCCGGGGCCGTTCCGAGCGTCACCACCACCACCGGCCGCTGGAACACTGGCCGCGCCCGAGGGACGGACAGACCCGTACCCGCTATCCGGGCACCCCTCACTCCCTACCCCTCAATCCCTATCTCTCTCCCCGTCCCCCTCCTAGTCCCCGCCCGCCCCGCNGCGGTCGGGCCGGGCCGCGGGCGGCTCCCGGGGCCGGGCAGGGCGGATGGCGGCTGGGGGAGAGCCGGGAGTCCGTGGGGAGCGGGGCCGGGCCGGGCCGGTGCGGGGCTGGGCGGGATGGAGCCGCTTCCCCTCGGCGCCGGAGCGGGGTTTGCCGAGCCGGGGGTGCAGCTGGGCAGGAGCTGCCGGAGTACGAGCGACACCTTAAAAACAAGCGGCAGAGGAGGCGGCAGCGGTCGCTTCTGCTGGAACCGGGGGAGAATTTTTCAGTTGGCTTTTACCACCAAAGGCGAGAGGTTTCCTGTCTACTAAAATTGTTTCCTCTCTCTTGCCCTAGCTGTCAGCTCCTTGGTTTCTGCTTCTCTTAATTCTTAGTGTCATCTGTGTTATCTTTTTTGCAGTTGAGAGGCTAAACCCGCGTACTGTGTCTTTTCAGCATGTGTTAAAGTTCCTTCTAAAATGTTTGTGCTCAACTTCTTGGTGATTTGTATCTGTCAGTAAATGTCTTGAGGAACTCCTGACTGTAATTTTGGGAAATGAAGTACACAGCAGAGGTTAATTTAAACTTTTGTATGCAACTTAATTATTATAACTCTAAGATAAATTAGTGTAAGACTTTAGTGCTGTAAGATTATCTTCTGTTAAGATGCTTTGTCATACTTCTCTTTCAAGATGATAGTGCCTGTGTAACTCAGAAAAAATAAGGCATGCTCACAATTTCAGGGGTGTATATTTTTACAAGAAGATGTCTTTTTTAGTGCTAAAATAACTTCACATTCCTAAATCGAATAAAATTCAGGTAGTGTAAATACCCTATTTCGATTTTCTTGGAACTCAAAATGTACTAAATTAGGCGGAAAGCACTTTACCTTAAGCATAAAAGAGTAAAGTAGTGTTTCTGGATGTTAAAATTGACTTTTAAAGACTCTGACATCATGCTGTTTTATGATATATGGGAGGTTACTGTTCTGTCTGACTTCAGGGCTGATCCAACAAGGTGCTGTGTTGTGGGTGGCATATTAATTATGCTCCAGGTAGGTGCTGAGGCTTGAGGTGGTGTTTCTAAAGCAGGGCACGGTGCTTTCTTTCTTGAGTAAAAGACCAAGAAGTTGATTCTGTGCTCAGAGATGTCTTACACTGGAGTTTGCTGGGGTATGGTGTTGCCTGGGAGTTGTACTGGTAAGATGAATACTTCTCTTGTGAACAACACTTCTGGTCCGTGCAAAGAACTTATTGAAATGACCTGTATTGCTTTTATTTCAGAAAAAAAAAAATCAATTAATAAAATCCAAAGTTAAAACTTGAAGAAGGACACAGCCCAATAGTGTGTATCAATTGCATATTTCTTTTTCTGTGATAACAACTCTTAGGAGTTCCAGCTTTTAATACCAAATGCTTAGTTGTTTCTAACTAAAGAACTTGTAACACAACTGGTTTTTGAAGTAAAGAATGTGGAGCAGGAAGCCTGGACATAATGTGTAATGCCAGTAATTTCCCTGTTGTGGTAGACAGGTAAACAAAGTAATGGGAGATATGGAAACTTAGCAAATAAAGGCTAATATAACTGAAATAAACTTAAAATCATGTAGCTAGAGGACTGAGGATGCATCATTGAATTCAAACAGCTTTTTAGTTGATCGATTTGGGGATTGTGCTGCTCTACTGTCACAAATTCAGCCAATTCCATGTGATGAAATCATAGGGTTTCTCTTGCAGCATGTCTAAAAGGCCACCAGAGTTACAGTGTGTGAGTGCAGGTGACCAGTCCCAGGCGTGGCAGTGGACGTAGGTAAGGACATGTTCCCCTGTCCTGTTCTCAAGGACTGAGCTTTAGCCAGTTTCTGCCTCTGAGATGAATAAATTGTGGTGCTGAGTGTGCGGAGTGTAACTGACACCTGCCCGGGAGCTGAAGAAAAGTAAGGGCTGTTTATTAGGATAAACTGTAGACTTCAAAAGAATGGAGCAGAGCGTAAGTAAATTCTGGTCTTAAACACAGTCTTGGAGCTTGGAAAAGTCCTTCAAATCTTTTTTATTCTTTTTCTTTGGTAAACTAGAAATTGTGGTATCAGATGTCCACAGTAGTAATGCTAATTCAGTGTGCTCTAAAACACCCGTGAATAAAGACCTCATGTTCTAGAAGCTCTTACTGCCCTAAATGAAACAATCAGATGACAATGTATGCTGGAAAATGAGAGCATAATATAGGCTTAGAGATTAGAGAAATAAAGATAAGAGTTAATACTGTGAGCTGTCATGAGTGTGTACTTCATATTAGAAGAGATGTATTCAGAGTAGAAACCAACTCTGGAAGTGCACAAGGGTGCTACATGTGCCTGATAAAGGCCATGAACATTTTTAAGTGATGCAAAGTGGACACTTGAAAGGATGTGCTGTGCTTTCAAGGTGGAGGAGGGTAGAACAATGAGGTACTGAGAGAACAACATCATGTCAGAACTGTTGATAAAAAAAGTGTACCACTCCTTATTGTAGAGGATTGTGCTAAATGCTTCAGATCCACAAAGTAAAGGGTTTGTTTTGGGGGAGTTTGTACTGGAAGTGGTTGAATTAATCATCTTTTCTGGACAAAAATCCCAATTATTGTGTCATAAAAATATATGATCAGCTGTTCTTGACAGAATTGTGAATTATCTCTTCTTGGAGTTTAGCTTCTATAAAGCTTCTGTTAACATGGCAAGTCTAGAAGTTTGAAGGTGAAGAGTTAATAATAATTGATCAAAATCCCATTTCCAGCTTAAGGCAACAAGACCTGAAGGTTGTGCATTGGCTGGGAAGGTTTATCCTCACCCAGCAGCCTCAGCCCCTGTTCCCTCAGAGTGTGGTGAGGGATGAGGTTTGGACACTTGCAGAGATAGCATTGAAGTAGTGTCCTCTTCAGAAGAGCTGTAAGTGAATGGATTTGCTGGGATTTGAACCAAGCTTTGTGTACCACAGGTCCTAAAGTATCTACATACTCAACAAACAACATTTTAAGTGTTTTAAGGTGGTTTTTAGGTTCTTTCACACAAGCCCTTACTGGAGTTTTGCACTGGAGGCTGCCATGTGCAAACTTGATTTCATGAGTTTGAGTCTGTACAGAGCAAAATCCCCTCTCCTTGGTCAGCACAGTAACAATAAGACCAGCGTAGTGCAGGACTCCCAGTCAGACCAGTTCTGCAATGCAGACTCTGCCTCTTGCACCTTTTCCTTTAATGGACTCCTTGATGACCATTATCTCTGAAAAATAAAAACCAAGTGTCATAAGTTGAAATTGCTTAATTAAAGCATCTGAGAGGCACTGCTTGAAGACTTCTGTGCTAGCCAGGGCCAGTCCTGCTTCTGTTGGAAATGGTGAGAGAAAGGAAGCAGAGGAGCAAGTTTTGACAGTAGAGTAGGTTAGAGCAGCTGAGATGTCTGCAGTGTGCAGTAAGCCCTGCAAGTTTTGCAGGTGGTTTTTCTTCCTGCTTCACCTTCTAGGAGGAGAGGAGTTCGAAGGTGTTGTGTTATTTACCAGTCCTATTTATTCTCTGGGTACTGTTGTCTCTGATGAAGCCAGTTGCTGGTGTCTTTGGAGAGATGTGAGAATATAATGATAAAAAAGGGTTTCTTCTCTGGTCTTGCCTTTCTGCTCCTCAAAACTCCTACTTCTCTGTTTGTTGTCTTTCCTATTTATTTTAACTCTCTCCTCTCCTGACAGTAAGATGTGTTACTCTGATATACAAAGTCCAGATCAATACCTAGTGCAGTTGGGGTTCTAAAAGGGAAGAGGACTGATGGACAATTGATAACAGAGGATCAATAAACATGGTAAACAGTGGTGTTTTCCCATAAAGGCTAGGAGGGCAACAGAAATTAATTGTTGTGTGAACCAGGCTCTAATATTCATTACCCAGTGTCTCACTGGTTTATAAAGTGTTGTGCTCTCTGACCCTGCTGGTGTTGGGTGGCAGGAATATTGTAGGAGAATGTCCCTTAGTGCTGTGACTGTCTTGCATGTCCTGCAGGATTGTTATCGTGGAGCTGTGAGAAGGTGGGATGGTCAAGCTTAGAATAGGACTTCTTTTAAGAGTATGAAAATGGATATTCAGGCATTGGAGTGCTCTTTTAAAGGATCTGTTTGAGCCAAAAAATTGCTATATTGGGTTTTAGTAGTGGAAGTAGAAGACAGAGTTACAAGACTTTAGATCTTACTCTGGATTTCGTGTATTTTGTTTAAATTGCACTTCAGTTGTAAAATAGGACTGCAAAATTATAAGCACAAAAGTATGGATTCCTTTGATACTGGGAATTTCAAAGCAGATGGCAGAGGAGTGAAATGTGAATGTGACCTGTTGTGAGCTGCAGTGGAGTTCTGATCTGAAATTAAATAGAGAGCTGTAAAAACCATTCTGTCTCCCTGGAAGTCAGGATTAAGACTGAGAAAAGAAAAACGTTTGTTTTTATGAACCCAGACAGGCTCGAAGAATGAGGGTTCTGTGAGAAGGAGCTGGTGGTGCTCACATGCCTGTGTTGTGGGAGCTTGGTTAGGAAATGTTGCCGAACATGTGACATGAAGAGACAGTGGAAGTTGTCTGAGTTTGGTGCTTGCTATCTCCTGCCTTCAAGCTGCAGCATGTTCTGCTTCCTAATCTTCTGAAATCTCTGAGTATCCAGAGCCTGCCTGTGCCAGGCTCTGCCGGGGATCCATCCCAGACTGCTCTGGCTGAGGCCAGGAGTGATGCCCTTGCAAGAGCAGAGCATTGCAGAGCATTCCCACAGCCCTGCCCGCCAGCACCTCCCACTCGTTCCCATCTCCCTGCCCCACTGTGGCCAGGGCAAGGTGAAGATTTCTCCCTGAATGCTTTCCAAGCTGGGCATTTCAATTTTGCTTGCTTAATATATATCCGTCATCCCTGCTGCCTGGAGGGGCTTCACGTTCTTTCCTAGTACTCTTGTGTAATGCTTGGGGTTGGTTATGTAAATAAAGGTACTTTGGTGGGAAATGAAAGTGATCTGTACAACTCTTTGGTTTAGAGCTGCTGTGAAGTTTGATAAGGCTTATCTTTGTAAGACCTCAGTAGCATTTCTTTTTGTCTAATCGCTTTCACACTTCTTCCTTTTCAACTTGACTTGAAGTATTAAACAAAGGAGTTGGGTGAAGTGGAAAGAACTAAGGGGGAGATAATCCTAAATGTCTGTCAACTCAGAAGCGTGCTGGTTAATAAATGCTCTGCCAGGTTTTGAATAAACCTTCTGAGCAAATGCGTGACAACTTTACAAAAGTATTTTTATAAAAAAGAGAAAGTGTTACTCTTCTATTTATATGTTATTTTTAGTGAGTAACAAGAGATGGGGACGGAGAACGGACCAGCTGTGCATACAAACTTTCTCTTATTTTGTAATTCCCTTTATTCCCTTTTATCATTCCCTTTATGGCAACAGGCTGGGTGTTCCCAGAAGCCGTAACACTGCTGAGAGGTTTCAGGCAAGCTGAAAGCAGTGCCTAACAGTTTCAGAAAACTCTGTGAGTGTCTGAAAAGATGCATTAAGAGGTGTGTTGTATCTAAGAGCATAAGTAAATAGTTGTATGGCTCTCCATTTCTTTTGTCATGCAGCTTTGAGATGTGGATTGGCAATGGTTTTTGAGTGTTGAACAGATTTTATGAACCTTTGCTTTTCTGACGAGTTGGGCCAACTTTCCAGTTTTATTTGTAAATTCTAGCTAGATAGCTATCATTCTTGCTACCAAGTTAAAACTTCACAATTGAAATGACAAAAATGAGTAAATCGTGGTGCTACCCCGTGAGTGTTTTTGCTTTCTTAGAATATATTTTTTTAATCTGCTCTTTCCAACCAGCTGCCCTAAGCAGTGCATTTACCAGTGAAAATACTGCGGGTTGACTGTCTTGCAAACTTCTTTGTAGGCACAAAAAGTGAGGTGTGAACAGTGGCTTTTCAAGCCTCCTCCTCTAGTAACCCCAGCCAAATCAATGCTGGTTTGTGCAGTCTGTTCAGATCTCAGGCTGCTGAAGAAGGGATTGTCTGTTAGCATCACACTTCTGGTCCTTCATGGAGCCGGACGAACTTCTGAGGGGGTGTGGAGGCTGTTCCTCATTTTCACAGAGGGGAGCTTGTCTCGCGGGGTGGTGACGAATGGAAGTGAGAGATTTTCATCCCATGTGTGCATTTCCACTTGCACTGTTTAGTTCAGTTTCCCCAAAAGAGTGACCAGTGTTGGCTCTGAAGCCTTCATTCTACAGAGCTCAGCAGAGGCAGCTTCATAGGGATGGGAGCAGCTTTCTCACCCTTCAGTCATCACTATTTTGTCACCTTACCCTGGAAGACAACCTGAGCTGCCACTCCTGCTTGGCGTCTCTGCCCTGACCTCTCTGAGCAATTAAAAGCCTCGTTTACACACCCACACCCTGATGAGTATGTGCTGTGTGTACCCACAAACCTGCTTACAGTGCTTGTAATTCAGAGCTTGACTCTCTTTGATAAACAAATGCCCGGTGGATTAATGAAGCATGTTTGTAGGAACATTGCCCTATGCCTGAAATTAGACTTGCCTGCATAATTCTGTAATTGAACGAGGCAGAATATGGCTCAAAGACACTTATTTCCCTTTGCCCTTTTGAATCCATCTGGTGGCTTTTGCTGTTCTTTTATCTCCCAGCAAATCAAGACCTTAAAATTGATGACCTAAAATTCATTTCCTTGAAGCTGCTTTAATGACACTTCTCTTTCTGTGCATGTGTGTGCACAAAATGTAACCCACAAAGAGGGGAGTGCATTCACTCTTAACTGTTTTATCAAGTGGTTGAGACTACAGAAATTATTTTTAAGTGCAGTAGTAGAAACTTTCATGGTGTTGAAGGCATTTCCTGGACAAACATTACACTGATGATACCTGTTTATTGAGTATCAACTACAGGATAAGGAAGGGAAGACTTCAGCTCCTTTTTAACAAGGAAGCAACTGCAAAGGATAATGACAATAGAGAGCTTGCTTTAATACAGCTTGAATGTAAAGTAGAACTGGAGTTCTTAAAAATTCATTAATTTTTTTTTTAAGCCGTTCATACTGCGCTGTGAATTCAGCAGGTAACTGGTGAATTTTGGTGTGTATTGCTACAAGACACCCACCTTCTGACCTTTTTACTTTTCAGCTTGTTGTCAGATGCAATTCCTGAAGACAACTACGCCGATTAGTATTCTCAGAAGTGAGATCTATGTGTGTGTTTTACAGCTCCCTACATAGCTGGTCAATATTTAGTGTGTGCCTCTCTGAAGGAGAGTTCTGGAGGAGTTATTTCATTTACAGCAGTCCCATTGTACTGGTCTACCTGAGGTCTGCCTTCCACAAGTTACGGACCTGTGTCTGTGTGCCATGGCTGAATTATACCATAGAGGAGCAAAGGTTGAGAGAGAATGAGTCATGGGTGAGAATGCTACTCAAAGAGTGCTGAAAAGTTCAGGGAATCTTTAGTGAACTTAAACCTTTTAAGGAAATTTTTTTTTCCTTAATTTCACATTGGTTGCCTGACTCACATAGGGAAAGACCATGTTGGGGTAGATCCGTGCTGCTGAAAAAAAGAAGAGAGGAGAGCTCTGTTTATGTTCTTCCCAATCTTATTTTGTTTGCTTTTTTTTTTGAGTATTCACATGACAAGTTATCTTTCCAGGCCTGTTATCAGTACCACATTTTGAGAGAGAAAAACAGAGTAGGAAGGATCCTCGTATGCGCAACAACCTCACTTTACCCTCTCCGTGTACTGACTTTCTCCTCGTGAGCAATCTTTACTTTCTTGTGAAATGATCATTTAAATTCAGAATGGCAGCAAAGTTTTGGTGGTTTTTTTTTTTTTTCATGTATCTACCTCCCATGGTTTCTTAGCAATTAGGCATAAAAAAATATGTTGTGGGAGGTACTCATAATTTTCTGACTCAGTTGATTTCAATGGGAGTCAGGCCTGTAAAGCAGCTGTTAAGGTCAGGCAATCTGTAATTGACCTGTCAGATGTTGCAATTAAAATGTACTGCAGCTGTTAGAAATAGGAGTTACCTCCACTGCTCCTGAAAAAAACTAAAAAGCAACCTAAAACCAAACAACCAGAAAGCTTTAATATTTAATATTATAAAATTTCACTGATTCATTAAGTACTGCTCTCTTCTGTGTGTAATGCAAGAAACAGAGGGGAATGCAGCTGGAGCTGGTGCCTTTGATTTCAGTGCTGTTTGTAGCAAGGCCTCTTTCATGTTCTGAATAACAAAGTCCGGGGAAAATTCTTGCCAACGTCTGTCAATAAGTTTGCACCTTGAAATTCTTAGAGTTATAAATACTATGGGAAAAATAAGAAAATGTATTTACATGAAAACACTCGTGGGAATGCTCTTGCCACATACTTTTTCTTGCCTTAATGCTTTTGTGGATTTTATGAAATATTTGAATGTACTGTAATATAATAACTAGGAATTGTATTGTTGCTTCAGCCCTGTGCACTTGAGTGAGTGTTTTTGTGTCTGTCTGTCTCATAGTCCAGTATTTTTAATCATAAAATGCTTAAGCCACTCTTTAATTCAAAATTAATCATTGAGAGATGATACTGAAATGTACATAGCAGTTGCAAGGCTCTAGAAGCTTTTGACAAGCTGAAAAACTCCCCAGACCCTTTACAGTCAGTTGGGAAGCTGGGGAAGTCTGTCCTAATGTTTTAACTGAGCCTCAGTTAATATTTTGCTCATTGAAGGTTGACGGTGTTTCTGTGTTGTGTGTTTGCTTGGGTTTTGGGTTTTTTTAATAAACAAAATGCTTTGTCCTTAGCGTGGTAAAAATTTAGGTTGTTTGGGGCCATCTGGGTTCCATTTCAGTGTCTTGGATGTTCTCCTGTGCTCGTCACTGTGTGTCCTCCAGCTGGAAAGCCACAGTGCTGCTGAACTTTTGCATTTTTGTTTCTAGGTATCTGAGTTGAACATCAGTTGAATGAGTGTTGCCTTAAGCAGAGAGAGAAATGTCTGGTACTCGCCAATTCCAAATTTGACATTTTATTTTCTGGCTATTCTTAGGACAAGGATTCTCTAGAGTTCGTTTTGTTAGCCTTCTATGGATCCTTCTATGAATTAGAAGTTAAAAGTATTTTAAGCACAGAAGCTGTCGTTGGTAGTTTATGATCTCTGCACAGTTCTGGCTAGAATATGTGTGATTCTAGAGCTGCTTTCATGTGGTTCTCAGTCTTTGCTGTTGCTGCTTTAAGGTGTTAGTGACTCTCTCTGATCTTACTTGTTCCAAGTGCTGTGTGAACACTGCTCTTCAGTCAAGTAAGTTAAAGCAAAATGTTTCTCACCCTCCTAATAATACTGAAACTAAAAATAAGATGATTACCTGCACAGGGCTTTCAGAGAAATCCGGAATTCTAGTCCATTTTCTTCCAAAACTAGATCTACAAAGAGCTTCTCTGTTCATCTGGTGCTGATTTATTTCTTTTGCAGTTTCCAGGTAGCAGGAAATGCTGGCAGTACCTTTCTCCATTAAATTTTTTATGGAATCCAGTGACAGGAGAGACCACTCAGTGCACGGCATGGAGTGATTGGCAGGACTGCCTCTGTTAGGTGCTGGGAACAATTATTTTAAAGAAACTTTGCAGAACAGTCTGACTTTTGGGTTGAATTACTTTTGTCCCACTACTTCCCAAACTTGATGGCAGCTCTGAAAAGACCTGTGTGTTTTGAAGCCCTGTTTATTGGCCTTTTTCTAAGCTTTTCTGTCCTTTGGACTCTCTGGGGATTATGCTTGTGGAAGCCTCTGAGAAATCCTGTTCTGTTGTAAATGCATTTTCCACATTTATCACAGACACTTTTCCTTGGGTAGATGAGATGCGAGGAGGTGAACAATTGTAATCAGTGTGCCCTCTAACAGCAGTTCCCTGTGTTAATATTTGCAGCTTGCTCTGTATCTTCAGGTGCCTTAGGATAATTAATTTTCATGTGTTAAGTACAACTGCCTTTCTAGTTAGGTATGAATACTTTATTTGTAATAAATGTAGATGCAGCCCTCCTCCTTTCCCTAGACAATTTAAACTTTCCGAAAATAGCCTTGCTTTGATTAGTTGTTCTTGTTTCGGTTTGTGCCAACTGCCTGGGTTTGTAGCTCTTTATCTGTTTTTTCTAATGGTTTGGTTTATTTGAAGAGTTATTACCTTGCTTCTTAGGGATGTGTTCTAGGTCCAAAATAAAATAGTTCTACTACTTTAGTTCTATTTAATAATACCAGAGAATATCCCCCTCTGTAATTTTGAAAACATCTGAGACCTAAAGAAACCATGGTTGTGTACTGTGTTTTGTGCTGTCAGGTTAAAAAGCCATAAAGCACCTTCCATGCTAATCCTCTCCAGAACATGAAATTAAAATGAAGGCTGTACATAAGAAATACGACATTTGATCAATCATTAAAAAAACCCTGAAAAAAGAGATCTCTTTAGATACCTATGGGTAAATCTGTAGATTCCATTCCTTTTTAAATAATCTCTCATAACTGTATTTTACATGGGGATCTAGAGTTTGAGTTACTAATTGGTGCTGCTCCTCTGTATACCTGAGTTTAGCTTCATGTGGACAAGCCCGTTTATTTTTAATACCTCTTCATATGAAGGTATGTGATGGTTGTTTTACCTTGGTAGGTACTTTGAATATTGACGGAATTTTTTTGTTAGGGAAATTAATGTAAGAAGTCCTTGAATGCTCACTTGTTACCTGTGGGTAGTTTCACCTATTGCTATGTATTTGCACTGAGAAAAATGAGCCTGCAAGACAATTCTGATGAGCTTTTTTAAATTTAGGACTCTGGGTACCTTATTCTATTTCATTTTGGGAACATGCTTTTTTCTGAGTCACTCGGTCAAAATTTTCCCTAAAGATTTTATAGTGACCTTTAATTTAATCAGAGATGTGGGCAGAGTTTTCAGCTGTGGACTAATCCATGGAGGTTTTAGATAATCTTTTATGAGATTAATGAGGAGGTGATTTTTTTTTCCACTGAGATAAGAGAGTGAGTTACAATTTTGCAGTTTTACCTTGCCATTTATGGTTTCCACAGGATGTAATTTTTTATGCATAAGCTTTTGATGCTTTCTTATTACAGAAATCCAACATGTTCTGTTGAGATGCAGAATTTGTGCAGCACCAGAGTGTTGCCCTGGTTTTTGTTAAGCCTTTTGTTTTTAACCTTGGAGTCAGATTTTTTTCTCACAGTTTTATGTAAATAATAGCTAATGTTTACTTAACGGTATTTTCTGTTTTTCATTCCTTTTGTGATAAGAGAACTTTAATGAGCACCTTTCTTCTCCAGTGAAATTGAGGAGGAAGTGACATGCTCTCCAATCCCTTGTGGAGTTGGGACGTGTATATGAATGTGAGATATGTCAATAATAAACATTATTATTCCCTTCTTTCTGCTGAACCTGGCAGGTGAGAGCCTCTTTATTGTGTCTTCCCAGACACACCAGAGGATTCTGATGTAGGCTCTGCTCCCTTTTAGAGGAGAGCAAACGCAGCAGTTACATATTTATTGTTCAGAATTGTAAGACCATTGTTGAGTTTTCTTTGCTCTCCTTTGGCTTGCCAGGGTGACTGAAGAGAGTACAGCAGTTTGAGGAAAGTGGGGAAAGCTGGCTTTAGGCTGGCTCTGGGTTTGCCCTTGTTTTAATGTGCCTGTTTCTGAATCCCTTGCTGCGGAAATTTCAGATCTAGGTCTGTAAACTTTTCTTTTTTCTGGGGCATTTCTCTTCTCACTCATGGCCAAATCAGTTTCTTGGGTAATTTTGATGCCAGCAAGTAGCTACCTGGAAAAATACATGTTTTAACATAATTTTAAAGACAGCAATTTATATTCTAGGATATTACTAAATCCCCAAAGTCAGTGATGGAGGGGGGAGAGGGGGGGATTTGGTGGTGGTTTGTTACTATATTTTTTGTTCTGGGAAATAGTAAAAGGTGCCTTTGAACTGTTTAATGTGGAGTGTTTTGGAAGGAAAAGGTGCTACTTGTTGCTTGCGATTACAAATGATAAAGAAACATGAATATAATTCATAGGAGGAGAACACGTGAATGGAGGCAGTATTATGTATGTACTAGAATTTTTATTTGTTCTCATTGTGCCAACGGGGAGTAAATGTTCTTTAATATAATTACACGCTGGTGCAGTTTGAATCTATTCCAAAGAGCAGAGCTTTGCCTAAAAACTTTTATTTCTTCTGTTAGGGAAAATGTTCGATTTCTTACAAATACTCCTTCACTTCAGCCTTCAGAAAAATCATTACATAAGAAGAAATTAAATTTTTCTGGATTTCTGGAGAACCTTTAACCGTTTAGCTTTTTGTGTTTGTTAAAATGAGATTGTAGAGCAGCTTTTAAAGTTTTTGGTAAATGGTGTGTCATGGAAGGAGAATAGGAAAAAATAATAATTATTCTTTTATCAGTAAAGGCAGAGAAACTAATGTGGTAGTTGACCTTTCTTAAGTCTTTGGGGGAAACAGAAATATAGAATACACTCAGTTAGGTAACATTAAACAATTTTTACTTGATTATTTTTGAAGTGTTGTAAAGACAAGCTTGGGGACCTCAGCAGCAGCAACGAAATACCATTAATTTTGTCTGCAGCAAAATTCCAGTAGTTTTGAAGACTCCTTATTTGCCACTGCAGTTTTACTTGACCTTTCTGTCCTGGACTTAAAAGAACTCTTATTCGTCTTTTGATAGGTTTATAATTTTCATTAAAAGCATCATCTCTTTGACAAGGCTTTAAAATCTTGCCTAGGATCCTCTTTTTAAGTATCCCTACGCATACTTAAATGCTGACTATTTAACTTAAATTGTTCTGAACCTAAAAGCATTTGCACAAAAATTTCTGTGTTTTTTTAATGATGCTCAGAGAACTCCTGCTGGAGGTGTTGTGGTTCTCAGCCAGCTTAGTTGTGCTAACCTGGGTTACCCTGTCAGGGGTATGTGCTGTGTGTGTATATTATGATCCATTGTGGGTGGCACTATCAGTTTTGGCCATAATCTGGGATTGGCTTCTGTTCAACACATTTGACTACAGTCTTTTAACAGTACTCAATATTGATGCCAACTTCTTCATTTCTGCCCTTGGATTTAAAACAGGTTTTGTTGGGGATTTGTTCCTCTTCCTGCCACCTCTGTATCTCAAATCCAGTTGTATGAACTTGGAAGGTGAAGCAAAACTTCCTTCTTCCTCCTGATGGAAACTGAGCTTTAAAGCCTTATCTCCAGGCTGGGTAACTGGATCCCTGACAGGGAGGTTTCACAGGGCTGCTGTGTGACAGTAATTACCAACCCTGGCTCTGTAGTTCATTTAAAAGTAATGACTAGTGGATGTAAAAGGAACAATGGATGTTAACTATGGAGTACATTAACTCATGGAGATGCCAGGGGAATTTAATTGATCATAATTAGAAATCTGAATGGGGATAGGAAATAATGTTGAATTTTGGGTTTTGTATCCCTTTTTTTTTTTCCTTCTATGGTATAGATCTGCTGAATGAGATGAAATTCACGTGACAGATAATGTCCCAGCAGCTGTGCTCTCTGCTTCATGGAGGGCATTCTGGGCTAAATGGGAATCAGCTTTCTAGACTACTTCTGTGGCAAAGTAGTTTTCACTAATCTTGTGCTTCATTTTGAAGGACCTGAAATGAAGACTTCATGCTCTTAACAGAAAATTTTCTCTGATGCTGAGAGCTGTGTTACTTATTTTAAATAAGTATAAAGAATTGCAGGAGTTCTCCCACATATCTCAGCGTTGGAAGGCAGATACTGGTTGAATCTCTAGTAAATCAAACAGAAGCTAGAACTTCTGAGAGCAAATATGAATTTCAGATCATTTTAACTTCTGCAGGTGTTCCCAGTCTGGGAAAGATTTAATGTGCTGCTGGCCTGGTTTGGAACATGGCCTAAATGTGTTAGTGGGGTCCTGTTACTGTTAATTTAAAATCTGTCACTCCACATGGACGCTGCAGAGATTGTCCAAAACAAATATACTGCTTCTCCTTCCTGCCCAATGGAGGGTAGATTTAAAGTATGAAGTGTCTACCTGTTTTGAGTCTGACACTTGAAAATGACTATCAGGTAACCCAAAACTGTAAAGGCCTCATGAATCTTAAAGAACCAACTGGATTTTTAACCCAGTCTGCCAGAGAAGAAGCTGCCTGTTGGACGAGTGATGGCCCAGAAGGATTACTGGGGAAAGCAGAGGCATAACCAGTGAGAAACATCTTTCCCTTTGAACAGCAGTGGCGATCTGCGTGAAGTTGAATTATAGCATTATCAGTAATCAAGTTAGTTGTTTCCTGAACAGCATTTAGGGCTTGTTCTTCTGGCGCAACTGGCAGATACAGGGGAAAGTATTGCAATCCTGTTTAATAACCTGTAAGGCTTTTCCTTTACTTAGGAGGAAAGGAATTTCTGTTCTTTGAAAAACATGTTTTTTGGTCTGTGCTTAGTAGCAACCAAAATACAAGTGTTGAACCTTGCTGCACATTTTTCTGAAAGCATTTTGCTAATACAGTGTACTGTGTACCCTTTCCCCTTCATGCAGATGTTGCAATAAGTAATAGCAGTGTGATTGGAGTAGTTGGCTGCTGCAAAGCATGTGGATTTAGTTACCTAATCCAGCCTGTTTCTCCAACTGAATGATTATGACTAAGTGTGGTATATGCAATTTTGACCTTCTACGTTAGTTCCTAGTTTGCTGCTTTGTTGTTTGAATCACTTTCTAAATTATTAATGTGAAAATAGTTGCTTTGCTTTATGAAGTTGGTGGTGTAGTTGTGTAAGGCTCTTGGATGGACTGTGTGTTTTTCTCAGTGCTGTGAACAGGTGCCTTCTGGGGCTCAGCTGAAGAAGGGGGGTGGTGTTTGTCCCCTGCAGGGGAAAGGAACAGAAGGCTGTTTATGCTGCTGGGCAGAAGGGCAGATTGCTGGATGCTCGGCTCTTCCTGTGAACTCCCAATTAGTCATTCCTGGGAAAGAGCAGTTACTGCAGTGACACTTAGAAAAGGTGTCATGGCCTAACCCACACCTGACCTCTCCCCGGGTGTCCCTGTTCGTCACCAGGTGCATCACAGCATGGTGGAGACATGCTGTCACCCAGGCAAAAACACCCTCAGCCCCAGCACTGCTGCCTCCCTGCTCATAGGAGGGGGCTGGGCAAGGAATGTTGTCTGTCCCAGGCAGCTGTGTTCCCTGTTTGCCTGGTTCAGTGTTTCCTGTTGCTGGAGCTTTAAAAGCAATGCCTGTAGGTGAGGATTAGAAACTGCTGCTCTGTGGGAGATGGGGATGCAGTGCCTTGAGGTCAGAAGTGGAAATGGCAGCAGTTGGTTGGCAGCTCTCTCATTCCACCCTGCAACAGCATCCAGAGTTCAAACCTTTGGGGGAAAGGAATTATTTTTTGAGCAGCCTGCTTCCCTTCCAGGTAAAAGTTCCATGTTTTGAATCATTTGAAGCTGGAGGATGTAGGACTGTTACTCAAATCTGCCTGCCACATAAATAAAACTGATACCCTGCATCTTCAGAATCAACACCAGAAAAACCCTGAAGAGGCAGCCAGGGAAGGGAGAACAGTGTGGCCTTCAAAAAGAAGAACTGGTGAAAACTTGTATTTCTGCAAGTACCAATATAATCTGCAAACAATCAGTTTGGAATTGTGCTGCTTCAGATGGGGAGGCTGGAACATCAGTTCTTCAAACACCTGGGAGAGGAGCTGAGGAGTACGGGAAAGAAATGGGTGGGGAGAATGTAGCCAGAAATGAGTAAGAAGTGAACCTGTTAAAATGATTTAAGGGGTAGAAATGTATGTTTCAAGAACCTGATGAATAGCTTTATCAAAACAATACCTACTGAAAGAGCTGTCAAGGAAAAGCTTCTCAGCATCTACTTTGGGAAGAAAAAATAAAATGAAGCCCAAATCCTCCACAGTAAAACAGAGATTGTGTTCAGGAATGGATTGGAAACCTGCTTGTATATGACATAATTCATGGTATAGTAACATTCTTGAGGTAGGCAAATACTGGCTAATCAAGAATTTCCTTCCTTTCTGTGTTAACAAGTTAATCACGATGTTAAGAAAATCTTGCTTGTTCAGTAAGCAGTAAAATCTCTTTTCAGTACATTTGGTGTGTGCAAGTAAAGTTCATCTGTTTCAGGTCATTAGCACTGCATTAGCACAGCGTGGCAACTGGTGTTTAAACACGAGCTAATTAATGTTCAGTGTAAACACAGTGTGCTAAAGAGCTATCCAAACCCATGAAGCTCTGGCTGATACAAAATGCCACCGTGAAAAGCTGTTTGGTGGTGGTGGGAATAGCTAATATTTTTCTCCTGCTTTCCTAGATTATTGACAAATGGTTAATCCTGAAGAGCAGAAGAGAAAGGGTCAAACTGATGCCAGCAGCATTATGTGCAAGGGGGATTTTGTTATTATATTTATGAAGTTTTTTATATTTTGTTTTTTTTTTTCCCTTCCTTAGTGTATAGTGGTGTGATGGTTCAGTGACCTGGAAAATGTGTAGGGTTTTTGTAATTTCAAATTTTGGTTTGTTAGTTTTGCAATTTCACAACTGGGCCAAAATACTAAAGGGGTGTGGTAGCTGAAGGCCCAGCACTATGGAAATGAGGTTGGGATATGTATCTTGTCCGATAGTATTTTTCCCCTCACCAAAATCAATTTGGGTGTGTTTGTCCTGAAAGTCTGGTAATTTGCAGTCTGAACTATGTGAGTGGAACAATGTCTGTAGCATGGATGCTCTCTGCTGGTGGTTCCCAGGTGGGCTAATCCAACAAGGAAATGAGAGACCGAATTTCTTACCAACTTCAGCATTCACCAAGTTACACATACAGGTGACTGATAAGTGGCTATGTAAACTTCAGATAACTGAGAGCTCTTAATACTTGGGTAAATTACTTGATCCACAGGTGCAGTAGGAAAGGTAACAACCTGCTGAGCCCAAGGTGGGCTGGAGGCACATCTCCATCACTGAAGGGAGTTCTCTGTCAATGCTACTTGGATGTGTCAGATGGATTTTGGGGAGGGTAGAAGAAAACTGTTCCATGGTAAAAGCTGAAGTCAGAACTGATCTTTAGGAAGAATTTTTGTCTCCTAAGCAGTTGTCAGAAGAAGGGTGAGATGTCAAGTGAAAGCTTGACCTGGGGGGCTGAATGTTTCTTTTGGTTCTTTGAACCCAAACTGGCTCCCTGTCATACGCAGCATACATGAGGCTTAAAAAAAACCCAAAACCCAAACTCTGAAATTGAAATTTCTGAAGGCTTTTCATGAAGCAGGTTGACATCCAGCCCCTTCTGTACAGCCTGATTGGGAAGCTCACAAATGCTGGAAGAAGCAAGGAATTGTCAACAATTTAGGAGCCATAAAATGGACAACTATGGTGCGTAGGAAGTTGTGGACAGATACTTGCTCTGAATAAGCTGTGCAGCAAAGATCTGCTGTATTAAAATGTTTAACCCAGCTTAGTTTACTGACAGGTTAAAAAATGTTTACATGAACAGCTCTGCTAGGAAGTAGAAAGGGCTACAACCTTTAGTAGGATGATGATACCGAACAGGTGGCACTGGCTTGCTGGATAATACAATCTGATATCACAACTGTTTGTGAAGTGCAATTTCTTCACCACCACATAATTCATTCTTCTGAACTGCTCTTTAAACGTCAGCAAAGGCCTCACATTAATTCAGCTTGACAGTTTGATTACAGAATTTTAACAACTTCTGAAAAATAATTCAGTTACTGAAGTGGTAAACTTGCTGTCTTGGCAGTGGAGATTAAAGTGCTGCCTCCCAGCTGGAGAGGCAGAGCTAATCCTGTAATTCCTGGTGCATCTCTGTGTATGGTCACCAGTGCCTTGGTTTAAATGCATGCTATTTCATCTCCATGTAAATATGTGCTAAATTCACTTTCATGGGCCAATAAAATGCTTAAATAATGTGCTCCCCACATGATGACCTTTACGTATTTCTGACCTTGCTTTGAGTTTCTTAATTTCTTTGTTTATAAGTATAAGGTGTTGCATGTGGAAGGGACTGAGAATTAGGAGTGAAGAATTTCAGTGTGTCGAGGTGGGATGGGGCTTCTGGAACTCAGAGGTACATCTGGCAGAGGGAAAATAGAAAGATGATGCTTCAGAGATGAACTGTAATTTCAGGGCACCTGAAGATAATTTTAACAGCATGCTGTTTTTTAATATTGCCATTTTGTGGTATGTGGAAATATGTTAAGTAGCACACAGTAGCCTAGATTTGTAAATTTGAGCATATGAGTTGGTTTGGGATTTTTTTCTACATAAAATTGTGTTTGGCCTAATGCTTGAAAATAAGGATGTTTGAAGGGGGGAAAAATGGATTTAATGTGGTGTTATGTTTTCTTCCCAGACTCTGACACATCTCTGGAACCTGCAATGACAAGTCGGAACAGTAGCCATGCAGAGAAAACTGGTGAAATGTCCTCAAAGCAGTCAACACCAAAAGTGCAGGTCCAACGATCTGTCTCCCGAGAAACCATCACTATTCATTTCTCTGCATTTGGGAAGGAGGAAGAAGAGGAGGAAGAGGAGTTTAAAGAGTTTCTTGATGAGGAACTAGATGACCAAAGCATTGTAACAGCACTTGAAGCCAAGGAAGACCTCTGCTTTGAGCATACCGGCCATGACCTTTCTGGTCCAGCTACCTCGCTTAACATGGCCAACTCTGCATCACTGCTGTCCTCATCACCTGCAGTTCTGCCACCTGCAGAAACTGTAAAGCTGTTGGACTCTCCTTCCCTATCCCAAATACTCAATGCAGTGCCACCAGTCCTGTCTCCATCATCACACTCATGTCACACAGTTGGCGCATCAGGTGCAGCAGCACCACCTGTGGAACAGAAATCCAGCCTGTCATCTTCCCCATCCTCATCCCCTTCCAGATCAGTTGCCTGCTCTAGCGGATCATCCACAGTTTCTAGTTCAAAGCCTTTTAAGGGGTTAGTCAAGTCCTTTTCAACAGAAGTGGAACCAAAAGAGCCCACCCCACCGATGCGACATAGACAGTTAATGAAAACCTTGGTGAAATCTCTGTCTACAGACACTTCTAAACAAGAGTCTGAAGCTGTGTCTTACAGACCACCTGACTCAAAACTGAACTTGCATCTGTTCAAACAGTTCACTCAACCTCGAGCTACAGGTGGTGATTCTAAAACTGCCCCCTCCTCTCCATTAACATCCCCCTCTGACACTCGTTCCTTTTTTAAAGTACCTGAAATGGAGGCTAAAATTGAAGATACGAAAAGACGCCTTTCTGAGGTAATCTATGAGCCTCTTCAGCTGCTCAGTAAAATAATGGGTGATGAAAGTAGTAGCCACAGGCCCAAAGCCTTATCTTCAAGTGCTTCAGAACTCTCAAACCTTTCCAGTTTGAATGGCCATTTGGAAAGCAATAACAACTACAGCATTAAGGAAGAGGAGTGTGATTCGGAAGGGGACTTCTCTGGGAGTGACTTTAACCTGACTAAGAGTGGTCAGTCAAGAGGAGCAGAAGAACATGCAAAAGAGATGGAGACCAAAAGCTCTCAGTCTGCAAGCACAAAGGATGTGGGGTCAAAACCTTCACTTGTACTTGAAAAATGTTCGTTGTCTGCACTAGTGAGCAGGGAGGATGAGGAGTTTTGTGAACTGTATTCTGAAGATTTTTTCTTGCTGGAGGAGGAAAGCAAAACGGATAAACCAGCTGAAACTGTGGTGGATCCCGAGATGACTGAGGAAACTGTTACTATGCTCAGTAGTGAAGATGAAAATAATCTGGATGTACAACAGCCTAAAATACCAGTGAAAACTTTATACTTATTAACACTCTTAGTCTATGCTTACTTTATTATCCCTCTTCCTGGCTATTTAAGTGGACTCTTACTTGGAATGGCCCTTGGATTTATGGTAGCTGTCTGTGTGATTTGGCTTCTTACTCCACGTACTCATGAGTATCTCAAATTGCATAAAAGCATGAAAAAGCGATGGAATACAGGAGCTCTAGACATCAAAGAACCTGAAATACTGAAGGTGAGGTCATGGTATTTTGTGTGTGTGTCTATGTGCATTATCTTGGGTGGAAGGAGTAAACTGGATTTATCCTGAAAGTGTAAATGAGCTGAACTGTCCCCATTTGTAAATAGTTTCTTAGGGTCAACTCACTTTGGCAGGGGCACAAATGGTTTAGTATCCAAGAATATATAAGACTTAAGTCTCTTTAGGGATTAGTAGAAAGTGGAATTTCTTCAAAAGTAAAACGGCAAATGGCTTTGCTGATAGATTTGAAGCGATTCAGCTGAACTACTGAGATCAAGCAGTGTCAAAGTTTAGTGTGTAAAATAACATTTGTTCTTGAAGCTGTATCTTGGGAGATGTATTTTGTTTCTGGGATATTTTACTGTCTAGGCAGTGATTTGTCTGGCTGGGCTGTTCAGTCTAAGCAGAGACAAAAACATTGTGTTCAAGTGAAGCATAGAGAGTTGGAGAGCATATGGGTCCTCCTCAAACATGAGCTCATTGGAATGGGAGGAGGAATTACAGTTCAGCAAAATGTGTGTCTGAGAGCTGGGATTTAAATGAGTTTGTCCTTCCTGCTCTCTGCCCTCCCCCATTTCCACTTGTTGAGATGCTGCAAGTTGCTAAGGAGTTGTGTGTCACATTGCTGCCTGTCCAGCTGTGATCCATCCAACCCCTCGGTTCCTTTAGTGCTGCTGGTCCCTCTCCTGCCTCTCCTATTCTCTGTCTGTGATGAATTAAAATAATATTTGCCTGATTGCAGAATTCTGAGCAATAAAACATCAGCTAGTTTCTGATGTGCAGCAGAAGCATTTCTGAGTGGTGTAACCTTCACTTGATATCCCTTACTTGTCAGAGTATTTGTGGAAGCATTTTTTGTATTTGTGTAAATATTAAATTGAGCTTTTTGAATGTGCATTTCTAATTGTAACAGCACAAAGGTTGCATGAATTTAAATTCAGATGGGTATATATTATAGAATCTGTAATGTATTGGTGGCTAATGTCATGTGTCTGTAGGTAACTGAAAAGTTAGAGAAAATATAAAATTCTCCTTTTGTTGCATAAAGGTGGCAATTGCACGTCTAGCCCTTATTCTACCTTGGTGTTCCCTTTTTTCTTGAATGATGTGAGTTGTGGTTGTTATTTACTGTAGTGAATTCAGACTGAACGCTCCTGTCTGCCCAGCTGAATTACCTGCTGCTCACATCTACAAATCCTGACAAACTTCCAGTTTGGTCCTTGTTATTTGTGCCAAGACCCTTCCTCGATACTTGAAAGCTGGTAAAGATCCTGATGTTCATTATTGGCTGCTGCTAGGCTGTCTCTTGGATGTCAGCTCTTAGTCAGGAACCTTTAAACTGTATTTTAATGCTTTTATCGAGGAGATACATCTTATGAAAATGGCTGTAGGCAAGAAATGAACAGTGTGGAGAAGTCTGTATAAATGTAGATTAATGTTTTTTATGACCTGATGAATATTTCTTGTGCTCATAACACGCAAAGTAATTGTCTTTAATATGTAAATGCTTCAGGAGTTTTAAACACCAGCTTGGTGCCCATATTGTAGTGGAACATAATGTAATATGATTTAGCAGATTGCAAGTTATTATTCCCACTTCATACAACTATTTTCTATTTGCATCTGTCAGAATGAGTGCTGGAGAGCTTAGATCCTCTGAAAAGGCAGCTAAAGACTTAATCTGTAAAAAACTCAGGTGAATATAGGAAAATCAAACTTGATGCTCTTGCATAAAGATGTTCTCTTCAGAACTTGTTGGTCTCGTATTCTGGCCTGGACTGCTGTCATGCAATTATGATTAATGCTCTGAGTAAGATCCCTTTATGGGGCTCGAGGAGTTGGGATTCTGCCAAACTCCTGTCAAGCTATTTTTGTTCAAGTATGTTTACATTCTCACCCATGTAAATGTTGTTTGAGAAGTTTGCATTTCCCAGGTTTCAAAAACTAGTGGAAAATTCCCCTCAGCAATTGCTGAAATACTTGAACATGGTTATTGTCCCCCACAAAAGCATTCCTTGGCAGTGGGAAAAAGTAAATGATTGTTGTGCTGGTTAGTGTGTGCTTCTGTAGGTTTCTGTACTTGACTATTCAGTCAAATGCCCTTGGTATGGGGGCAAAACATCTCCTGAACCAGAAAATGCACAAAACTTCTGCATCTTCCTTGCATGTTTTTGTGTCTGCCTATTCTCTTAGTTTTCAGTTCTCTGGCTTCCTTATATATTTTTTTTTCTCTGTCCACATTTTTTTCCCTTTTTTAATCCATTAGTCTTTTCTAACTTCCTTCTTGGCCTTTCAACTGTGCATTCCCTTGTGTTGTGCTGGCTGATACAAAAGGCTTTAAGTAACAGCTAAAGTGGAAATGATAAATTTACCCTTTCCATTAGAAAGAACTTTTGGAACACAGTGGCAGTGCCTGCTGGAGAAATGGAGCTTTTGAGTCACAGCTGTACAGAAGGAGGAGGCTTTTTATGAGCCTGCCGTTCCTGAGTACCATCCAAGGGGTTTCATGTTTGATAGTGGCCTCTGGCAGACAAATGTGTTTTCCAGTTAAGGTGATGGTTGCTTCTCCCACCTCAGACCTTTTCTGTGTCTTCGGATTCCCTGTGAATGAAGCTCAAAAAATGCATTATATTTTTCCCTCATTTACGAAGCAAAATACTATTGAAGTATTATAAAATAATGATAATAAGAGGGTTACTAATACAATTAGTGTGATTTGAGTGATCAACAGTCTTGAAAAAATTCTGGTGCTAAAGCATTTTATTATATAAATTAATAGTAATAAATATTAACCTGTTAATATCACTAAGAAACTTTAGGGACAGTTTTAATCCCGATTTGGGCTTGTATGGTGAAAGTGGCTTTTGCTGATTCTTTTATTTATGTATTTGAAAGTATCATAAGTAATAATTTTAGTTTATTTTTACCCCCACACCTTGTCTGTGTCCCCGCCCCTCTGGGTCCTTCGTAAGGATCTTTTGCAGTTCCTCCCATCCTCCCCTCTCAGGTTATGGTGTAACACACCTGAGACCTTCAACTGAGTGACACTAAAAGTTGGTACCTACAAGGCCCAACTGTGCAGTTTTTACATGAATTCTTCTGTTGAACTGCAGTTTGAATAAAAAATTCGGAGCCCAGAGTCAGGAAAGAGGAAAATCAAACTGGTGGGGGGCTTTTGAAACTGTTTTTTGTAGGTGGCCATGTCCCATGGAGCCGAGTGTTCCCAAGGGCCAGAGGAGTGGCAGCAGTTTTGGATTACAGCCGTGACCTGAGCTAGAAAAGCCGTGCTGCCCAGCCCTCGGAGCAGCTCAGTGTTCAGGGTGGTTCCCAGCCTGATGGCCGGGCACGTTCTCCTGATTTCAGCTGAGCGTGGAGCAACTGCTGACCTTCATAAATGGAGATCACAGGATCAGCGTAAATGGCCAGCAGCTGCACAGTGGCATATGACTGTGGTCATTGTCCTCCTAGAAATACTAAATTTCTTATTTTAACAACTTTTCTGGTACAGAAGAGACCCATCCTGCAGTCACTCCTCTCCTACACAAGGAAATCCATTGTTGCTTCGGTAGTTCGGGAGAATTTATCTGTTGCTAGCACGTTATGGTAACACAACTTCTCTGTTTGGGTGCATTGCAAAACGGTTTCCGTGGGCTGTGAATCTTTTGTTCCAATTTGTTTTTGCAAAAAGAGAGGCGGAGGTATTTCTGCTGAAATTGTTCTTGAAGTGCAGGAACTTTGGAATTACTTTTGGGGCTTTTTGGATAACCTTCTCAGTTTTTTTCAAACTAAGTGAAACAATTAACTGAAGATCGCTGAAGTGGGAAGGCAGGTGGTGTTACCTCCTTTAACACTGTTAGATGAAATTCCTGCAGCTGCCACACATTTTCAGATTCATTAATAGAGCGAAGAATTGTCATTTGGTGAAGCATTAACATTATACTCTCAGCCATGCAGTGTTTCTCTGTAACAAAATAACTTGAAAATCCAGTGCAAAGAAAAAACTTTATCCTTAGAAGTTAGAAAACTAAAATTTTATGTACAAGGACAGTTCGTAGTAATCTACTGTCTCTTCCATCCCAACTGTTGTCTGAAAACAAAACCCCAAATACTTAAACCTAAACTTGGTTTTTCAGTTGCTGGTAACCTGGCGATTGTGCTGTGTTTGCACATCTGTTGGGTTATGGGTGAGCAGGGGAGGCAGTACAGGGTGTGAGAATTGTGCATTTGGCAGATTGTACAGCTAATCTATTTGTTTGAAGTGGAAAGCCTGGGCACATGGTAGGGATCAGAAAAGCAGGAGGGATTTTTACTTCTTACTTTGGCACTGGGAAGTCAAAAGTACGATGAGTAATCACTCCTTGTTTTCATCACAGCTCCATCTCAAGCAGGCTGTTAAAAAAAAGTCAGGTGCAGTCTGACATTCCTGGATTCCTGTTCCTTCCTGGGTACCACATGTACCCATAAATTTCCAACCTTTCTACTGAAAATAGAAAGCTTAGTAGATTTAGAAAAAGGGCTCATGTGACTAAGCTTCCTATAATGACCCAGTCTCCGAGCAGCCCTTTCTCCCTGTGCCGGCTGGTGCGGTGTTGGCTGAACGGCCTTCCAGGAGAAGGCAAGAAACTTCTGAGGCAGCGAATTCCCATCTGTACATTTGCATGGCTGCAGGCTCCAGACTTTGTCTGAGCTAGAAATAGCTTGGAGATCTAATCGGGGGCAGGTGGGAGTTGCTCCAGAGATCTGTAGGCCATATGGATATTCCAGTTTCCGCACACGGTGGCTTTGGGCAGCTCACGTGATGTTCTTGTGCTTCAGTAAGTCCAGCTGGAGTTCCTGGCTGAAAATTAATTGCTGTCTGCTCAAAGATGTCTTGGCTAAATAATTTCTAGAAAGAAGATGGGATGTGCTCAAACCTACGTCAGCCCTGCTGTGCAGAGTTTGATGGCTTATAGAAAACTCTTCCTTGTGCTTTGTATTTTCTATATGGGAATTGTGTATAACCCACTGTAAGAAAAAAAAAACAACCGTAGAGCTTCTTCAGAGAGTATGTCCTGGTATAGTCATTTCTATTAATAAAAGCCATAATCTGCTTTGGAGCTGAGCAAAGATGAATGGCTTAATCTTTCCTGAACATAAAAGAAATGCTAATTTATCTAGGTTTTTCAGGGTTTGTAGTGAAAATGGAGCTAGATGTTGGAGTAAGCAAAACAGATATCACTGTTACTATGGCACCTAAGAAAGTGTATGCTGTCTACTGTGTGAAATTATGGCACTGAAGAAAATGAGCATAAAAGTAAATTTTACATCTCTGTGTGGGTGGAAACTTCTTTAATAAGTTGAAATCTTGCAGTAATTTTTGGGATGTTTTGCATAAGGTACTTACAGCTTTTTGTTTTGAGAAATACAGGGGTGCTCATTCACCCCTCCCCGCTTCCCCCCACTGTAATCACCCAGATGTTTGTAAATGTGCCATTTTACTTTCTGCTCCCCTTCACTTTGTTGACATTGCTGAATATTGAGTATGCTGAATTTAAGGTTCTGGTGTGCAGACAAGAAGAATGATCAAAGAATGTTGTATGGCTGCTTAAGAGAAGGATAACTTCTCCTTGAATGAGTATTCTGCCTGCCTTCTGCCCCATTTGTCATCTCTATTTGTGTAATCAGACGTTGGAGGAGTAACATCACTCCCGTGGTCAGAGTCAGCACTTAGAGGCTTGTTACAGCAGGACTGGCTGGTTTGTTCTCTGTTTCTTTCACAGCACAGAAATTAAATGAATTTAATCCACGTGTATGACTCCTGTGTTGTAACTGGGCAGTTACACAACATGTTAAATGATCTCAAATGGTGATGGTGCATGAAAGCAAACTCCATTGTGGTCTTCCACTGAGTCCTTAATTGTGGTGATTACAATGTCAGTGCTGTCTGGGAGCAGACAGGCTGTTTGCTCTGCCTGGGCTCTGGGTGATTAAAGTGTCCGAGCTTCCTGGGAGCAGAGGAGCTGCTGTGCTGCTCAGCCCTCCTGCCCCGTGGCTCTTCCCCACATCCTGCGTCTGCAGATCCCACCGTGGCTGCTGGGGATGAGGTCAGAGCACCCTGTGCTCCATATACAAAGTGACTGAGTCAGAAAAAACTCACTGTGTGCTTGAGATCCCAGCCTCATCTCACCTTCTCTTAGCTTGGTGCTGCCTCATTTAGGGCATTTATTGCCTCCTTCTGTTTTGCCAGTAGGTGAAATAACTTTGGCAAAAGCCTGGGTAATAATTTAAAGTTTTTAGGTGCATGTTGTACTTGGTTTCCCAGCAGCTTAAAAGCCTGTTAACAAGTGTCTTTCTTCTTCTCTAGGGATGGATGAATGAAATTTATAATTATGATCCAGAAACATACCATGCTACGTTGACTCACTCAGTCTATGTGCGACTCGAAGGAAGCACCCTACGACTTTCAAAACCCAATAAAAATATTTCTAGAAGAGCTGTGTACAATGAGCCAAAACCTGAAGTCACCTATGTCAGTCAAAAAATTTATGAATTAACAGATAGCAAGGTGAGTGTCTTACTTACATCTGATTTTAACAAAGAGTACTTTGCAAATTCTTTCCAACGCCGAATTTTTTTTTCACTCCTCTATTTTCATGTTCTGTCATTATTTTAACAAAACTGTTGTCATGACTAACTTGCAAAAGGTTGTGCTGAGGAGGAGGATTGAGCAGGATTTGGAAGAAAGCACGTATTGACACAATGAGGGAGAGGCATGACTTTCCTCTGGCAGCTGAGAGCAGAAGTTAACTCATGGGAGTTCTGAGACTCGTTCCCAGTGCATGAGATGACTGCAGGGCTGTTCTGAAGGTTACACCAAAATGCATCATCTTTGGTGGTTGTCTCTACCCCAGTGCAGCTGAGACAACATCTGCATTTCACTCAGAGGGGGAATGTACATTTTATGTGAGGGTGAAAGAGGAGAGTGAGAAGTGGCTGGAGCATGACTTCTTTAGGTACCCCAGTCTAGGGAAGGAGATGGGGATTTTTGCAGTTGGAAGAGTGCATCAACAATGATTCTGGGACAGCTTTCCTACATGTTGTTTGCCTCCCTCAAATATGTGAAGAGTTGCCACGTGAAGTTGATTCCATTGGCATTGTATTAAGTAATACATCAATACCTAATTATTAAGAGAATGGATTTTTTTAATGTGCTGCATCAGTCGAGGGCCTTGGCAGTACAGATGTAGGAGGAAACCATGCTTCACTTGACTGGAAGTGAGAGGGACAGAGGGACCAAGGCAGCAGTGAGGAAAACCTTTCTCCTTTTCTCTGAGTCTGCATGGGAAAGGAGCGTGCTGTCAAATCTGCCTTCCACTTGTCGGTGCCGGTAATGAAGAGATGGGGCTATCAAAGGCTAACAAGCCATTTATTACTTAAGAATAATAAACTAACAAGGCATCAGTCTCAGAGGTCGTGAATTTAGAGTAGTAGATTGTTTGTAGTTATGAAAATAGTGACGAGTTTTCTGGTTACATGGCAATATATAACTTAGACCAATGGACAGTTAACACGAAACTTTGTTTTGACCTTATAACCTATCACCTTTAGTGCTTTTTACTGCATTGCAGCTGTCTTTCACCCAATTATTTTCTGCCTCATGTACACACATTTACTTCTATTATAACATCTAAATTCTTAACTTAAGCTATATAAAATCACATTACTAAAGATCCCTCCACCATATTACCCAATACAGTTCATTACTAACTTAAAGCATACTCTAACTTACAATTATAGAAAGATAGGTTTATAATTTCTCTGCTTAATGTCTGTGTACCTCCAGCATCCATCCTCCAGCTTTTTCCAGGGCTGTAAGTCAGATCCATTAATGTCTGTAGGAGTTTCTACTTTTCTGTTTCCCACACCACTGAAGCAAGACAGTGAAAAAGATAAAGGGAAAACTTAGATTCCTGCCTTTTGCAGATTTGTTTTCCCATCATGAAGACAAGCAAAGCTGTCACACTCTGGGGGAGCACTTGACTGATGGTGGTTCCCTATGGTATCTTAGAAAAATTTCCAGTACTTCCACCCACCCAGCCCCAATTGATTACAGAAATGCCAAGTGCCCTGACTGTAATAAACAAATTATGCCTGTTCTTCAAGGTATTTGCCCACAGTTTTTGGAGAACACTGCTGAGTTTAGACCCCATGTAAGAATTTTTTACTCTTTTTTTTTTTAAACCACTCTTCTCATCACTTGCATTGTCTTAATTCTATGTAAATATACTGAGTTTAGAATATAATCATCTGCAAATCAATCTTAAGGCTTGAGTCTTACGTATTTGATGTGGCTGTCACCAACTTCAAATGCTCAATTTCATGAGGTGGACATGAAAAGTTGTGTTCAAAACTCAGTTTGGACTCTGATTATTTTACCTTGTTATCTATTTATCTCTCTGTGGTCCCAGAAATAAAGTTCTTGTGTTTTCTATCGTTTCTGCAAATCCATGAGAATAAGATCATGTGAATGAAAACAGAGTTTCTTATCCACATGGTATAATCTGCTTAAATGGCCTTTTAATTGCAAGGCTTGGCTCACCAAAGACGTAGTGATAGCAGTGGGTTGGACATCCACCAGCAATTTTGAGTCAGTTAAACTGGCAGATCCAGTGTGGGATCTTTATCTCTTGCATTCCTGTGTTCTTTACTTGAGTATAGAAACCTAGAGGATACAAGTGAAAAATAAATTCATTGAACCCATCTATTTATCCTTCAGATTTCCCTGGTTCCCAAGAGCCTGGCACGGAAACGAATTTGGAATAAGAAGTACCCTATCTGCATTGAACTCGCCAAACAGGATGACTTCATGGCTAAGGCCCAGACTGAGAAGGAGACTGCAGAGGAAAAGTTACCTGCTGAAAAAGTGGACTTGAACAACGAGGAATCCAAGAAACCTCAGGATGGAGCGAAGTACACTTGCCAAAAGGATCAAGTGCTTTATCTCTTTGGAAGGACGGGTAGGGAGAAGGAGGAGTGGTTCAGAAGGTTCCTTCTCGCATCAAAGCTCAAGTCTGAAGCAAAGAAGCCACCCAGTTTGTGTGGGAACAAGCCAGGTACTCAGATTTTGTATTTTTGTCGAAGTCTGTTAAAAGAAACAAGCCAAAGCTATGTTTTGGTGGTGCCACAGTGATCTTTACAAGCAAAAAATAGTACCAAAGATACTCTTCTCTTTATCTTGGCCTCTCATTGCCACTTTCCCCCCACCTTTTCCCCTCTTGGCTCTATGCTTTCAACTGTTACTACTATTTTTAGACTATTTTATATGAATACACTATTTTCCAATGACTGTGATAACTCCTGTCGTATTTGTAAGGATGAATTGTTCAGTCTCTTTTTTTTCTGGATGTTGGAACTGATGTCAACATTTGCAATATTAGACTCAGTTCCCTTATTACCCATTTTTCCTCCTCCATCCTTCCTTCCACTCGAGTCTTCTGTAAAGGATAGAGCTTTCTCATGCATTAGTGTCACAAGAAAACACATTTATCTGTTTAAATAAAAGGTCTTGCACTAATATTATATAGATGAAAATATTTATCTATCTGAACCAACAAACATATTAGTCTATGGTATTGATCAGTTGTTTGGAATATTTATTTAAACCCATCCTTGATACAATTTTAAACCTGAATGACTCATGCTTTTCTGTCTCTATTCTCTGAGAAGCTTTTTAAAAATTAGTTAACATTATTGTTTCTGGCACATAACTTTTTGAAATGCAAATACAAAATAAATAGCTAATTAAAATTCTAATAGTTATATGCTTTTGACAGTCTTTTAAATTGTAACAGCCTATAATTAGATTAGGGAAAAAAAAACCCTTTAGTCATAGGTGCATTTCAATCACCTGACTTTTATTTTAGGCATTCCCCAGCAGGGCCGTTGAAATTGTGCCACGTGTTATACATATGTGAGTGTCCGTATTTAAATATGCTATTGATCAGCTGACTCCTCCAGTCCCACATCCTGCTGAGTGCTGAATCATAGCAAATATTGGCTAATTTGGTTTTAGGACCACCTAAACACGCAGTAGTGGAATTTACTTTTAGCCTTTAAAATAAGAAAGCACCATGCTGGTCTTTTTTCAGAAGAAAAAGCTGTGGAAAAAATGTGTCCCCTTAAAGTTTGATGATACACTGTGGTGTTTGGCTGTCAGATTTGCTCTCTGTTGAACAGGTACTATTCCTTTGAATTTAGGGCTGCTGCCAGCACACAGTAGAAGTGATAGTCAGTCTGGAGTTCTCACGCACAGCCGGAGCAGCAGCAAGGGAAGTGGAGAAGAAATCACATCCCAGCCAAAGCACAAGGACCTGGCTGGCAACATGAGGCAGAAAATGCTTCTGGACTACAATATTTATATGGCAAAGTGTGTTCCACAAGAAAAGAAAAGCCCTTCAGGTAGTCCAGTCCTCAGTGCAGACAGCAGCCCTACAGCTGTGAAAAAGGTAATACTTGTGCTCCAAAGGAACAATGAACAATGTCTGTAGTTCTTACTAATCCTTTGACCTCCTGCACTGCATTTGAGCCACTCTCAGTAAACAGAACCTTAATGCCAAGTACAATGCTCTTAGTAAACAGACCTTTAAAGTTAAGCATGACCACTGTTCATTTAAAAGCTGTAATTCGTATCTTGCATCTTTGTTTCCAGACTTCCATACATTGCCCAGAAAAGGGAGTAGGAGGCTGTGGTGTAGCGTATGAATAAACACATCTTGTGTTCCCCCAGGAAGACATATTCCAGCCCCCAGCAACTCCTGAAGCTGTGATGAATTTGCTGCTGAATCTGGCACGTGTCAGAAGTCATTCTATAAATAGATGAGCAGTGCTGGCAGGGAACCTGCGTCACAGCAGAGGCTCCTCACCCAGCCGTCCTGGCAGAGCCAGGCTGCAGCCCTTGTAAGCAGTTTCTGCCAAGAGATGATGTTCAGAACTGTAGCATCTACCTGCCTGCTTAGAAAGCACTGCCTTTCTGCTGGCTTCAGGAGTTCTGCTTGGAGTAAGAACGGGTGGTAAACACTTCTGGCATTGCAGGCACTTAGTATGTTGTGTTTCCTTCATGAAAACTTCCTGGTTTTTCGTGGTAGTGTGTGTACACACCCAAAGTTATTTCAGCTGCCTTGGCTTTTGTGTGTGTAGTCAGTGACGCAGCATCTGAATGTATAGTATTTCCAGGTGTTTCGAGATGGTTCTCAAGGAAACCAAGACAGAATTCTCTTGGACTGTAAACAAAACTTTTAATGCAGCAGAGGGAATGATATAGTTTCCTGAATCCTGTATACAAACACTGTAAGGAGGAGTGTGTTTCCGTGTACTGTGTTCAGCATCTATTTGTGGTGTTTCTGAACTGGATTTAGGGATGTAAGATCAGGTCTAGCTTTCCAATTTTTTGATAAAGCACAGAGTAGAGTACCTGTTCTTCCAGATCTGAGTGGGAAGAGAGAGTATCTCTTACTGCAAACACTTTAATAAGTCTGCCCACTCTGGGTTTATCTGCTTTTTCTGCCAGAGGTTAAATTACATACAACTTTCTCATTTCATTGCCAGAGGTCAGTCTATATCTGTGTGGTCTCATTCCCTCTGCTGCACGTCAGGATGATGACAGGCTTGTGGCAGCCCAGCTGATGCATTTGTAAAGCTGCTCCCTGTGCTGAGCATTTGGTGTTCCGAGCTGACCCGGGCTCTTAACACTGAACTTCCCATGTAAATCAGGCCTTCTCTGTCCTTATTTTATGAAATTTATAGGGCCGAATAACCTGCTTTATGTTTTCAGTTGATAGATGCCAACATGGAAGCTGAAGAAGAAGAACAGGAGGCCTGGGTGAACGCTCTGCTTGGAAGAATATTTTGGGATTTTTTAGGAGAGAAGTATTGGTCTGATCTAGTGTCAAAGAAGATCCAAATGAAACTTAGCAAAATAAAGGTACCTCATCTGGAGACTTGCATTACACACTCCTTGTGAAGGAAATGAAGCACACGGTCTTTGAGTATTAAAACGGTACAAGGAAGACTTACTTCACACTTACATGTAAAAGAGAGTAAATGTACTACAGAATTCCAGTTAGTTTCTGATGGATCTCAGCTGCTTAACTTTGCTGCTTCTGTTTAAAATGAACTACAGCTGGATTAGCTATTTGTATCTGTCAAATTTTTATATAAAAATAAAAGTATTTACTGTATTTACATTAGGGATAAATAGAATTGCATATAAATGAGGAAATCTGCTTTGGGAGATAGTGGATTGCTTTTAAGGTGGAGGATGTCAGGGAACCACAACTGTAAAGTGTTGTGTTAACTTCAGACATAAACTACTTGCAGGAGGAGTAGAGCAATAGTTACAGAAAAAGCTCTGTGGGGTGACAGGACACAGCTTCCATCAGCTGCACCACCTCAAGGCTGAAGGGAGCAGTGATGCTTTTCAGTGGCTTCTCTGTCTTCCCCTGGGCTTCTGTAACCCGTCTGAACAGCAGCAGCTCATCACAGGCCTCCAGCTCCTGGTGCTTGGGGAGGAGTTCACCTGTTCTAAAGGCAAAGGAAGTTGTTGTCTTGCTGACAAACCTAAAGGCAGAGGAAGTTGTCTTGCTGACAAAAGCTGAGAAATTTAGCTGCCAGCAGCAGCTGTGAGATAGTGCTGCCTTTGCTTTGGGAAATTACCAGTAGCCTAATTCTGCCCTGTCTCCTTCCACAGTTGTGACAGCAGGGTACCCAGACATCTCATTGGAAACCTTTTAAGTGGAAAGACTGGGAATGGGGACTGGGTGTATTTTTGATGCATTACAGCAGTGTCTGTTCATAGGAGATATATTTTCTATCAGTTAGAAAACATTTAAGTGAATAGATACCCAAATCATCATGATTCTGTGCCTCTATTTTACTAAAACTGTGACACAAATTTAAAAGGTAGCGTTCTATGAAAGAATTTGCCAAAGATAAAAGAAGCTGAGATGTTCATAAAACCAATTATAAAGTCTTTGATTTTTATTCACAGTGAAATAGGATTTACACTTCATTCTTGAGCTTTTTACATACTTTGACTAAAAAGCATGCTGGAGGTTTAAGGTCAGCATCTTAACTTCAACACAGATGCCCAGTCTCTCCCTAAAAAGTTTTTAAACTGGCAGTTGTGAAATTCTAGAATAGTAAGAAATTTGTGTAATTGTGTTTGTGTTCTTTCACTGGTGGCACTTCAGCTCAGTCTTAATGACCTTAAGTTTAATGACCTTAAGTTTAATGACCTTTCTTCTCTCAGGAAACTGATATTTAGTTCCATGACATGCATTTGACTTTTTATATTCTGTCTTTTTAGCTGCCTTACTTCATGAATGAGCTGACTCTGACTGAGCTTGACATGGGGATAGCAGTGCCCAAGATCCTTCAAGCCTTCAAACCTTCTATTGATCACAGAGGTAAAATACAAAAAACCTTCTGATTTTGCCTTTGTATCTGTGGAGAACATAATTTTGATCTGTTTATCTTGTGGATGTTTCAGATACATTTAATAAGCTTTTTCTGAGATACTCAGGGGTCTTTATCTCAGGCTTGGTGTAAATGTAATTCTGTATATATGTAATTGTGATCATGTCTTTCCATAGGAAATAATTACTGAACTAAACTAAAATTTGCATGCAACAGTGATGCAGACTTTAGTACTAAAGACTTCACACCACTCAAATCACTGACTAAAAGCATGAGGATAGTAAATGCTAACCTTTCCCTCATAAAACTGAACAAAACAGACTTTGGGGAATTATTAAAATCCTCTTGGACATACATTAGTTAATGCTGCCTGTTGTATCCAAATGCTATTGTTTGTCCTTATCTACTTGGGACTTGCAACTCTTTGGGGAAAAGCTTTATCTATAAAACACTGGGTACTTTGCTCTCAACTTTTCCAAAGAATATTTTCCACTGAGCTTTATAAACAAAGCATGTTTGAAAAGAGCAAACTGTTTTGTTATCATGAGGAACAAAATCTGTCTTTTTAAGAGAAATAAGAATTGAATAGATGGAATAGCTGGAGTGCAGTCAGTATTTGGGGAACTAAAGCATATTGCTGCTTCTTGCCTTAGGCTTCCTGTGTGGGACAGCAGGTTCTCCACAGTACTTAGGAAGTGGCTGCACCCTTGGTAGAAGTTTTATTTTTAATTACAGAACCAAAGAAAACTTTTAAAAATCTTTACATGTGCGATGCTTGTTAACTGCTTTCATGGTTTCTTTTTAACCAGGCTTTCCTTTCAGGGTTCTTTTCAGTGTGTTTTCCTCTGCCTTGATTCAAACATTTTTTGAATTCCTATCTCTGTTCTCATAACTTCAGTTGTAACCAAAGACTGTCGTTCTAAGTCATGAGGTGGGATTTAAGAGACTGAACACTTGGCTTCAATTAATTGCTGAAATAGCAATGAGATCAGTTAGTTCCTTCAGTTTCTTGTTCAGTTAAACTGTGACAACCAAACATTTATGGTAGGATTTCTAATAGTTTTAACTTCTTCCACACTGTTGATTGACATGTGAACTCTTAGAGTTTTTAAGAGCTTACAGTGAATAATTACTGGAATAACTTGTTCTCTTCTTATATTTAAAAGGGCATAAACAGGGGGATGATAATTGGAAATGCTTGTTTTCATAACAATAAATGTATTTCTTGGTAAGTTGACGTATGGATAAATGACTTGGTTTATTGGGCAATATGGGGAAAAAACCCCTACATTTTCAGGGCAGTATCCAGAATGAACACTTCTAAGTTTCGGGGTTTTTTTAGATAAATGTTTGAGGCAGTCATTTAAGGTAGCATTTTCAAGGCTTTAAAGTGCAGTTACTAATTGTGATGTGCTTTGTTTCATCCATACTTTTTTTTACCAGTGCTTGATTACAAGGAAAATACTTTTTTAATTATATGCCTTCTCAAAATAAGTAAATTTGTTAGCAGACAACATTAGAAAAAAATCTTGTTTCTGGTAATACAGTCCTGCTTGGGTGACAGCATATGCTGTAGCTTTTACTATAATTCTGTCAAGGCTAGGGAACCAGAAAACAGAATAAATTGTACCATCTGCCCAATTCTTCACTCCCTCTCTGTCCTTTTTCCCCTCTGGAAAAAGCATACAAACATTTTCTGGTCAGAAGGAATTCTCCCTCTCAGTAATGGCATCCTTGGCTTAATTTGATCTACTGTTAAAATAACATTGATGATTGAATCCTGCTGACTCATTGATTATCCAGAAAGTCTGTTTAGCTGTTTCCTTGGTTTTTATGTTCTTACTGATACTTTCCTACTGTAAAGAGGAAAAATCTTTATAAGCTTCTGTTTGAGTTCTTGTGTTTGGTTTTTAGAACAGTGTTAGAAAAACTCTTACTTGGGTTAGTAAAGCATCAGCTTGCCTTCATCCTGCTTCTGGCCTGTAACCCCACAGGGTGTCAGTGACCAGGTCTGTGGGAGCTGCCTGTATTTCTGTTATCACAAATGGTGGGATTATGATATGGGTATGTTTTTGCAGAAAAGAAAACAGTAGTTCTTTAACTGATAAAGTGTGACTTTTCCTGATCAGTAAAGCACAAAGAGTAGTTACCACTTGTCCTGGTTTCAGTTTTATTCACCATTAATTGCTTCCAAATAAGTAAATAAAAGTGGGATGGGTCAGTGGTTGATGTGCCAGGTACTGGTGAGGGAATGTTTTGTGCAGCTGCAGTATCTGGAAAAGGAAGATGCATAATCTGTGTTTAGTGGCATCTGTTTTCTAATCTCTGGATCACGAATACCTGCAGCTTTGGTGCAGGGCATCACTTAAAAGGCACATGCTAATCTTAAAGTATTCCCAAGGCAATTCTTCTGGAGATTGCAAAAAGCAAATAGTTTGCACAGACAATAGGATTTAACTTCATATTGCATGTCTAGAATTGTCTAAGTAATGACCCTGTTTACTGTGAATCATAAAAGAATGCCTGTAGCTCAGTTACTGAGGGAACCTTGTTACAATTCTTCAATACACCACTGGCAAAACAACAGGCAGGAGGTTGTGGTGTGAAAGAAGCAATATTGCTCTGGGATTTTAAGTTGTGCTTCACTTGGACAGCATCAGTGATGTAGAGGAGTGTCCCCATTACTGCTTGGCTTGGAGCAATGCTGTAAATAGTTTTGAAGTGAATCCCTGATGGTATTCTATTTCCTTTATCTCATTTCAGGTCTCTTAAGCAGTTTAGGGGTGTGTAAATCACAGTAATTTTTTTTAGACCATTAGCTGTACTCACTGCTCTCTTTCAGTGTGGCTTGGATTTGTATCTGGCTTTGTTCCATGAGCTTAATGTTATCAGAAAGCTTGCTTTGTGATTGCTCTTAAAGTGACATCTTTTCTGTTGTTTATTTTAGGACTATGGGTTGATTTGGAAATGTCCTACAATGGATCTTTTCTAATGACCCTGGAGACCAAGATGAACTTGACCAAACTTGGTAAAGAGCCACTTGGTGAAGCGCTTAAGGTTGGCGAAATTGGCAAGGAAGGGTAAGGGATGGCAGTGGTGCTTTCACTGTGAAAAGCTGGGATTTTCCTTGTGCATTTGCAGCTCTGGCTCTGCAGTAGATTGAAGGGAATGTTGGGGATGTTTCATACAAGTGGGTGTGGAACATGGCTTTTCTGTGCAACTTTATTGTTCAGTTGCACTGCTGATAATCATCTGAATAAAAGGCTTCTGTGGTACAATTATCTTTTATATATATTTCAGTAGGATTTTAAAATGTCCTGTGACTAAAATTTAGTTTTGTCTTATGCATGATTTGGGGTTTAGCCAGATAATACTGGAGATAGACACATGTAACAGGCTACTGCAGCATGGTATAGCTACGTCTGAAAACCATGGAGTAATATACAATGTGGAAGGTAAATAGACACTAATTGTTATGTAAAGACTTTTTCAATAGCTTTATTGCATCGTGGGAGTAATCACTTCCCAGCTTTAGTCTATATTTTTCCTCATAGCCATCTTCTGTTTGCCTGCTATGCCTAAGTGAAATGCCTTATGTAGATGAACTAATTAGAAAACACCATACAGTAACTTACCTCCCTTGTATTTGTGCTTTCCCTCTCATTTTTGCAATGTTTCAATGTCATCCATTTGTCCATTTGTATTAACCTAGTGAGTGGCACCTGTCAAATATCCATCCCTGCATGGATCTACTCCCAGCTGTGGAGGGTCCATTTTTTTGGTGCTATATTCTCTTTGTACTTAGGAAATCTGCAGTCCCTGAACAGTAGGTGGTCTCTGATTTAATGTACAACCCCTGCCTACAAATCAAGAAAATGGTCTCTAAATCTGGCCGTTTTTTTAGCTAATGGTATGGTCTTTCACAATTGAGATACTAGATGCTTTGTGTACTCATGTCATAGCTCTGACCATTTATTCTGAGATATTTTGAAGTAATACTTACAGCAGCACTATATTTCAGTGCAGTCATGACAAGAAAATAAATGTGAAAAAAACCTAATGGCTGAATGATCTCATACACTGGTAGAAATTCAAAGGAATTAAAATCGACCTAGATTCTTGTTGTCACTGCTTGAAATAAATATTTCTGAATTTACATCACTATAACTGGTAGGTGTGAATTTTTCAAAATCCCTTTAATCCTGCCTGCCCAAAAAATGGGGGATACAGGAGGAAATGTCCATACAAATCAAATTCTTGCTTTTCTTCCCCACCCCTTTAGGATTTTCTTTGTGTATTTTCATATCTGTTCAGTGCAGGAACAGCCTCAGAAATAATTAGTGAACACACTGATTTCATATTTAAAAATCAAGTTGCTGCTGGCTGAGCAATAGGCCCCCAGCAAGGCAGATTTAAGTGCCTGTAGCCAAGCAACGGATTACTTGAAGGTATCAGCATTAACTGCATTGCTCCCTGCACAGGGTTGGGATGTTTCAAAGCTCAGGGCCATGTACCAGCTTTACATAAAGAGCAGCCTAATGTATTCTAGTTTGGATGAGGTTGTTTTTGGTTGCTTGTTTGTTTGGTTTTTTTCCTTAAACAAAATGGATATTAAATAAATTGAGGACTGAAAAGTATAGAAGAGTTTGATTCTCATCTATGCATTCCAGTGTGTTAGTTAATTTTAATTCTGCTGGCTTTTTAAATTATCAGTTGACAATTGCTGCGACAAATCAAATTGCTCTGCATGTGTTTGCATCCATGGTCACGTTGTCAGTAAGTGATGTGTGTTGGTGCTGAGCTCATTTCTGGCCCTTAAGAGCTCAGAACAAACCATCTCTTGAGATGCAGTAACCACAAAGTGGTGTGAGAAAGGCACCTACTCATCCAGAGAGAGGAGAGGGGGGAAAACAGCTCTGGGGTTTAACTGGCTGTGGTGTTGTCAGTGTACAGTGAGACAAAAGGGTCGCTGTTGCACTTGCTGTTTGAAATAGAAGTGAAGTGTGCTGAGACACAGTCTCAGCTGGTAATGCTGTCTTGCACACCCTCTCAGGAAAATGCTGCTCTCAGAAAGGGTGGGAAACCGGTTAATTGCCAATTTTATAAAATTAATACATTGCAGATTCTGGTAAACAGGAGATGAGGCAAAAGCAGGCAAGTTAACCTGAAGTTACTGCAGCTTCTTACCCCATCAGTCGTTTTGGCTGTGTTGAACCACATAAAAACAGACTGACAAATGGCAATTCATAAAATATTGTGCAATCTTTACAGGAACAATACAGTAGCTCCAAAGTGATTTTTTTTTTTCTGCTAATGTTTGTGTCATATAAATGGTCCATTGTATACAGAGCTCCCCTGAAATCTCACTCAAGCTTATTTATTGTTGCTTTGTTTAATGCGAGGAAATCCTGTGGTCTGAGCCACTTGGTGCTTGTGAGGCACTTCAGAGGACCCCTTTAACTAGGAAATAAAACACCTTCTTGTAAGAAGGTGACACCTTTGAAAGCTCTGAGAATGCCCTGGGCACGCTTTGAGCTGGGTGCTACAGCGTGCACGGGAAAGAGAAGTGAGGTCACACCCTGGTAGAAAACGTGGAGTTTGAATCTGACCTAAACCCGTGAATTTCTGTGAGAAACAGCTCCAGTGTTGCTATTTGGGACAGGCACCACCCACCACCCCCCACGTCCTCGGGGAGGTGGCTCCGTTTGGTTTGCTCCTCCACTCTGCAGATACAAAATGCTGCTCTGGATAGGAAGAGGTTCGCGATTCTAATCCCATAGCCTGGGTAGTAAATTGTTCAGTGTAGACAGGTCCTGGGATTACTGCTCCAGTTGGGAAGGAGTTGTACCTGAACTGTCCCTTTACATCTGGACTTCATGCAGCGACTACCAGTTTGTTCTGTGTACGGAATAACAGGCAGTGGCCTCAGTCCATGCCCTGCGTGAGGTTATTAATGCTTCAAATGCATTTCCAAGAACACACACGCACACAAAAAGAAAGAAGACACAGCTATAAACTGTATTCTGAACATGCTGTAGAGTATTATAGTCCTGGGTATAGTCCCGAGGGTGAAAGCCATATGCTTTTGAAGCCTGTGTTGTGTAACTGTTTCAAGCTCTTGCATTCAGTAGAGATCTGGTAATACCGAAGTGTATCCACTGTATCCTTCTCTCATTTAAATCCGTTTAAAAGATTTGAAATTTTTCTTGTGATTGTTTACATAAATTCTTCCACAGTTTAAGTCTAGGAATTAGTTACTACTGTGTGGTATTTTGTACCCGAAGGGCAACACTTGTTTATTACTTTACTTTTTTCCCCACAACATTCAAACAAAATGGCTTGTCCAACCTTAATTCTGCTCAAATAATGGAAAACCGTGAGCAGCAACAGAGATGCTTCCAAATGTATTTTGAATAATCTCCACATTTGATTTGAATATGTAGAATAGCCACCCCCGTGCCAGCCTCTTTCATGAAGGATTATGTTCCACTGGGGAAAACAGATTTTCTGTTTTGAAAGCTGGTTCTGCCAGACTGACTTCAGAATGGGTTTGGTTTTGTTCTTTTAGATAGCATTTATAAAAGAGGGGAGAGGACAGTTCAGAGACCTGTAATGTCAGCCAAAGCTGTGCAGGATGAATAGCTATTTAAGGATATTACATTTGACCTGGAAATTGCATTGTTTCAGTTTCAGGCCAAGGGCGTATTGTCTTGCAGACAGCGATGAGGAATCCTCCAGCGCTGGGTCTTCAGAGGAGGATGATGCTCCTGAGCTGGCAGGAGAGAAGCAGGTGACCCCAGGAGGAGAAGGGTGAGATGTTTGTTAATCCTTCCCTCCCCCCACCCCTGATACCTGGTGCCAGTGCTGTGCTGCTCTTTGTCCCCCGGGATGGCAGAGTGTGAGTACATTCAAGCAGTGAAGCAACCCCTGTGCCCCATTTCCAGGGCAGAGGGCAGCAGTGGAGCCCTGTTCACCCCAGCCCTGCAGGGACTGCTCCGAGCTCCACTGGGCACCTCCCAGTCCCTTCACTACTGGATTGCTGGGGGGCCAGAAAAGCTCTGGGGACCTTCCCCAGCGTGTTCTGCCCGGTAGCAGAGCCAAGAACAGGATTTTGTGTGAAAACTTGAAACCCTCTCTGTGCAGTATTATCCCCATGCTAATCCTGCCGATCCCTTATTTCCAGTGTTCCATTTTCTTTTCTTTAAGAAAACAACTGTTACTCAAGCCTATTTTTCTTGCTCAGTTTTGTGTTAGTTTTTTTTTTCCTTGAGGACTTCGTGTGTCTGCGCTGTGCAATACTGCCCTCTGATGCTGTGCATGGATTTCAGAGAAAATGTTCCAACATCAGTGATGCCACATCATTCCTTGTTTTGGCTGCTGCTCTGATTTTTTGCTTTGTGCATCTGGTTGCAATTATGCCATGCAATGAGAAAGCTGTAGTCAGCGCAGAATGTCTGAGACAATCACAATGTTTTCTATGTCTGAACACATCTAAGTGATTTTTACAGGGAGTGTACCAGAAGACTCATGACTTATTCAAAATGTTACAGGGAATTTTAGCATTTTACTCCTAAAGGCTTTTGAAAATTATGTGAAGAATTGTTTGAATTACTGCAATTGATGCATTTCATATCTTCTTGAAATTCATAGATCATATAAAGAATTCTTTATCGAGGACAAAGAGAGAGAATGAAGACTCTTAATATAAAATACTGAAAACATTTTCTTACACCTGTTAAAAATCTGCATAACTACCACTATAAAATCTGATAAGAGAATAACTTCTTTCTGTGAAAGATACAGCTCGTATAGAATGCCAAAGCTGAAATTTATTTACCCTTTTAATATCAGTGGAACAGTTTTTTGTTCTGTGTCATGCTAAGGACAAAACTCTGTAAGTCTGTGTAACAATTATATTATTTTTTCCCTGGATAGGAAAATGTCATTTCCTTAGGAAGGTTATCTCTGCTACATAACACAAGAGCCACAATTAGACATGATATAGTGTATGGAAAATACTAAATGTGCTATTTTTGGAGTGTATATTTCCAACACGGGATAGGGGTGAGAAAAGACATATTCAGTCCTTAAAGCATCTGTTTCAAAAGCCAGGAATGCTGTCTGACACAATTGCCAGGAAAAGCCCACTTTTTGCAGACATAGTTAACCATTTTTGGAATATCATTCCACCCACTGCGAAAACTGTTTTCCCCTTCTTTTTCAACATCCTTATAGTCGTAAGTGCTACAGTTTTTAAGGTTAAAATTTCAAGGTTAAAATTAACACCTTTTTGTTCAGCACACACAGTTAAACAATTAGACACTAGGGTTGGGCCTTCCATGCTTATGATTTGTGCAAGTCTTCGTGCATCAGCGTCTCAACAACTTTTTTGGCATGGTAGTAGACAAGTTGTCACTTCTCATGCCAGCTTGCTGGCATAAATGATGTAAATGTATTTGCAGTTTTAAAAAATGTTGTGTTTCCAATGCCATCTGGGAAGGAGTGTTCAGACTGAACAGTTTCTGCCAGACATTTGTAGCTGACAGAATACAGCTGCTGGGTGCAGGCTCTGGGACGTATTGCTTGGCCACCTATCTGTTCAGAATTTTTATATCAAAAACTTTAATGATTTAGTAGAAAATCCATGTCTGTCTTAGCAAATAGGTTTAAGAAAATTATCTTGATGTCCTTTTTCTATTCTCTATCTAAAGGTATGTTGGAGGACATCGGACAAGTAAAATCATGAGAATTGTGGATAAAATTACAAAGTCAAAATACTTCCAGAAAGCAACAGAGACTGAGTTTATTAAGAAGAAGATTGAAGAGGTCTCCAATACTCCATTGCTGCTAACAGTTGAAGTACAGGAGTGCAGAGGAACACTAGTGATTAACATTCCACCTCCACCCACTGACAGAATATGGTAAGAGGAGCTCAGAGCAGATGGGCAATGGATCAGGTGTGCTACCCGAGGGGTTGCAGCTAAGAAAAAAGGTAAAGCCTGGCTCAAGTGCGTTCTGGGCAAGGTGCAGTACAAATTAGTTGTACCTGAGGTCAGAACTGTTATTAAGAGAAAATTGGTACAGGTTTAAGTACTTGTTCTGTTGGGGTGTCTGTGATAAATCCTGCTCTGTGTTCTCTCCCGAGGTACGGCTTCCGAAGGCCTCCCTACCTGGAGTTGAAAGCACGGCCAAAACTTGGTGAGAGAGAAGTGACTCTGGTTCATGTAACAGACTGGATAGCAAGGAAACTGGAACAGGAGTTCCAGGTATGTTTCCTTTACATTTTCCTTTCATTGATGATATTAATTAAACCCAGTTCAAGGGGTGGGGTGTTCAATTTTCACATGTCCTCTATTTCATTTATAACTAGTCATGTCCTCCACTGCTCCCAGTCAGTGGGATGGATGTTGAGAACTCAGTTGAAACTGACTGCTGGGATGGTCTCAAGATTCTGTGTAGCCCTGGGTGGAAATCTGTTTTTAGAGATGAAAATGACATTTCTTTGAAATAGGTACCATGGTAGGATTTGTAGTATTCAAATAAGAACATGATCCTACATGTTCTTAGATGATAGAGGGCCAAACTGTTGCCTAAAATTAAGAACAGATAAGGCACTACTTCCTCTTACTACTTCCTTTAAAATAATTTTTAAAAATCACATTGACCATAGTGCAAAAAAAAAAAAAAAGCCCTCTCCAAATACATGTAGGATAGGAATAGTGACCAGCTTGATTCTGGACTCCAGCCTATACAAACCAGCAGAAATCAAAAACAGTTATTTTAGTAAAAAGTGCAGTTTGAAAGTATATGGATGGGTAAGAGCTGGGAAAGCAGTTAGGAAAAGTTGGTGAAGTTTCCTGTAGTGCCATTTTTATTGAATGAAATATGCAGAGCTATTCATATTTCTGAGTTTCATTTACAACTGTAACACAATAAAATGGCTTCAGTTCATGGGCACTGCACTGACTCAACGCTGAGCTTGAGAACCTTTTGTCTGTAAATTTGTTGCATTTTTTAAACTAAAATTGGAAAACTAAGGTTTCAAGTGACATATGAACTGTAACTTGATTTAATTGTATCTTTTTCCCAGAAAATCTTTGTCATGCCAAACATGGACGATGTCTATATTCCTTTAATGCACTCAGCCATGGATCCCCGCTCCTCCACATGCCCTCCTCAAGATCTGAGCACGGAGGCCTCTGATCAACCATGACATGTGAAGACTCTTGCAGTTTACAGTATTATAAAAGTTACTCTCATGGTTTTAAACTGTGCTGTAGTTTTCATCCTTAACTTGTGCCACTCTCCCCCCTCCCAAGGACTGCCTATCCCTGTTCCTGTGTGCTCACTTGCCTGGTTATTGTTCCCGTGTACTTCAGCTACATGAAGTTCCATTCCATTAAGCCGTTGATTTATTTTTGTACTGGCTGCCATCAGGATTTTAACTGGGAGGCTGAGGTGACCTGTTCTTTGGGGGGAGGGAGGAGGAATTCAAATGTAACAGATCAAGGAGCTTGTCGATGCACCTTTTGTTGAGCTTGTTTTCATGCTATGTTAATGTGCATTAAAGCATTGAAAAGTTGTTTGGCAGCAAAGGAACTGCGTGCCAAATGGAAAAAAATCCTAAATAAGGAATGAATTTATAAAACTGGAAGAATACTATTCTTTCTCAGGCAGTTGGAGGTGTAGAATGAACTGTTTTATGTTCTTTCACTTCTGCAGTCAATAGCTTGTGTCAAGCAATCAAAATATGAAATGCTTTCAGGATAAAAGAATGTAAATTGGATGTATAGGTAATATTGTTTCAATTTGCTATACACACATTACTTTTTTCATACAGAACTTGTGCTTTTTTTGGGAAGCAAGTAGCCATAAAACTCACAACTATCAGTGAAAGTGGGACTGTCAGATTTTTGTAAATGAGGAAAAAAAGTTGGTAAAGCCATGAGACCAAACCATAGCAAGCCGCCTTATAGTGAGGTACAATCACCTTGGTTCCTGATTAATTCTGAATGTTTATAAAGACATGAGCACACACACACCAAGTGTCAACACTGCACATCTCCAGTAGTGACCCAACTGTGCAGAGAGCCTCTTGCTGTGATGGAACACCGGTTCTTTCTGACAGGAGTTTGTTGCTGGGAGTCTTTTCCATTGCACTGTTTACACCCAAAGCATGGGCCCGAATCCTCAGTCACAGCCCCAGACACGGCATCACCTGGTGCTTGTGGAAGCAGCTGTGGCTGACAGATTTTGACCCCCATGCATTGTTTCTTGGACTTTGTGGCATAGAAGTTCAAGCATTGCAGTTGTTTGAGCTGATCATGTTTTAAGACTCTTTCTGCTAATTAGTGGCCAAAACTAAAGGGGAAGGGGGAACTGCCTTTTATTTCCATCAGGTGTAATGAATCAAGGCTAAATGTATGCAGTAAATTCAAGGTTTGAACACTACATATCCACTCCTTAACACATAATATTTTTCTGATACTCAGTGTTGCCAACTGTTCATGGACATCAGAAAATGTTTTAGTTTACAAAGAAGGTGAGTTTTGGCTCTCCTTTTATAACTTTTTTTTTTTGTTTTTTTTAAAGTAATTTTAAAAGAAATTTTTTGTATGTTGTGTTGTCACATTTGATGTAAATCAAGATTTCCATGTATAACTTGATGATTTACCATCTCTAAATGAAACTATTATATTGAAGGTTTTTTAAACAGCACCTTGCCTGAAACAAAAGAAAACTAGCATTTAATATATTTAAAATTAATTCTATATTTGAACACCTATTTTGGTTACCTTTAATTGAAATATTAGTAGTTATATTTGTTACCGAACTCCTCCTTGACCATTCCAGGCTATGTATATTCTGGGGTTTGCTGATTCTGTAGGCATAATTTGCCTTTCATGAAGTCTGCATGTCTTGTACGCAGGTCTTTTATATGAGTTAATTTCTATGTGCAATAACTAAAGTCAAAGGACTAGATGCACTAATGTGTAAACAGATTTAGACTTATTACACAAGATTGTCATATTGCACTTCATAAACTGTGGGTAACTACAATCTGCTTGCTTTGTTTTATTAAATAAATTTATCCCCTGTCAAACAAATCAGTCAGTTTTATTTCTACACCATTTTGCCACTATCTAGTGCAAGTTGTTATAAAAACTTCTTAAGAAAGGCAGCTTCTTAATGTGGGCATGCCCTGTGCTTTGCAGACTTTTATATACACGTACTTGGTCTTTGTGGCACATGACAGTTTCAGGGTTAACCAGCACTGAGCTCTAGAAGGAAAAGCTAAATTTAGTTTTACTGTCACGAAATTAAGCTTCACCACGGCAGTTTAAGTATTCCTATGAGGAATGTGCTTTAAACATGTTTTCATACCTGGCAGAAGGGAAAGGATTACCACCAGTTACAGAACAGACATGCATCTACTTCTGCTACCCACAAGAGCCTCTCTGAAATTAGACTGCCTAGACTCTGCTCTACTCCTGGCATCACTGTTACAGATCTTTTGTATTTACAGAAAATGCTGTACTTTCCCGTATGAACACGTGTAAGAAGGAGTGGCCCTTTAAAAAGCTGCAGCTTCACAGCAGTTTGATTTTCATCTACATGCGTAGATGACCCCCAGCCCTGGATGCTCCAAGCTCATTCGCTCAGCTGCTTCACTCCTGCAACAAGCTAGGCAAGAATCCCAAGACATTTTGAACTATTTTTTTTCCTTTTTACTACTGAACCCTGAACTACGGCCGTGGCCTCGGCTGGGTTGAGTCGCATGGAATCGGCTCTGCTTTGGCCGTGGCACCGCCCTCCCGCCGGGAACGGGCTCCCTTTGCAGGAAGGGCAGGCAGCAGGAGCCGGAGCACCCCGCAACCCCCCAAAGGTGACGCAGGCTCGCAAACAAATGTCACTTGCTTTTAAAAGCGCCGCCCGGGTCGGACCGAGCAGCGCCAGTTATGAACAAGCGCTTCGCTGTAGCACCGCTGCTTGGCCGGCGGCGCCAGACGGGCACCGCCGGGTCAAAGGCAGTGCGGGCACTCGCGGAAGAACCAGCCGGACACGTTCTGGGTGACACAGCTTTATTTACCGCCGCTCCAGGCCGCCGGTCGCCGCACGGGCCCTGCAAGAAAAGGGAAGGTTATTGATGCGGTACAACCCGGCCGCCCCGCAGGGTGGATGCAGCCGGGGACGCTCAGCAGTAGTTTTGCTTCATGCATGTCAGCAGTCTAACACGTGTCAAAAGACATCATCGCGGCCCGGCCTCACCGCCCGCCCGCTTCCCGCTCCACTCTCACCAAATCAGCTCACCTCGCCAACCACGCCGAAAGAGAGGCCCAGCCTCGGCCGCGCTCTCCTTTATAGAGCGGCCAGCCCCGCCCTCCTCGTCTTGCCCAATAGAATTGGAATGCGGGGGCACGTGCTGATCCGGGTGCGGTTGCGCGAGCGGGTGGGCGGGGCTGTGGGAGCGCAGCGGGCGGGGCTCGGCGTAGGGCGCTCAAGCTGAGGGCCTGGCGGAGCTTGGTGGTCTCGTGTCGCCCCCCGGCGTGGGAGGCAGCTTTTCGCCTTTTCAGGAACAGTAGTACTCTTCTCTTTCTAGTTTGTTCCAGTGTTTGGTTGCTGTCAAGAAATAGGGCTCAGTATTAAAAATATAAAAGCTCAGGCCCCGCTCAGATCTCCCCCGGCAGAGCGGGTGCTGAGGTGGTTCCTGAGGGGAGCAGCCGAGAGCTGACGGCTGTCACCAACGCTCGGCTCCCCTCCTATCTCAGCCGCTTTTAGTTATTTTCTGTCTCCTGTGAGGCCATCGGAGACACTCGTGTGAAATAACTCCAGTTAGGATCTGGCACATTTGTACAGCATTTGTACAACAGCTGATAAATTCCTCCTGTAATGTAGCAGGCTGCTGCTGCCACGGCACACAGTGTGTTTAGGGGTTTGCTTGTTCTCACATGGCACAAATTCTTAAAAGTCAAGGCCACCATAAAGAAAACGCATCAGAGAACTGGAATCACAGTGGAGTTTGTAGCTGCAGCATATTTTCATGTATTCAGACTTGCAGGTTCAGGTCATCATTAAGTCAGTGACACTCTTAGGCACAAAGTGGGATTATTGGGGTGTCCTGTGCAGGAGTTGAACTCCATGATCCTCGTGAGTCCCTTCCAGGTCAGGATATTCTGTGATTCTGGGTAATTATTACATCTCCTGCCCACCATCAAAGGCAGGCTTACTGTGGGAGCTGGTGTGTGCATATGGCATGTCCAGAACTCTGTGTGCCCTGCAGTTCCATTAGTGATATCACTGCTAAAAAGCAAACAATATGTACAAGGGCAAAGTGGCTTTGTTATATAAATAGGTGGCTGAACACTGGGTCTTTGCCAGGCACTCTAAATTTACTCTCTTCTGTTTAAAGTTTCTTCCATTTGTTTCAATACTTTTTGTGTTTATTTTTATCTGTTCAGAGAAGCCTGGACCTGGTTTTGGTTCAAAGGGGCGTGTTGGGGTGGTTTTTTTGCATTTATTTAAGGCTTTGCAAGGCACAGGTTTAGCAGTGAGTTTGTCAAAGGCAGGAGCCATGCCAAATAAATTTGGCCTGATCTGTTCTGAAGGTACAAAATCAGTAAGAAGACAAGAATCACAGTGTCATCGAGGTTGGAAGAGACTTTTAAGATCATCAAGTCCAACCGTCCACACAGCACTGCCACTGTAGCCCTTAAACCATTAAATATCACCCAGTGCCAGATCCTGATGCCTCAAACACCTCCAGGTATGGTGACTCCACCACCTCCCCTGGGCAGCCCCTTCCAGCGCCTGACCACCCAGTTACTCCGGGCAGAGTGGTGCAGGGGAAGGGAGGCTACTGGTGCTGCCTGAATTTAGGTATTTTTTTTTATAAAAACAAAGCAGCAATAGCCAGCTGCCATCGCACCCCGCGGTTCCCCATGGGGCTGCCGGCCGAGCCCCGGAGCGGGCGGCGGGTCAGTCGGGGCTCACAAGAACGGGGAGGCTCCGGCAGCAGCGCGAAGCCGCGGGGCATCACTGGCCGCTTCCAGGCCCCCCAGCCCCGCAATCCCCAGCCCGGCGGCTGCCCGGGCGGTCGCTGAGCGCNGAGCCGGGGGGGCTCCCGCCGGGCTTAGCGAAGGTTTGCCGGGGGTGCCCGCAGCCCGGCGGTGTCCGCAGAGCCAACACACCCCCTGGTCCACTGTCGCTAATGCCGTGTGCCCTAATGCGGAGGGCGAGGGGCTGCAGCCCCACAGCCTGACCCAGCCCCACAGCCGCGTACCTGCAGCTGTGCCCCACCTGGCATGTAACCTAGAGTATATCATAATCCTCGAAATATAAAAATACAGTTAATTTCCCACGAAACGATTGTACAAAATAGCATGGAGAAACTTTTGAAACAGTTGCACAAAGAAACTTTTGTAAACTGAAACTATGTAGATGGATCGGGAACCAGTGAGACGTGCTAGAAGGTCTGCTCTGTCCCTTAATAAGTGAGGGGGTTTCTTTTCTTTCTGGAAAAAAACCCACACATTGCATATGTGTTGATAACCAAATACAAGTGGCTGGCTACATACCCTCTATACTGTCATGGCATTTTGATCGTTCTGTTTCCAGAGCAAATGCAGCACTGGGTACTAATGTACATGTGGTTGGTTGGGATCCAAAACCACAGTTTTAAATTCAAAGGTGGAAGACAAAGTGCACGAGTCACTGCCCTACAAAACCTCTTAAGAAATAACCAGGTTGGTTATATGGTATTGCAATAGGTGGTGCAATAAAAGTGCATGGAATAGGGAAATTGGTGCAAAGCAGATGGAATGCTGAGCAGATTATTTTTACAGAGGTAATAATTTTAAACAGTGTACTTTACAGTGGGTGCTATCTGCTCTGTGTGTACTGAGATGGATAGCTAACTTCAAAAATTCACTTCTGAAAGGTGCTCTTGTTTGCAAGTTCTCCAGATGAGGAGACAATGAAAAGGCCATCTGGTATTCACCATTTCCATTACAGTCAAGTGTAGCACAGGAAAGCTTTAGGTTATGTTCTTTGACGGATTGTTCATTGTTAGCTGAAAAATCTGGTGTAATATATGGGGTTCTAGCTCAGGTTAAGCAAAGCTGAAGGCTTTGTTTTTCACCTGGCTCCACTCCCCTTCTTTAGAAGTAAAGTAAACACATTAGTAGTTAAGCTGGTAACATACCTAGTGTTGTTACTTCATTAGGAAACTGAAAAAAATTAAATGCAGGCTGTCAACAAAAATTACTTTACAATCTTTATAGTTGAGTGCTAATGTGTTTGTCTTAGACTGGACTAAAAGGCTGGACTGAGGCCTTTTCATGGTCCTCACAGGTTTGGGCTTCAGATTTTGAGAGGAAAATACTGATTTGCAACTCATTAAGTTTTAAAAACAGTCCTGAATAAGAATACTAAGAAGTATTTTTAAATACCTAAAATATTTTTTAATCAACATATTATTACTAAATTTTATATAATTTTACTTGCATAGTCACAAAAAAACTAGATTCATGCTCTGGTAGAATTCAGCCCATTTTTTCTCCAGATTTCCCTCTTCCCTTGGTTTTCCTGCCCTGCCATCTCACCTCAGATCAGTGTCTGAGTTCTCAATTTCTATTTATTTTCTTGGCTCTTACTGTGGTCTTTTTGCTCTACCAGCTGTAGATCCTCACTGTGACTTCCAAGTTGAAATCTATTCTGTACTTCAGTCACTTTTCAGAGCTAGTTCTCATTTTTGTGAAGTTGGTCCCAGCCATCTCACCTGTGATTAATCTCACCATTTAACTGTGGAGGCTTATTGAAAACTATTCATGTCACTTGAATAATAAATTCCCGTGAGAAAGACTGGCATACAATTCTCAATGTTGAGGTAACTTAAAAACACAAGGTTGCCTAAAGATTTTGCAGACTGTTTTTTTCTGTAGATTTCTCCTAAGAGCAGTGGTGATGATCTGCTGTTCTGTGACTTCTTTGGCTGATAAATGTACTCTTTGTTACTTAATATCCCAACTCTAATATTGTTTTTTTAGTTTGTATAAGTTCATACAAGGTCTTCCTTTCCTGTCTGTTCTTTACAGACAGGAAAATGCTGTTTCTTGCTATTTGGGTGACAGTTTTTACAGCTCTTGGAACTGCTCTCCAATGGATGGGAGCACACTAAAAAGGGTGGAATCTCAGAGCAATGAGAAATGCAATAGAGCTGTCAGTAAATTACAATTGCCATCAATATTTACAGCTCTCTTTAGAGTGAAAAATCCCTTGTTTTCATGAGCCCTGGGATGTTCCAAACTGTGCTTGTTGCTCTTTTAACGTGGAGTCAGTGCAACTCAAGAATACCAACCTGTCTGGGATTAAAGTGGCATTTGGAACATGGGTCTGTCTCCTGCAGCCAGTGGGACGGGTTTCAGTGCTGGGTTACACGGTGTAGGCAGCACCTGACGTGGAAAAACACCAGCCTCAGCCAGGTGTTGTTTCTTCTTGTGTGTTCTTTATCTCAGCATGAGGTGTTTGGCCAGGGAACTGACAGGTGTGAAAACCCGTGTGAGACATCAGAAGGTTTATAGAGGGTATGTTCAAGCACTGTGTTAACTAACTTTGAGCTGCAGATATCCTTGGTTGCTCAAAAAAATAGTATAATAAGGTTTGGAGGGTTTTTTGGTGGGGGAGGGAAATATAACTTTGTCTTACACACCTAAAATTATCAGGAACAACTCTCTCCTGGAGTATAAATTAATTTGTTTATAATGCAACTCATTTGGGTTGTTGGTGTTCTTGTGGCTGTTGAAATACGTTTGGGTTTTACACAGAGAATTAAATGTGAAAGCTCACTTGGAAGTTCCTGGTGGAGAGACCACTCCAAGGTGAGTCCAGGCAGAGAACAGTTGGAGTGGACCTCCTGTACTTGTCAGTTTTTCCTATTGCAGGATGAATGGGTGTATGAACAGGAACTCACTGAACTGGGTTACAGCATGGTGAGAAATGGCTAACAAAGACATGTTAGAATTTAGTTTAAGATTAAAACATCTGTAGATTTGATTTAGCCTTCTAAAGAAGATAAAATGTATTTTTTGTCAACTCTCTTTCATATCTTAACTTCATTATTAGTTATACTGGANCCCCCCCCCCCCCCAGTAGCTTACTGAATTTTACAAAGACTTTGTTCATGGCCTGGTTTTGTTATGCACAGGGAGTTTTAGCCTGTAGCCTGGCAGTGTAATGAGATAGCTGTCAAAACCAGGGTAATGATTCATAGGCTATCTGTGATGAATATGCCAAGTGCTCGCAGTGTGTGCTAATGTCTAAAAATATTTTACTTTGTGTCCTTATTGGTTTACCAGCTGTGGTTCCAGTAGCATAAATTATGGTATAGGCCTTTTGTTATTGTGAGGATCGTGTCTGTTGCTGTTAATGCTGAAGTTGGTTTTTAATAGTTTCTAGTATAATGCAAATGTACAGCCTGATATATATGAAGCTAATTATGGAGTGAGGAATACAGGTTTTTTTTACCTTGAGTGATAATTTGTATCTTGTCAGCATTTTGGTTTGAAAAACCAAGCATTATCAAAAAAATTGGAGGGCTGTTGTAGTTAGCAAACCATCCATCCTTTATCATCCATCAGCCCAACACATTAAGTTTGGTGCATATGTATTCCTACTTCAGACTCAGAAAAAAGAAATTATTTCCCTGCTAAGACATGGCACTGATTTGTTTACTCATGAGCACACAATTATTGCTATGAAATCAGTAACAGTTCTTGAAATCAGCAAACACCTTCACCCATCCTGGGTCACCGGGGAGAGTTTTCTTGTTCTTTATTCATACTTGAAGAACCTCTTGTGGTATCACCCCCACAGCAAAACATACTTTTGGGTTGCAGAGCTGTAACCTCAAGGAACTCAGTGGCCTGGTTTTCGATCTGCTTTTTCCACTGACTTCAGTGGGATTCGTGCCTACATGGTGACCTTCATTTCAAAACTGGTGTTTTTAAGCAGATGAATTAATGGACAAAATTATTGCTGTGGAGATCTGTCTTCTTCTAACACAATAAAACAAACTATGGCATTGCTTTGCTGACCCTTAGAAAAATTTGAGCTGTTGGGATGAAAGAAGATGTTATTGCCTTTGACACTGAACTGCACCCCACACTCACCAGAACTTGTTCTACAGCTTTCACTGACCTTCGCTTGATTGCCGAGTCCTACAGAATTGTTTTGAATTGTTACTTGGATTTCTAAAACATTCTATCTAAAGATATGGTAGATCTAGATGGAGGGGAAGATTCTTAGCGAGACTAAACTAGTATATATGAAGTTAATTTCTTTTTCTATTAGATAGTATACTTCTAGCTTAAAAATGCTTTTTCTGCTTAGACACAAATTTTAGGCTATTTAGGTTATGGATTATTAACAGTCAGCTTTAGAGCTTTTGTCAAATTTGAATCCAATGACAGCTTGAAAATTTGTCTTTTGAATTCAATTATTAAAATGAATTCTAAAGCAGTCCCCAAGTAATTTCAAAATACTGTAAATCCTTAACTTCATATTGCTGTTGGTGTGGAAGATTGTTATGAGTACAGACTGTCAAGGCAGTAGAAGCTCTAACTGAATTCCAGAGAGGGTAGGTGTTAAAATAGATGCTGTTGCAGTTTCTGATGAAATGAAAGAAGAACCAAACCAGGTTTTCCTTCTGTCTCATTTTCTTTGTTCACTAAATTAAGTTCTTTTTGCTTAGTTGTTTCATGTCCTGACATATATATCTTGGAGTCAGCTGTTGTATCTTCCTAGAAATTAAATTGCAATATGAAATAAAAGTCTCTTAAGAATTTGCATTGCATCGCAACAGTTGAGACCTCACCCTTGCAGGGAGGGAGGACAGGATCTGTGTTACCAGTGTTTATGGTCTGTCTCAGGACTGAGATCATGATGTCTTTTTGTGGTGGAAAAAGCTCTTGCATACTTCACACAAAAATGAAAACAAGTTTGTCTTGTACATACAGATCTTTATAATTTTTGTAGCTTTTCACTGCAGTGCTAATCCCAGGCTTTAATTAATCCATTAACGAAGTAATTACAAAGCTTTGTGTTCAAAATAAAATCTATTCAATATCTGCAACTTTGATACTTCAGTCTCTAGCCACTGATAAAAATCATGAATAAAATCAAGAGGAAGTGTTTTTAATTTCTCTGTCTGAGTGAAACACAAGTAGTTATTTAAAAATCTGTTCAATTTTATATTTATTGCTTGATACAATTTGAAAGAATAAAACCTTGTTTCCACACTATTATACTAACTCCCTAGCCTTCTCCAAGTGACTGCCACAGATACTGAACAAAATAAATGAGTGATATTGCATAGCTAAATCTAGAGTTACTGGGGTTTTATTAAATTTAAGTCAAATGCTTCAGCAGGGTCAGTGTGCTACTGAGCTGGGTTATGTCAACTGCAGGATATCACATGCTTTGAAAAGTATGAATGAATGGAAGATTTTTAATAATGGCATTTTATGTATTTCATCTGTGTTCAAATACAAATTTAGAAGTAAGGGAACAACTAATGAAATTCGCCCTGTATTCAGTCTTTCCCCCAAAGGAGATGGTATCTTCAACACACAGGGTTGCAGTGACCACATCAATGTGACTTTGATGGTTGAATATAAGAAAGCCCTTCAGAAGCAGTGAAACTTAAACATAGACCTAGGGAGGAGGTGAGGGAAAGCATCAGAAAAGCTGTGTATTTTACAGGGAAATGATGCATGCATGTGGGAGGATCTCCTTGTCAGAGGAATCCCAGTGCCTCCGTGCTGGTTTCACTCCCAGTGAAACTCCTTGGGCAGGGAGCAGAACTGGGCCCAGAGCAGTGGTTCTCCTGGCTGGAGAGACCTAATGGCTCTTCCAGGGTACTGCTCCTGTGGTGCCTGCGAATGCCACAAGCACTTCCCATCCCAGGGAAGTTCACATCTCCCTGTTAACCATGCCAGACACCATGGGTTGGTAGCTGAAGTGGTGCTTTCCCCCTCAAGCCAAGGGACCTACACTAAAAACCTTAGAAAAAGCTGTTATGATTTCACAATCTTGGTCATATCTGAGAACTTTCTGAGAACTATCTAGAACTGTCTAGGCAACAGTCAGGTGTTCATTTGGTTTTCCACTGAAACTTGCATGAACCCTTCTTCAGCTGTAGTTTTCTTTCTCTGTTGTTCGGCTTGTGACTGGAGGGTAGTACAGAAAGGTTTTCCTACTGAGTGCAGTGTGCAGAGGAACCCTTTGCATGTTTGTACTTTCTGTTCGGTCCCAAGTCCTAAACCTGCTAAACCTGCTAAAATGCCAATAAACTGGAAGACAATACTGGTTACTGATGTTTTGATCAGAGTTTCAGAGCTCATATTTAATTCCTTGATTTCTGTATCCTTGATGCCACAATAAATAGGTATTGAAATGTTAAACATGAAAGTGTTAAAGCTACAATCTACAACAAGTACTGTTCTGTACACTATGTATTCCTGCTATGTGATACCCAACCATAACCACAGTGGTTATTTTACAGGCAAATTTTTTGTGAAAATGTTACATGTATTTATTTCTTAATCAGAAGACAGGAAGAAAACATGGTTTATGAAGAATATACTGATTCTGTGAGATAAGAAGATAAAAGATAAGATTTGTACAGAGGATAAAAAGTAACCTAGAAAAACAATTTTAAGTCTGTATATACAGAAGACGTGGTGGATTTGCTGTGTGTTGTATTTTATTTGCAACTAAACTTCAACACTACATTCTGGGCGTCAAATTCCCACCTGCAATTTAAAGGAACTTCAGTAGTTTTAATTTCCTATCTTTAACAGTTGTATTTTCTTGCTCAACCTACTCTGTTTCACTCTAGGTGCAGTTTCACTGTGTTCACTGAATTGAGCCTCACAATCAGATGGTTTTCAGCCCTGAAGGATTGTAAAAGTGGAGTGTGGGTTGTATCTTCCCCCTCTGGTTGCAGAATCAGTGAATCTGCCTTGTTAAATGCTGATTTAAGGAAGACCGGACGAATGATGATAATTCAACTACACCATCCTAAGATGTCTGGGGAATTTGTGTACAAAAAGACCTAAAGGACAAAAATTTCATGAATTACTTTGATACACTGGCTACAATAGTTTAACAAAAGTAATTACACAAATGACTGAGATCTCATAAGTTTCCAACAGAGCCCCTCCTTGCTCTTACACCCAATCAGGTTGTTAGGCTTGAAAAGATACCGTGAGTTCAGTTCTGATCAGTAACATCTTGAGCTGCATTTTTATAGGGCAGCGTGAGAGGAACTGTTGTACACTGTCCCTGTTTGAACAAACACTGCAAAGTTTAATCCCAGATGTAAATATTTTATCTAAGTGCAGGTGGCCATGCAGCCTGCATGATTTAACAATGGCAGGTAATGAAAATTATATAAGATACTTCTCCCATTTTTTTCTGACCTTTCAGCAATTATTCCTGATCTCTGGTTTGTGTATTGTTGACTTGTACTTTCATTTTTTCTGCACTGTGTGTTTTACAATTGTCTCCTCCAGCTGATTATGTCTGGAAGGAAGTATGTACAATGTTTATAGGTGCAACCTGAGCATTGGCTAGTTATTACTGTGTTATACTATCCTTTTAGCTCTGTGCTTTGCCTGAAAGTATAATCCTTTCGTTGGATTGCACTAAAATGTATAGTTGTTCAAAGAAAGTTATTCCTATAATCATGTATTTTAATTTGGCACTTAAGCATTTTGCTTTGCAGTAATTCTAACATGACCAGTAATTGTTTTTTACCATATAAGTAATTGAAGACATTATTAATTATGTAAAATGAATACATTTTCACTTCATGTGGTAGGTTAAGAACTATATTTAGCTTTGAAACTGAAATGTGGCAGGTGTCACACAGATGAGCAATGCATATAGAGCCTACAAATGACTTAGTTACTTGAGTGAAAACTTGAGCCCTGGGAAATGGAAATGTGTCAGTCTTAGGATGTCTGGGATCATCTTTAGGCTGGAAGAGAAGAGTAGACATTAAATTAACATGCTTATTACGCTCTGTGTGATGGAACACCTTGGACTTAGCCTCACTGTTCCCACGGTAAACTGCATAGTTCAGAGTCCTCCGTGTTTGTGTGATGCCCTTTTAATAAAATTCCTTGTTCTCCAATGGCCAGGCTCAAAAGCTGCTTGGGCTGGAGGAAGGACAGTGGCACCAAACTGCTCCCCAGGGGCAGAATAAACTGGAATGTGAAATGAAGGTTGGAACCCTGCAGCCAGCTGCTTTCTCAGAGGTGTCTGTGGATGTGCTCCTACTTACGGGTCATATTCCTTAAATAGTGTTATTTACTCTGTGCTTCAGAAAGGCAATATTGGGAGACATGAGGTATAAAAACAAAATTAGGAGGTTTAACAGTATGGATCTCCTCCAGCCTTTAAACTGCATCTGTCCTAAATATTTTACCCTTGCTCAGAGGCAGCTGACCATGCTTGCAGCTCCATCTGTCTCAGCCACAGCCAGCCTAGCAGAATATTGGTCATTGGTCAGTTGTATTTATCCATGTTCTACCCAGCCTATGTCTTGTCTTTTCTAGGGGACTAAACCTGGCAGAGCACATTCTCTGTACCTGGGAAGAGAATGGGTTTGGCATTGACATGTGGGTTCTCTGAGCTGCTCTGGAGTTCCTTACTCTTCATAACTTACTGCATGGTCTTTCTGTTAGTCCTTTCCTAGATTAGCCCTGTCTCTGGTCTCTCCTAACTCTAGTACAAGAAAACTTTGATATTAAATTGAAAATGGAGGTGGAGTTAAAGCATATCCCAGTTTCTGTTTCTGGAGGAACTTAGCACAGTAAGATTCACAGTGTTAACAGCAAACTAAACCAAACCAAAAATCACCGAATTCAAAGGGACAAGGAAGTTGTTCAGTCTGTGCCTTTAAGAGAAGGGATGTTCTAGCCCATGTACTGTCTGACAGTTACGAGAAAACTCAGTAGTAAATAATCATATTCATCATATGGGTTTTTTCCCCAGAACACCAGCTCAGTTACTGTGCCAGAAACCCTGTTGTTTGTTTCAACCCTGGATGGAAGTTTGCATGCTGTCAGCAAGAGGACGGGAGCAATCAAGTGGACTTTAAAAGAAGGTGAGCAGGAGGTGGCCTGATGCCCTCTACTCAATAGCAGAAATAACAGTCAAATTAATTGGCAATTCCAACTGTTGTAGAATGTGGTAAATACTTTCTTTTCCTTTTCCTTTTCAATTTTGCTCTTGTTCCAAAATTAAGCTACAGTGTTTATGGAGTCATATTCATCTTCATAATTTTACTTGTAGGTATTTTCTAGGTTTATATGAGGTTTTTTAGGTTTGTGGGGTTTTGTTTTTTTCATCCTGAGTGTTTAAGCTGTAGTGGTATAATTGGTAGGTACCATGCTTTATGGGAATGAGTGCAGTATAAGCAGACATCGAACAGAATAGATGTGTCAGCTTGTAGAACTGAAGCCAAAGGGATTGATGATTCTGTCTCTGGAATACCCTCCATCCACTGGGACACTGCACATAGTGCAAACCTCGGGGATTTTTTCTATAACTGATGTTTAAGAACAGCACAGGTTTTTAAATAAAAGAACTGCACTTGTGTAGAGGAATATAACATTGTTTGGTGACTGGAAATGATTTTGTAATTTTAATTACTGAGTAGAGCTAGCTCTATCTTCATGAAAAATTTGGTATTTGATGCAAATTTTGTTGAGTGGGACTCTGATTATGTATGGCAGAGGTGAGAGTAGCACTTTCCCTTCCCTTCTGGAAATAAATTAGAAGGTCAAATGGAAGGAGTTGGTGACTGCATCATTCTGTCCTCTGTTTTTAAATCTGTCAATTTAGTAGGTGAGCTGAAGTAGTGGGAAATGGATTGTACATATCTGGTGTCTGTAGTACAAACTAATTGTTCTTCTTTGTGAAGCCATTTGTATTTGAAAGCAGATGTACCAGATAAAAAGTTAACTTTTTTAATGAGCAAAGAAGGCCTTTGTAGCTCTTCTTAGAGCAGAAAGGGCTAAGCCTAGTCTTTTCTTGAAGGATCTTGGTTTTCTCTTATCTCCTATTTAAATTTAGACCCCTCCTTTTCCTGAACAGCCCTGCCTAAAAGCAAGTTGTCAGCTTCCTCATCTGGTGTTGCTGTAGGCTAAGAAAAACTTGCTGCTCTCTGCCATTCCACCGACATGAACATACCCTGCCTAGTTGTAGTCTGGAAGGGTATCACAACTGACACTGCTTTGCATGCACACCTAGTAAGTCGCAAGAGGTTTTGTGAGGAAGAAATGAACACACTTTGGTAACAAAAAGGATCTTGATCAGAGTGTGTTGCTCAAGGAACTTGCCTTGTTAAAAAAAAAAAAAATATTGCAAAACTCTTGTCAGTTCTATAGAACTGCCAGACTGGATAATCTAGTTTTATGGGACTTCTTGTTTTCTCTGTGTTGCTAACTGTATATTATTCTGCATCTTATGTACATGAGTTGTGCTCACTCGATTTTTGCAAAGCACTTATTGCTCATTAGTTTATTTCTGTGCAATAGAGCAACACACAAGAGTCAATGAAAAAAAAACTAGTGGTAGGTGTCATTGTTCCAAGATGCCTCCTGAGTTACCTTAGTTAAGTGGAGATGGAACAAGGGCCTGTACATATAAATTGGTGAATTAATTTGTAATTGGAGGGGGTTTATTTATTTTTGCAAATCTGTATTTGTTGGTGGTCAGCCTGTGGGTGAGAGGCCCAGCAGATGAGACAGTGTTGGAAACAAATGAAACCCCATTCAGCCTTCTGTGCTGAATCCCTGGAGAGATGTAATACTGCAGAATTAATTATGAATATTAGTGTATAGACACAGTTGTTGGGTGCACTCTGACAGCAGTATGCTGATGCTGTGACACAGATTGCCTGGCAGGAAGCTGCCTGCACGGCAAGCAGTGCTCTTGCAGGTGCCATTTTACCCTGATTACAGCAGATCAGGTGTGTTGTAGCTCAGGTGCTTTGAGAAGTTGTGGAGGTCACCTGAAGTGCTCCAGTGGCAGTCACCAGGAAGGGAACATTTTATTACTGCACTTGAGCAGCAAGGTATTTAACAAAGGGCAATTCAGGTACATTTTATTTTCATTGGGGAAAAAAAACCAAGGCCATGTTCATTATCAGGCAGTGCTTAAACAAACATGAATATCTTGCCGTGTGTGGCTTGTTTTAATTTAGCACCGAAGCTTATCTTAGGTGTGTGGAGTAAATGAGCCAGTGATTATCACCACGATAACATGTTTGGGTTTCCTGCCTTCATGGAGTGCTGACAAGAAAGGCAGTCAGAATACTTGTGCTGCCCATAAAGCAGGCAAAAAATAGGTCAGTTAGGAATAGGACTTTCCACTGTCAGAAATAAGCTGTGTCCCTGCAGTTACATTTGATGAGACTATGGACTTACTTGTTGAGGATGCTTAAAAACTTTATTTCCTGTTGGCTTCGGTGGGTCCTGCTCTCTGACAGCTTTCAGGATTTTTCAGTGAACAGGTTGCTGATGCTGCTCATTTCCTGGGGCTTGGAAAGCTGGCAAATGACTGGAAAGTTTAGAGAAAAACCCATATTCCTCCTCCTCTGTAATTTCTGAGAGACACCTTTGCTTGTGCTATGGTCCCACACAAACACCTGGTGTTGAAGGCATTTGTTGGAAAGGCTGTGGGCTCGCATTTCTCATCAGAGGCAGAATGAGGCTCTTGGTGCCACCTCTGATGAATACAAGGAGCTGTCAGCCATGAGTGACAGTGGGACAGGCTCCCACGTTTTCTGCACTTGCCACTAGCAAGATACGTAGTGAGCATCCTCTGTGAGGTGCCTTAGGATGAAACTTCTTTCCCAAAATTGATAAAAATAAAACAACTTCTGTCATTTCCTACAGACCTCTTTGAAAGGTACAGAGGTGCAGCACTTCAGATTTGTGTTTACACACAAGTAAAGTAGACAGAGATGGTCCCGAGAACCTGTTGGCAAGGCAGAATCTGGAGAAAGCTTTCCTCCTGGCTGTAAGACTTTATTTCACAGTTCTGATTTCAGGATGAGCTTTAAGAGTGTGTTTTTAAGACTGTCCTGTTCCCACACATCTTTGTAAAACTCACCTTGTATGTCTCTGTTAACTCAAGAGCTTGGTTTATTGAACACAATATTGAATTTGAGGTGCTAAGGCTGCAGTGTTTCAAACTGTACTCTTGGACAGGCTGTTCCTCTGTTCTTCCCTCTGTCCTGTTGCACTGTTCAAAGGGATCTCTTTTTTTCTCATTCACCAGCTTCTTAAAAGCTTTCCCTTAAGAACTAATTCAAAGTATTTTTCCAGAAAAACATTTAATATGTGCAGGTTTGGATCCTCATGTAGAGCCAGTAGAAATTTTGTTCTGATCTTCAGTTCTCTGTAGCAGTCAAGAAATGATGGCCCACAATTGATTTAAAAGGTTTTGATTTCCAACACCTTACTCATAACCTGTAGACTTCAGTGGGCTCTCATGATAAGACAAAGATATAAAGACTGTATCTATTTATGGGATCCAATATACAGATTTTAAAGGGCAAATCTCAGGTCTCTAGGTCCTGCTTTAGTAGCAGTGGTTTTTCCTGGGCAAGAAAAAATATCTTTGTGCATAGTTGTAAATTAATAAGGATTGTCAAAACAAAACAATTGTAGAACAGTACTGTTTTCAGCAAATTCCAGAGCCTAGTTTGTGTCTCTAGCCTCATTTGCTGTCCCTGCAGCAGCAGATGAGGGTGACATGAGTTTAAATTGGCCCGTTAGCCCAAACCCTGTGGTAGGGCCTTGGGGCAGGAAACCGTTTTTTCCAGCTCATTCCAGTGGGGCAGTGACTTATTCACTGTTCAGTCTTCCACTTCTCCTTTTCACTCATGGGCTCTAAGGGCACGTTACAGTGATGAAAACATGCAACTTTATCTTGTACATTAAAAAATACTCAGATTTTGGTCAAAGGGCAAATATATCTTCTCATGTATTTGTGAAATGTAGAGAAAAGTCAAATGCATTATATTTAATGTATGGTTATGGTTTCAAAAGGCTTTTTTCCATATACGTATGCAAAGTGTGGGTCAGAACCATCTGAAGCGTGTCATATACTTCTGCCCACTCACAAGTATATTCTGGCCATGATGCAACCACAACTGGATTGGGACATCTGCCTGCTGCCACGTCAAGACGTTAATTTTTGGGGAAGCGAAATAATTTACCAAATTACTGGACAGATATTTTGTTAACAGGTTTCTAATAACTGCTGTTCTTGTGAATAAACTCTTGGAGTTCTAGCATAAATCTCTATAATGTAAGATCCATCTCCTTTTAAATTTTTTTCCTTAAAGTTATTTTACAAATTTTTTGCTAACAGAGGCTGTGTTACCAGTTCAGAAAGCTAAAACTGGTATGTGCTGGATTGTAGGTTTTTTATGTAAGAATCAGTAACATAATCCATCTTAGTGGAGGCTTTAGGAAAAACAAATTGGAAACCCATGGAAATATCTATAGAAAACTCAATCTTCTCTCCAGCACTGGAGATATTTACAGGATGGTGTCCTGCTTCCTAACGCACCCCCACTGTGCTCCAGAGTTGTTTTGACATCTGTTTTCGTAGTCTAGAAAGTGGAAAAAGCTTTCTGTAGGACCTTGCAAGAATTTGGCTTTTCCCTGGTGCACGGAGTGGAAGCTTGAGGGAGAGGGAGATGTATTTTTATCACAGTTTTATCAGATTGTCAAGCTTTCGTTCCAGTATAGAGTAGTTGCTGCTTTGTTCATCGTTTATCACCACTGTTGTTGGTATTGGAACAGATCAGGCCTGTTAGGGGGACTTCCCTAATTACAGGGAACTGCAGTTCAGGGAATTTTGAAAGCAGAGTGACGTGGTTCCAGTCCCAGCATGTCAATGCTTGAGTGGGGAGCAGCTGGAGAGGAGAGGAGAGAAGGCCTCAGAGCTCTGATTTTCGCAAGAACTTTTTCTGTTTGACCCCTTGAGGAGCAGGAGGTGACTTCAGTCACAAGAGGGCTCATTCTTTTACTGGTCTGTACTGAAGCATATGAAAACTATTGTAAGACCTGGCAACAATTAATTGAACTTAACATTCTCTTTTTATGTAAGAGAGTTCTTATTTCAAAACAAACTTTGAAATAGATGTTGGAACAGGTCCCAAACCACATGAAAGTGAATGTGAAGAGTTCATTGCCTGTCTTCAAAGGATCTTTGCAGAGCCACAACTTGAGTTCAAGATATGAAAGTGTTAAGAAATTGAGAAAATTTACATCACCTCAGTAACTAAAAATGAAGAGAAATGGCTTTCCATAGCTGGTCTTTTCAGGTGGATGGTGCTAGTAGTGAGAGGAGAATTCCTTTCACTTTAGAAATGGAACTCCTTCATCCTTGTCAAGAGCCTCATGTTTGGAAATGAATCAGAAATCCATAAATGCTCTCTAACAATTCATTCACAACACTTCAATGTGCAGGAAAGCCATCAGAATAATCAGTGTTTTGGTTCATGTGCCACTAAGTACTAAAAAAATTCCTGCTGCTTTGTCATAACTTCATAATCTGTTCCATCTACCACTTTTTTATCGTTGCTCATAAATCGAGTTTCAGTTACTAAGAAATCAGTAAAAGCAGGATCTTTTTCACTTCTGCTGAAGCATGATGTTGAAGGCATGGTGCTAATTAGAAGTTCAAGGACATTCATGAGAATGATGCTTCGGTACACACCGAACAGCTTGGGATTTGCCATAAAACCCATTAATGTCATCTGATAGGCAGGAGTGCTTCAGAAAAACACTGCAAAACATAGAAACATTCATGGGACTTCTGGCATTGTTTACTAAAGTGTAGGAGACATTTATTGATGACACTGGAAATTGTTACAAGTGACATTTTCCCAGCAGCTTTCAGAAATACAAGCTTAGGGGTTAAAGCTTAATGTGAGTAATTATTGCTCATACATCCGTGGGTGTGTCCTTTCGCTGTTGTGGTGCTGTGCTGGCAATAAAACCTTGCAAAAAATCTCAGATCTTTGAGATAATTGCAGCAGAGTGGAGCACTTTATTTTGGTTGATAAGAATAGATTGCCTAGTCCTAGAAAATTAAGTGAAAACAAGCTATTAGCCCAAAAATGCTTTGCTGTATTGCTGTTCTCCACCGTATTTTCAGGGCAGAGAGAGAGCTATAGGAAAGCATTACTAACCAGACTCTCCTGCAAATGTCATGGACAAACCAGGATCAGATGCTAGAAGACATAATCTACCTTTGAAATTTCCTGTAATTATTCAGGTTTTCCTGAATGTTCTTTGAAAAAAACCCTGAAATACTGAGGTGTTTGAGGCAATCACACTCTGTGCTGTTCTGCTGTGTCCTGTCAGTAGCAGAGCAGCTAGAAAAGCTGGAGATTGATTCACACAGCAGGAGTTTTATACTATGATTTCATATCACAACTTCACACCACCATTTAATTCAAAGAAGAAACAGTCCTTTTATTAAAATTAGAAGTTTCTGAAGATTATTCTGACAAGAAACTATTTATGTTATTACTTTGTCTTATGTCTTGCCCAGGTTGACTAGAAAGTGATTTTATAGAAAATCTGCATTGTTGTAGTTGAACAATAAATATACAGTCAGTTGTCCCTTCAAAAACAGGTTGTGCAGCTTTGTTACTCCTAATGATCACTGCAGGCGATTTTTAGGGATAGGACAGAGTTGCCCCAGTGCTGCTGCCAGAGCTGCTGTTGTCTCACAGGTGAGAGTCACTGTCACCACCGTTGAAAGTTTATTGTCTTACCAAGTGAGACACTCTGTGTGTAAGCAGTTCATCAAGAGACTGACAAAGTTTATTTGGCTTTTGCCTTTGCATAAATCTTACTTAACTGAGCCAGGTGCTCTTATTCATGATGCTGTTTCTTTCACAAAACGGAGCATTCCCTTCCCATGAAGCATTTGTGATTACAAAACCTCTTGCCTTTGGTCTTTAATGCCTCTCTTTTCTTGGGTCATTTCACCTAGACTTAGGGATACTCTGAGTACATAAACTTGGCCTCAGTTTGCTTTTGGTAGTTCAACCCAGCTGCTCAACTGGAATCAATCCACTTTACACGATGGTCAGCAAATGCTTTTTTCTTGCTTTTCTCTAGAGATGGGGAGCTGCTGATGTAAGTCACCATGTGTTGTATTAGATATTATAAAGCTTGTGGAATACTTGAAGTGAACACAGAGAAATAATTGATATATAATCAACAAGGGGGGGTCCCTCCCAACACATCCTGAAACCAATTTCTTCACACAAGGGATAGAAATGAATTGCTTGATGTAGTTAATAGAATAAAGGTCTGACTAAGCAGCCTGGTCTGTAGAGACAGATACCGAAGATGAGTCACTAAGCTCCTTTGTTTGAATGTTAATTATTCTTAGGGCCTTTGATGTGTGTTTGGGTTCTCAATGAATTAAATGGAGTTTATTTTGACACCTTTGGGAATGTATCCTGGAGCATTATTTAAGCTTAAAGAGAAAAAAAACCGACATGTAGTTATGTTTTGAACAAAGCTGCTCTGAAAGTGTTCAATGTTGTAAGAAGAAATAAAGATAACAGTACTGTTATCCCTCATATCCTGCTTTCTTTCTGTCCTTGGCATTAACTGTGCATCTTTGGGTGGCTGCTGCTTTCAGCTGTGTTGCAGCCAGAGATCTGTTTGGGTAGGGGGTTATGTTTTTTTAATCCATGTAAAACCAGGTCATCCTTGCAGGCCATTTCCACCAAGCCCAGCAGCTGGTGTGGTGCCATGCCCTGCAGAGTGGCACAGATTCTGTGAGCCCCATGCACTGAACCCTGCAATTCCTGTTCTTGTCTTGCTTAGCTCTGCAGATATCCCAGTACACTCAGGCTCCCCAGAATCTGTGCCAGTTTCCCAGTCAGAGGCTCTCAAAACATCGTTGTTTTTGTTCTTATTTCCTTCCTGTTGCATCATGATGCTTGCACAGAGACAGAAGAGGTGAAAAACAGTGTTTGCTTGGTCACGGTTCATCCTCTTACTCAGATTCATTCCAGTGTAGTTTGATTTTCTCTGTAGAAGTGGAGATAGTTTGAGGATTGCATCCTCTTGGCTTCTGAGATATTTTCTGTCAATATACCCATTAATAAGCATGTTTGTCTTGAAAATTGTAGAGTATGTCTTATGAATCAGGATACTTCTGTGGTGTTGGCATCAGGAGTGAAAATTCCATGATTCAGGATTTTGTAAGGTCTCAGTAATTTTGAGGTATTTAGTGTTGGTAAAACCAAGCAAAGAACTTCAGAAGACTTTCTCAGGTGCTCTGTAGTTTCCCATTTTATGAACCAAGTTCCAGGAACAAGAGGATGCTGCTTAGAGTTCATTTTCAAACATCATTTGAAATTTCATCAGCCTTTCTAAAAGGAGCAAGATGTTGCAGACCTGACTTAATCCTGTATCTGGTGAGTTCAAGGCAGGGAATTGCCAGTATTTTGACTTTTTCTTCCTCTGTGTGTGCAGATCCTGTCCTCCAGGTGCCGATCCATGTGGAAGAGTAAGTCTGTTTCCTTTATCTCATTTACAGCTTGTTCGATTTTCATTGACTTCTTGAAATTTGCTTTAATTTGAGCCAAACCCATCTGTGTTCTAGACAAGGTGCACACCTTACAGAAGGCAATTTAAGGTGGTTTGGGAACAGATAAAAAGAGAGAATTAGCTACATGTAATAGCTAAGAAGAAATATCCTGTCTGCAGCCTGTTCTCTGGAGGCCTTGCTGGGTTTGGACATCAGGGCTGTGAACTGTGCCACAAGTGACAGGCGTGAAGTGACAGAGCCAGGACTGGTTCTGGTTCTGTACTTATCCCCCTCAAACAGAGACTAAAACCAGTGACACACAGGAAACTCCAACCATCACCACCATGACCAGAATCTGCAAATGACACCCTCGAGCTGTAACTTCAGATTGGTTCCTGCAGCAACCACACATTTAGCTAGAAAATTTGGGGCTTTAACTTTGCCTCTGGAGTCAGTGGTGACATCCTTTCTTTTTTTGATTATAGAATGATAGACATTAGGGTTTGAGTTTGTTTGGGGGTCTTTGTGTAGCTTGGGTGTAGGGATCCCTTTACCTCTCAAATTTACTTAATTTTGGCAACTCTTCTATTGTTTCTTGCCTTCCTTTTGCTCTCTGGTTTTGTTTATTTGTTTGGTTTTAATTCTGTGTCATTTTAAGAGCTTGTAGGTTTAGTTTAAAAGCTTTCATCTGAGTCATTGCCTGCCACATTTGGATCTTTGAGTATTCAAATATGTTAGTGGTCTTAAGTTTTATCAGTTCTGAAACTTCCTTATATTTTTAAATTTTCACAGTTAATAAATGAAACTTCAAAAAATTTAGTCAGGTGAAGTTCTCTGTAAAGCCAGTGCTGACCACAGTTAGTTTCCTGTTCTCCGAGAAGCACAGTACAGTTTTTATCATTTATAATTGCTGCTTAAATCCTAGGCCAGCATTTCTTCCAGACCCAAACGATGGCAGTTTGTACACGCTTGGTGGCAAGAACAGTGAAGGCTTGACTGTAAGTATATTTTTTAAATTCTCTCCTAAAAAGTGCCCTGATCAGCCTCCTGCCTTTGCAGAAGGAAAACATACATATATTTTGTTAGAGAAAAATGTTGCCACCTTGTGATTGTCAGGAAGTGATTTCTGCTTGAAAATATCAACACCACGTCTTGTTCCCGTGTACGACTTTTCTGTAATCTGCTAAAATAATGATAATTACAAATAAAATTTATGTTTTGTTATCCAAGTACTGAATAATCTCTATATGATTTGATGGGAAAGGTGTACCCAAAATAAAACCAATCAGATGTGTCACCCTCACCCAAATACTTACATTTCTAAAACCACCTGCCCAAAGCAAGATTAATACATGCTCAGTGCTAACCCCTTGAGAAGGTGTCTTTATAGGATTTAGTAAGCAAACAAAACTGCTGAACCTTTCAGATTAAACACCAATCCATGTAGGCCACAGCTACTGCCTAATGCTTGACTTTCCTTTTTAAACTTTGTGGCAATACTCAGGTGAAATGTTTGGCTTTCTACAAGATTTTTTTCCTCTGGCAGCTGCTATGATTTCCCTTAAGAACTTCAGTATTGTTAAATATTTTAGTATTTACTCTGGCTGAAATCTCAGGTTTTGTAATAATAGAAATAATGAATAAAAAAACTGTCACCCTTTTCTGTGAACAGATGTGAAGACTATCACATCAGTATGGATGAGCTTTTATTGTTTGTTTGTTTTTCCCCTAGAAACTTCCATTTACTATCCCAGAGCTGGTGCAGGCGTCTCCCTGTCGCAGTTCTGATGGGATCCTGTACATGGGTGAGCTCAAATTTTATCTCCTTTAGACTGGAAGATATTCAGCAACCACAAAATGTAGAGAATTCCAGACAGACTGAGGGAAATAAGCCTTATTTTGGGTATTAATTATGGTTTTTCATACCTCTTTCAGATGACAGAAAATCTGATTAACACAGAATGCAGTTACTGTGTGATGATTAAAAACCAATTGTTTTTCCTGAAGGAGAAAATTCCTTTTCTAAGCAGTGAAATGCTTGTATGGGGTTTTTTGGTTTCTTGAGATGCAGTCTCTCAACAAAATGTGATGGTTACTTAAAATCATGTTATGATTATAAGTGTCATTGACTGCCTGATAATTAGGATAAAATTAGAAATCCCATTGCACCACAGTTAGACATCCTCCATTGTCTGAGGTACAGTCAGTTCATTTATAGTACAAATAATAAATTTATGGCTCACTGTCCTAACTCATTCTAATTGCAGATGAGTTTGGCAGGAGGAAAGGAGAAGGAAGGACAGTTATTACTTATCACAACAGTAAAATATGTGAAGATCAGAGTGAGCTTAGTATTGGGGTTTTCTAAATCTCCTGAAGGGCCAATAGTCCTTCTGGTTCTCCACTTCATGTCTTGCCAGTAAATGAGAGAAAAATGTTTATTTGAAGCTTCTAAACATGACATACCTGTATTAACTTCAAAGAAATTCTTAAGGTCATGGATCACACAGTCTTGAGTGAGATGTTTGGATTACAGCCCTTAAGCTATTTGTTAGGTGTAGACCCTCATTTTTTTTTCCCACCTCCTGTCATTCACCATGAGCACTTCAAGTCTCCTCATCTGAGAGCCCACAGGATGTGCTGTACTCAGAGCTCTGTTAGCTTTTATGTGTGAAAAAAATCATTCAGCCTTACTGTACTTACTGTTCTAAATACTCTATTTGGGGCTGGGGGTTGTGGTCAGTAGTGCTGGTATTGGCCACTCGTGCTAAATGATGAAACTAAGCGTGACTCTGAAAAACTGTTTAATTAAAAATGCTTTATTTGTGCTAAGTCCATGAGTCTTCTAAAGAAAAAAGAAGACTGAATGAAAGTGCACTTTTTCCAATTGAATGGTAATGTGGCTTAAATTATACTTTCAGGTAAAAAGCAGGATATTTGGTACGTGGTTGACCTCATGACTGGGGAGAAACAGCAGACCTTGACTTCCTCTTTTGCAGAAAGTCTTTGCCCATCAACATCCCTCCTGTATCTTGGGAGAACAGGTCATATGCTTTTTTTTTCCTGTAGTTTAAAAGAAAATTCTGGTTTTTAAAGTTTAGGCTCATAACAAATGACCCTGTGGTCAGTTGAGGTTTTCAGGTTTATTTCTTAGGAAAATCTTCTGTAAATTATGATTTTAGATTGTACACAGAAGAATTATGAAGTGTAGCAGCAGAAAGATACTGGTTTTTAAACTCTGGCAGTAGGTCCATTATTCTTCTTGTTGACTAAGTGGCATTTGTATTGTAATTAATGGTGTATTCCAGTAGCAACTGTGAACTACTTGCTCTGCAACATACAGCTTTTAAAAACTGTTTAAAGAAGATGGAAATAGAGCAGATCCACTGACATCACAAGTGCAGTGTGCTAAGTAACTGGTAAAGTTAGACCAACACCATGGAGGTGCTGACTAGAAACAGGAATAAGTGTCACAGACTTGTTCTTTAACCTCTCTATTAATGTGTTTCTTAAGTGGGATAGTGCTGGGGAAATGAAATGCTGGCAGCAGTGAGTGGTGTGTGGTGTTTGAGGAGTGTCTCAGATTTGAGAAGATGGATTCTATTCTCTCATAGGTTTTTTTGCTTCACAGACTGTATATTTTTTAACAGAGTACACGATCACAATGTATGACACCAAAAAGAAGGAGCTGCGATGGAATGCCACCTATTTTGATTATGCAGCTACTTTGCCTGATGAAGACATAAAATACAGTAAGAATTTAATTGCTGTCTCCCTCCTGCAGTGGGGTTTTGTATACAGGCAAAAATATTCTGATGGGTTTTTTGCAGTGCATGTACTTCTGCCCATTTTTATCCATCACATACTGCAATATCTAAAGCCTGTTAGGTAGCTTCAGGGTAACTGAATCCAGGAGGGTGCAGCTCTTGAAGGTGTGATTCCTTAAAATCAGTGAGAAATGGCAGGAGAGGCAGCAAGCCTGAACTGTGGTGCACAACCCAACTGCAACACCCTTGAATGGCAGCTGGACTTGTGTCAGCCCAGTTCTGGCCACAGCTTTGCTGCTCAGCTGCTGTGCAGTGAAGGGTGTGATGGTGACTGCAGGCAGAACTGTTCCTGTGCATGAGTAAAGCTGCAGAGTCCAGGTAATCTCCACACGTCTGTGCATTGCAGAGATGTCCCACTTTGTGTCCAACGGGGACGGGCTGGTGGTGACCGTGGACAGCGAGTCCGGGGACGTGCTGTGGATCCAGAATTACGCGTCCCCCGTGGTGGCCTTTTACATCTGGCAGCGAGAGGGGCTGAGGAAAGTCCTGCACACCAACGTGGGCATCGAGACCCTGCGCTACCTGACCTTCATGTCCGGGGAGGTCGGACACATCACCAAGTGGAAATATCCCTTCCCAAAGGAAACAGAGACCAAGAGCAAACTGACGTGAGTCTGAGATTCTGCTGTTCTCACCGTCCATTTGACAGAGCTGTGTCATTGAGCAAAACAGTTAAGGGTTGTGCTACAAGATGCAACATGGTGAAAAGAATGCATAAAGGCAGTTCTAGTTCTCCAGGTGTTCTTTTATATAATATTTGATCTTTTAGTGTGTAAAGTCAGAGACCAAACCAAAAAACTTATAAACTTAGGAAGTGTATATTCCTAAGTTTTATCAGATGTTATGTGTTGAATGTAGAATTCTCAGACTGTGGAATTAAATTTGTTTTCGTAATGTGAAGCTTTTCACACTATAAAAATGGTGCACAGCATTTTGGCAAATGCCAGTTACTGAAAAACGCAGAAATAGGACATGAGTTATATCAAATGAGCAACAGTGCTGTGAATAATGAACTGTCAGTGCTTTCATAATTAAAAAAACCCCCGCTTCATAGTATAGCAGTACTTCAAATAATTTTACAGATCAAGGCTTTTCAAGATACAAATACTGATGATTTGGGAAGCTCCTTCACTGTTCTGAAGGGTTGTGGTGCCCAGGTTTTGGCTGAGTTGGCAAAACATCCATTTGCCTGCTGCTAACAGTGCCTGTTTTCCCGCAGCCCAACCCTGTACGTGGGGAAATACTCCACGAGTTTGTACGCGTCGCCCTCCATGGTGCACGAGGGAGTCACAGTCGTGGTAAGTGAGGAGCTGCTGGGGGAAAAGTGCCTTTATGGAATTAGTGCTGTCCTGGGCTTGGAAGAAAGGTTGAAATGGGATCGTGCATAAAAATATACTAAATTAAAATATAAAATAAAACACTGAAGACTGTACATCTACAGAAACTTGAGGGTTTTACGGATTTCTATCAAGAAATGCATAGCAAATTAAGTATTTCCTGAAACAATTAACAACAAACCCTTGAAGGCGTGATCATACTTCTGGAATCATTTCCAATGCTGCAAAGCAGTAAGCGCAGCTCCCCAGAAACTGTGCCAGGCAGGCTCAGCAGGAGCAGACCTGAGGTTACTGCTATTGTTGGTGTTCTGTGGTTCATGTTAAATTGCTGGTTTGTTCATCAAAGTAACTCCCCACAGACAGGAAACTGCATCATAGTTCAGTTTTGCTCACTGTGGCTGCCAGGTAGGAGATACAGATCCTGCTTAACTTTAGGGGAAAACAAAAAAAAGGAGTAATCTCATCTCCCAGGCAACATGTCCCTGAAAAGGTCCAATGTCCAAGGTTGTGGAAGCAGCTGCTAAGGGCATAATGGCCGTGTTTACTCACAGTGACTTTGCTGCCAGTAATCTTTGCTTGCCCACCCATTTTGACCTCCAGTTTTTAAATTTAGTTGCCTATTTAAATATTCTAAGGTCACAGTAACAGTAATTGTAACACTGATCTCTCTGTAGCCCCGTGGCAGCGCCATTCCCTTGCTAGAGGGTCCAAAAACAGAAGGAGTCACCATTGAAGACAACGGCGAGTGCGTGATCACGCCCAGCACCGATGTGAAGTTTTCGGGCAGGCTGAAGGAAAAGCACAAGCTCAACTACTGGAATGACTGGCTGCTGATAGGTGTGGGAGGCCCTGCCTGGCCGTAATTACTGAATTCTAGTAATAGTGTCCAATTCATCCTCATTTGCATCTAAACTAATGTGTTACATATCCACCTGCCTTCTGGTTTTCCCAAGGCTCCTGCCTTATTCCGTGACAGGGTGAAGTGCTCCATGTGTAGAAAGTTATTTATTGCTTATTTGCCCCCTCCCTCATCGAGGGGTATAGTAATTTATTATTTACAGTAAATATTGTATTGGGATCCTTTTGGATTTTTTTATTGCGCATGCAGTTACCTTAATTCTCATCATATGGATCAGTCATGTTTCCTCCATTCTGTAAATGGATTAAAACACAGAGGCTGAAGATAATGTTTATTGTCTGTACTGTGTGTCCCAAGTCCCTGAATTTTGGAATCGACTTTTCAGTGCATTTACAATTCTGCTTCAAAAATGAGGAACTGTCTGAAGTTCAGTTTTAAGTGATGACTGGTGATAATTGACTGATGTATGTGGCAGGAGCTCTGGGGCAGGGACAGTGTGCAACTTTCAGCTTTTTAAAGTGCCACCTTTCTCTTCCCATGATCCCTTTCCTTGTTAATACCCTCTCTCCTGCAGTGTCTCAGGCAGTTCCCTGAAACAGTTCATGTTCCTCTGCAGTTCTCAGTGACCTCTGCCTGCCATTTTCCCTCTCCTTTCCCTTTCCTGCTCTATACATGAGCATCGTGTTTTGTGATGTTCTCACTCTTCAGAAAAAATTGTTCAATCAAGGGTATGTTTCCTAAAAAGGACAACTTTCTGTTTCAACAAGTGTGTTTCATTTAAAGGGCACCATGAAACACCATTATCTGCTCCCACAAAGATCCTGGAGAAATTCCCAAGCAACTTACCAAAGAGGCCTGAAAACGTGATTCCAGCTGACTCTGATAAAGCCACTATTGAAGAGGTTTGTGATGAGAATAATTCTCTTACTGCATGATAGAAGAATATAAAGGAGTGGAAGTTGGGGAAGGACACAGAAGGGAATCTGAATGGAATTACTTCACATGTTTTGTATCAGATGTTCATGTCCTTAGCACATAGAATCACTGGTATGAGGAAGTGTCATTCCTTGTTTCAGAATTAAGGCTTTCTGCTGCCTTTTTTTCCCCTACGTGCAAATCTTTGACTTTGGTAGGTTTAGAAATGACTGAAAATGATGTAGGAGAAAGGCTGGCTATAAATATCTCATTACCCACAGAGATACTGAGCTAACAGAGCTTTCTTTGCCTCAGGTCATTGACATGGTTGAAGGTTCCTCAAGAGAAGGGCCTCCAGCTGCTTCAAAGGATATTGAGGAGACTCCTGCTCGGCCCATCCTGCGGCCCGAGGCTCCAGTGGACTCCATGCTGAAGGACATGGCCACTATCATCCTCAGCACTTTCCTGCTTGTGGGCTGGGTGGCTTTTATCATCACCTACCCAATGGTAATGCTGACCTGGCTTGATGTGCTTTTGAGTGCTGGGAGAATCAGGAACCTTGTAGAGCCCAGAAATGATACAGGAGTTAGAGACACACTCCAGGGATTTTCCTCTTTCACAGATGTGCACTGGGGAGCCAAGGCACAAGTTTGACTTTAACAGTGATTTCTCTGGCTATATGTGCCAGCTCTGGAGAGGTTTTCTTTTCCATCCACCAGTTGTGGGTTTTGTAGGTACTACTCTTTTTGGACATCATCTTAGCACTATTGGCTTCACTCCTGTCTTCCTCAACTGAACCATTGTCAGGTTTTCCAGGTTTTGGATCAAGGCCTTTATCCTTCTGTGGTTTAAAGACACCTGGTCAACCTAGTAACAGCTCTTTAAACCAAGCCATGTGATTTCTCAGATTGGCAATGGAAGTCCAGAATGAAATAGAAATTGTGAGTGAATGTTCCCCAACCTGTGTGGTTGGCTGGGACAGGGCAGGAGAGTTTGGCTCCCACCTTTCAGAAGTAGCTCCCCAATAGCTGTAGAGTTCCCTTGCATGACCTGACTGCCAAATCTTCACTGAGGTCCTTTCTCACAGAGTGTCCACCAGCAGCAGCAGAGGCAGCATCAGCTGGAAGAGAAGATCCAGCTCTTGCAGCAACAGAAGCTGCCCTTCGGTGCTCCCAGTGACCTCCCACCCGAGGCAGATTTCCTGGACACGTCACATGGCCGGACTGAGAGCTCAGCTGCCAGCACCCCAAACCCGTCCCCCAGAGCATCAAACCACTCTGCCTATTCCAACATCTCCACATCTGATGTTGGGAGCTGCCTCTCCACTGAGCAAGAAGAGGGAGGTAAAGTTGACCCAGTGTGGTTTATTGTGCCTCTATTTCCCCAGTCTGTGTGATGGCACAGGAGAATATTATCGATCATACGTCAGAGCTCAGCAAGATGAAAAGAACCATTGTCCTCATTCAGGCTGAGCCCTCCACACCACGGGCAGGTCCCCGTGCCCTGACCCTCAGCAGGATTGGTGCTTTACAGTAGCAGCCAGCTGAGGGCTTGTGCTGCCCAGGGCAGTATGTTCCTGTCACTTGTAGCCACTCTAGGGACATATTAATTCAAATAAAAACACGTATTAAGATGATTAACTGAATTCAAGAAATGGGGATTAGGCAGCGCAGCCTTCCTGCCTATGCACTCATTTGTCCCTTCAAAGGCTATTAAACCCTCTTCCGTAGCTGTCAGTCAGCATTTCTGAATTCAACATCTATAAACTTCTAGAAAGAATTTGGCTGCTGAGAACCACTCATTTCTCACAGCTGTGAGCCATAATCTTTCCAGACCTTATGTCAGGAGGTGTATGTAAATGTGTTTTGACTCTTGATGTTGGCTCATTGGGTCACCACAGGGTATTTGCCTACTCAGGGTAAGTACCAATGTGGGCATGTTCATTTCTTTTGATCATATGTGTGTTAAATTTAAAAATGAGCTAAAATCCTTTTACAGACTAGCCCCGAAGTCTGTGCAGTTTAAAAGGCTGCCTTGCCCCATCCTAAACCAGTGCTTGTTTTTCTTTTCTTGTTCAGATGAAGAAGCAAACCGAGTGATAGTTGGCAAGATTTCGTTTAACCCTAAAGATGTATTGGGACATGGAGCTGAAGGGACAATTGTTTACAGGTAGAAGAGAATGTGTGCATTAAACAGACCAATGTTGTGCTCGTATTAGGCCTTTTTAATTTATTTTTTTATAAAAGCCTCTAAACATAGACATATAAAAAATGTCTACTATGAACAGAAATGAAATTTTTGCATGTGTCTGGAATATTTTCATGCATTTCCTTCACTAGCAAAAACCACTTTACTTCCCTAAGAAGTGTTTACCGGCCAAACATACCTGTTTCCAGCATGGGAAATGCTTTCATTAGCTTCTACAATGGCTTCTGTTGTCACATTTCCTGTACCTGCTTTGGCTCCAGAGTGTGAAGGGTTGCTGTGCCTTCCCTCCCTGCTGCAGGGGCTCGTTCGATAACCGCGATGTGGCAGTCAAGAGGATTCTCCCCGAGTGCTTCAGCTTCGCAGACCGGGAGGTGCAGCTGCTGCGCGAGTCCGACGAGCACCCGAACGTGATCCGCTACTTCTGCACCGAGAGGGACCGGCAGTTCCAGTACATCGCCATCGAGCTGTGTGCTGCCACCCTGCAGGAGGTGACCTACAGAGCTGGGAACATCTCCCTGGAAGGCCTTCACTTCCCTTGAGCTTAAGTTGCTGAAGTGCCTGACCTAGGAGATGTTCCATTTACTCCCACTGTCACCTCTGAGACAATTACATGTTCCTAGAACAGGGGTGCTTTCAGGCCTTTAGAAGAGATCCCTAACCCTGGATTCATTTATGGACAGAAGCTGTTGTCCTTTGATTTTCAACTTCTTGTGAAGGACTCCGTTCTAGTCATCCTTCCCCTCTTACCATGCAGACTTTGAAGACTTTGTTCTTCTTTCTGGAGCACAGTGCTATACAGAATTCTATCTCTGAATGAGACTTTAGCCAAAGAAACCCTCTTTGCTGTGTGTTACCAGCTAGCACAATTTACCCAATCACATCTTTTTGGGAGGGTGAAGTGCATGGATTTATTATTTATGCAGCCTCTAAGCAGTGCTTTGGCTGACTCTCCTGGTTCTCTGTTGCAGTATGTTGAGCAGAAGGCCTTCAGCCACCATGGCTTACAACCCATCACTCTCCTGCAGCAGACAACATCTGGGCTGGCTTACCTGCACTCCCTGAGTATTGGTAAGAATGCCTCTCCTTTCAGGACTGGAGGGAGGACTATATTTCTTAACTGGAAAAAAAAGAGAAACTGGCCTGGTACTGGTCTGTTCACCTGGTCTATCNAAACACCAACACCAGTGACAGAACCAAGGCCCACAGTTACTCCCAGCCTGGCAGAGAGGCAAGCTGTACTCCTCAGGTCCTCCTGAAGTAGAGGGGCTAAAGTTCTCAGAGTTAGTACCCCAGAGCATTTCTGGAATACACAATTTGGAACCCTGCAATTGTGACTGTGAAGTTAATTCCTCNTGTGGTTTTATGATTTGATGCTGGCCTTGCCCCTGCAACATTCTGCAGCGCCAGAGTACTAAAGCAAGTCCTTACTGTTGGTGCAGGGTGCTGAAGTTTTTAGATAGGAACCATATAAAACATGATGGAATAAAAAAATGAGCCTCTACCAATGACAGTCATTGGAAGTTATGACTTTGGTTTAATGAATGGTGGGTCAGCCTTGTGAAAGGTTCATTTAAAAATTTACAAAGATTCTTGGGAGTGCCTGAGTGGATAAGTGGGTGTTTGTAACAGTCCACAGGGACCTGAAGCCCCACAACATCCTTGTCTCGATGCCCAACGCTCACGGGAAAGTGAAAGCCATGATTTCAGACTTCGGGCTGTGCAAGAAGCTGGCCGTGGGCAGGCACAGCTTCAGCCGCCGCTCGGGCGTGCCAGGCACTGAAGGCTGGATCGCCCCGGAGATGCTGAGTGAAGACTGCAAAGAGAACCCTGTAAGTCCTCACCCTTCCCAGGTTGCCCAGGAGCAGGCCAGACCCTACAACAGGCAGCACTTGGTGCCTGGGCTTCCAGGCTGCCTTGCAGCTCAAATGTGCAAGTCCGAAAATTTCCTTCTGCTCTCAGATGCAAAATAACCAGCCTGTGACAGTCAGAGCTTTTGGGGGAAAAGGTGTTGCTATTGAAGGATGTTTCTTTGCAGACATACACCGTGGACATCTTTTCAGCTGGCTGTGTCTTCTATTACGTGGTGTCTGAAGGTGGCCATCCCTTTGGCAAGTCCCTGCAGCGGCAAGCCAACATCCTGCTGGGAGCATACAGCCTGGAGGCTCTGGATGCAGGGAGGCATGGTAAGGACTGCACTGCAGGGGTCAGTGAGCAGCCAGGCTGTTAAACACCAACACCAGTG
>VYXC01003455.1:1109540-1167846 GCA_013397175.1 Platysteira castanea | reverse complement strand
TTTGTTTGTATTCACTTATATATAAAATTGTTATTCAATTAAAATTATTATAAAATTTTTAATTTTGTTGTTTGTTGAACTGGATACATAGAACTTCACTGATAACACCACCATCACAGTGCTCCTTTTACTGTGACCCTGGTGACCAGGCCATGGCTCGTGGATGGTTATTGCTGACTGTGGATGTCTCATATCTCCGCTGTCACACTGAGCAGGTGTATTTAACCCATTCCTCCTGCAGTACGGAACTGGCTGTCCCTGCTGCCACCCATCTCTGAACCCCTGGAATGGAGGCTGGGCACAGGAAGGATGTCACAGCTCCGGCGAGGACACCCTACTAAACAGAAAACCTTCTGCTGGGTTGGGCAGTGAGTTGACTGCTTCTTGGAAATTTTGGTAAGCACCAGAACAGATGTGGGAAAAGAGAAGGAGCAGGGGAGAGCATACCCACCAAAGAAGGGAGGGAACAAAGGGAGTGTGAAGTAACTAAAGGCAGGCAGGGAGAGTGAGAAAAAGCAATAAAAATCAAGAGATGGAACCTAAGGGATACAGTGCTGGTGGGCCTCCTTTTCTCCAGTATGTAACAGAAGGAGCTGCTGGGCTCAGCTGTCAGCACAAGCTTCTCCAGCAACCCCCTACTTCTTTCACATCCATGTGTGTCAGAGGCAGGAGCAGCTGCCTTCACATAGGCACACAGGAGCAGCATGGCTGGCAAGAACAGGCTTTAGAGGTACAGAAATGACTTTGGACCGAAAAGGTGGGGAGGAAGTTGGGAAAACAAAATACCAAAGTCAGCTTGAACGAACACAGGAATGCTAACTGTAAATCTGAAGACTTATTTTTCCCCCCTCTAGGGTTTTGTTCACTAACAGCAGGATTTCCCTCACCAAAGACAATGGGTATGTATTGCTTTCAGAAAATTTGTATTTTATACGTAGCAATTTGCTTTTTAATATTTGCATTTGAAGGATTCATCTCTAGTGGGGAACTGACCAGTACTTCTGTCATCATCTTAGGGTTTGTATTGATGCTATCCTCATTTAGCAGAAAATAATCAGATTTAAGTGGGTAAATGATCTCCCCAACCCGGTCCAGTTTAGGGAATCCAGCCCTGCCGATTCCCATAAACCTTATCACATCTTTCCCTGCAAAAAATATTTTGAGTTATTCCCTTGATCCCCTTTGAGGATCATTTCCAAGTCTCCTTTCTAGTTTCCTGCTTTGCTGATTTATTAGTCTTGCACCACTGTTTAGAACTGCTTCTGATTAAGGTTAAGGACACTTTGTCATCAGAACTGACATACTTGAGAAGTTAAGACCTGCTCTCTCACTGTGACTGGTAGAAAGAAAATAATCTAACATTCAGAGTGGCCAAACAAACATTAGTTTGTATTAGTTATACATAATTTTAACTTCTAGATTACAAAACATTACCTGTGAATGAATGGGATGAGAACCACGTCAAATGCTGGCTGGAGTCTACCGGAATCAAGAAGGAGTATGTAGATAAACTATACACAGAAGAAGTGACAGGTCCAGCACTAATGGAAGTGGACGAGTCTTTCCTCAAAGACATAGGAATGAAGAAAGGCCAAATCCAGATCTTAATCCACAAGAGAAATGAACTTCGGCGGCTCCAGGACAATGCACAGCAAGCCAAGGGCTCCAGCAGCGAAACAGCCGACAGAACAAACGCACAAACAGGCCCAGCCAGAGCCAGCAATGCCCCCGCCCAGGGCACAGCGAGTGGAGGCAGCTCTGGTGCTGTGGGTACAAGCAGCAGTGAGAACACAGCTCCTGCTTCTGGCAACAGGATCCAAAGCAGCAAGAAATCCAATGCAAAAATTCAAAGTGCTGATGAATTTTTAGAGCTCAGAAACTGTCGGCCATTTAGAAGTCAGGATACTGATTTCAAATATGTGAAAGACACAGTTCTTGCTCCAGAATCAGGAGTCAATGATTTAATCATTCCTTGCCATGAATACAAATCTTTTGCCATTGCTGCAGAACTGAACAAATATCAACTGCAATCGAAATTTGCCTCTGAAGTGATACGATTTGCTTCAGCCTGCATGAATATTCGAACAAATGGCACCATCCATTTTGGTGTCATGGACAGTGCTGAGGACAAGGGCTGGAAACACGGACAGATCGTTGGCATCAAGGTCAAAAACCGAGAAGACTTTGTTGATGCACTGGATTATATAGAAAAGTGCTTTTGCAATGATTTACAAGAAGTTGCAAGGAAATGTATTCACCCACCTGTGTTTGTTGAAGTGATTTCAAAAGACTCTCAGGAACAAAGATTTGTAGTGGAGGTTGACATTGAACCAACATTCAGCTTGGTAAAGATGAATTGTTTTGAAGTTTATTTGCCAAAATACAACGAAAGCAGCCAGAAGGTGATCCTGACCAAAGAACCTAATCTCTACCAGAGATTAGGAGCAAAGTCTGAACCTGTGCAGCGCAGCAGACTCACTGCTTTCATTCAGGCTGTGCCAGACAGGGACGCTCAAAGAGAAAGAGCTGAGCTCTCCAGCAAACAAGCACCTACAGAAATACCTCAAGATTTAGGAAGAAAGTTATCAATTCTATTAAATGATGGCAAAAGCTACATGGATGATTCCCTATGGTACATCCTTGTCACAAACAGATGTGAACAGGACAATCTGAATTACATCAACTTTTTAATGCACTTGAACATTTTCTGTGTCTTTGACTTTGATGAACATTCTAATGTGTCAGGGCTGTACAGCAAGTACAAAGAGCACCATGAAACAAGTTCTTATTTTTTACAGGATTTTTTCAAAGAAATTAAGACTGATAATTCTCCCTCTCAGAAACTGTTTGATCAGACCAGCTGGATATTCTGCAACGGGCGCAGTGACTTCCTTGGGGATGAAAAACCTTGTGATGAAAATACATGGATTAGAACAAAAAAAAAATACCTGAAGAAAGTAATTACTTGTATCTGTGAGGAAATTCTGCCAGAGCGCTCTTTCATTGTGCTTTTTCTATTGCTATCACCAGTGCAGAAACCACTTGTGGACACTTTTCAGGAATTCTATACAGAGATGAATGGCATGGAGTACATTATCTGCATCGCAGAGTCCAAAGAAAATTACAGAAAATGGGCTAATCTAGCTCAGGAATCCTGCAGCATTGAGACACTAGAACAATGCAGTATTGTGGGCATGAAGCTCAGTCAGGTAGATGCCACCATCCAGTCAATGCTGCCTTCTACAGCCCAACCCAGACACCTGCCAGCTTCCACTGGAGGGGTATGTACACTTCCCTCGCGGGAAGAAGAGAAACTGTACTCCCTAGAAATCCTTTGTGCTGACCAATGTGATGATATCAAATTAAATCTTTGGACTGAAAAACAAAAACAAGAACTAGAACAAAATTTTTACCGTGGGAGAAAAATCATGTGGGAAAATTTGTGGCTTGCTGATAAAAAACTCTGTGGGGATATCATTGAACGTGAAGCATGCATGGAGGCAAGCAAACTCCTGGACGGCATTTTACGAGGAAGTGGACAAAATTACTCTGTGGCTAAACTAAAGATATTTCACCATCCTGGAAGTGGTGGAAGCACAATAGCACGGCAAGTTCTATGGAAAAGCAGAAAACGTTTTAGATGCGCTGTTATCAAGACCTCATATTCACCTTCAACTGTTTGTAACCATGTGCTTGCACTTAGAGATTATGAAGAAAAGGAAATCACTCACTGTTTTCCTGTGCTGCTCCTGATTGAAGATTACGATGATGAGTACTTTGAAGAATTAAAGATTGAGTTAATGGAGGCTGTAGCAACCAGGAAAATGAATACCTCCAGACCTTACTTCATCCTCCTGTGCTGCAGACGATGCAATGACCCTGAAAGGCTTTGCAAGGCCTCTCCACTGGACACAGTTGCTGTCACTCACAAGCTGACAGAGTCAGAGAGAAGTCTGTTCAACACTAAACTTGAAAAACTGAAGCAGAAAGATGTCAAGCCAGAATTCATCCTCACGTTTGTGCTGATGTGTGAGGAGTTCAATAAAACGTACGTGTCAGACTTGGTAGCGCACATACTGCAGGGCATCGACCCCTCCTCTCGTGACACCTGCTTGATGCGTTACGTGGCTCTGCTCAACTGCTACGTACCCAACTCATACCTTTCACTGTCACACTGTGAGGCTTTTCTGGGGCTGGGGGCATATACAGAGAGTAAAGCAAGAGCATACGATTTCAAACATCGCTTGAGTGAACAAGCAAGAATTATTTTTATTGAGCTGAGGGAAAGTACCACTTATATTTCATCTGTTCGGATAATACACTGCCTGGTTGCAAAAGAAATTCTGCATCAGCTTTCAGGGAATCAATCACTAAGTCAACTTGCAACAACTCTTCTTCAGGAGAAGGTACTCTTTGAAAACAGATTTGGACGTGAAGAATTCATAAAGTTTATCAGACATCTGTTTATTCGACGTGATAAAAGAAGCAGGGGTGACAATACTGATACTCTCTTCTCCCCATTCATTGAACATGTCTGTGAAGCTGAAGACTGTGAAAAAGCTATTGCTGTTTTAAAAGCTGCATATGAACTCCTTGGAAAAGATCCTTTTTTTGCCCAGCAGCTTGCCAGACTAAATTACAGCAACGAAAAATTTGAAGATGCAAAATACTGGGCAAGGGTCGCAAAATCTCATTTGCCAACTGATTCTTACATTTTGGATACAGAAGGTCAAGTCTACAGGAAATGGTTCAGTTTCACTGTGGATAAAATGACTGAGGAGGACACCCCTGAAAGCATCACTGAGAAGATTTTGCTTGCTCTTAAAGCTATGAAATGCTTCAGGGCTGCTCAGCAGGCTGCAAAGGAAGAACGTGAAATTATGAACAACGCTGGCTATTTTGGAGAAGTAGAAGTAGGTTGTCGCCTTCTTCGATTTTTGTCCACACTGCCTGTATTCCACAGAAGTCCAGAGGGGGAATATACTGAGCTTGTGAAATATCTCACCACAGATTACATTCCTGAAGACATAAGAACAACATGGGGAATGCTTCACTCCCGCTTAAAAGGCTTGCGCCAGAACCTGTACAATGCTCTAGAGTGGATTTCAGAAGAACTAAGTTATTTCCAAACGGATAAACACCAAGAGAAGGATGATGAAAATGATGATAAGGAAGAACAAATTTATAACCCCAGAAAATGGCTGAAAAGACAGTCAGAGGTGTATGCTAAATTCTTCATCTCAGCATCACTTATTGATGAGAGCAATGGTCCTGAAACTCAGCTCATGAGACGCATGAATATTTATAGCAGTGGTGGAGGAAATGTCACCAATATCCTGTCATTCTTAACAGATAAGAAAGAGAACAGGTCAGCTGCAAAGCTAGAAAGGATCCTTAGTTTCTATCCAGAAAACCCGCTGAGGAACAGGCTGGAGGACAACGATCTGATCAATTTTATTTTGTGCCACATCACATTAGCCTGCTTAACACCAGGATCAGCCAAACTCCTTCCACTGCCAACTCTTCGTGAGCTCAGTCTAAGATTCTTCAAAGGAAAAAGACCATTTCCAGCAAGTGCCTTTTTTTTGCTTACCTTGCTGTACTGGCCAGATGAGGCTTTAGACAAAGAGCCTAATCCTGATAAAGACGAAATTTTAACTTCAGCCCTTCAAACCCTGAAACGTTTATATGACATCAAAATGAAAGATGTTCCTACCAGAAAGAAAAGAATCTACACCCATTTTTTTCTGGGAAAGGGTTATGGCTTAAGTAAGATTGTGCACAAAACTAAAATTGATAAATTGATGGTGGGATCCTTAGATGAGAGGAGAATGAAGTGGCTGCATGGAACTGTATGGAATATTTCTGTAATTCGTGACAATCTCAAAAGAGTTTCTGGCTGGACCAAGGACAGAATTTTATTTATACGTGGTCACGTGAAGGAGCTCCGTATCTTGCCACTCCATCAAGAATCAGTGCCTGCTGGAAATGAAAATGTGACCTTTTATTTAGGCTTTTCATTTAATGGCCTTGTTGCTTTCAATATTGAGGTTGAAAAAGATCCAGCCATCAGAAGAACATAAGGTATGCAGTAGGTTACTGTACGCACTGTGCTCTTGAAAGGTACAGCACTGGAAGCGTCAACTCACATTTAAAACTAAAATGGACTGCCCTGGCTAAACACCAGGCAACAAAAAATCAGAATTAAGAACTGCAAGATTTCAAACCAAAGACAGCAATCGATCCCTTTCTTCTCAACTCACAGATCAGGATTTGTAGTTAACTTCTGCATAGTCTTCATCAGTAAAAGAATATGTCCTGTGTAACTGCATTTTGCTTCCTGAACCAGCAACAGAGAAGTGAACTCACACCACACACACTGCTCTGGCTGTACGTACCTCGCTCTCTGACACGTGCCATGCATGAAATACAACTACCAACTGCAAAGCCAGTGTCAGTATAGCAGCAATTTTACAGCTGACTTTGCAAACATCAGAACTGACAAAAAAGAGGTCTCAAATTCTGCATAACTCCCACATTGCTTCTCTGTGTAAATATTGCCTTACTAGACATACTTTTATCTGGGGTGGGGTGCAGTGCAGAGACATGTGAGCAGAGACGTGGATGACATAAAAGATTATTTGTAAGCATGTTGTATGTTAATAGTCCAAACAATTCCTGCACTTGGTGAAATGATTTTGCATTATTATCCAAGGAAAGCCACAGAGTACAGAACTCAAATTTGTCTATAGCATACATCCATGATTTGAAAAACATAAAGGAGTTTTTCAGTCCTGTGTTTGCAACCATGATGTCACATTCCATTTCTAATAACAAGTGCTTTTTGTTGGAGTTTCACATTGTTTGATATAAGATATAGTGACTAAAACTACCCAAAAACCTGTCATGTAACTTGTTTTAATCTAATAAATGTCTTTTATGAAGAACTACCATTTCTCTGTGAGCTTTGTTGCTCTTCCTGAGGATGTATTTCCAACAGGAGCTAGGTATGATTTGCTTTTCCAACTGCAGCCAAGATCTGGGCACAGCTAACAACTGTAAAAGGAATTGCAAGCCATAGTGAATTCTGAAGAAAGAGGGTGAAACCAAGAGTACTGTGTCTAGTCCAAGCCTTCACATTCCGGCCTCAGGTAGCAGAAACAATTGCCAGAGGCAAGAGAGTTGGAGGGCCAGAGAAATGCCCCTCTGCTCCCCAGCCCCAATGCAGGGGACAGGAGTACAGTTGAAAAGGTAACTGGGCAAAGGCAGCTTTCCCAAGTCTAGCCTGGGGCATTAGGATGGCTTCAACACAGAGCAGAAACAGGATATGCAAACTTACTGAGAGTGAAGGGCAAAGCATTGACTGCTCACCAGATACACAACCTGCTCAAATGTTGTGGCAGCAGAGACTTAGTTTTTTAAAAGAAACTGTTACCATGATGAAAAATTACAGCCCTCTTGGCCAGGAGGGTCTGTCCTGTAACTTGTTTTCTGCCTGCACACACCCAACTCGATTCTGCAGATAGCAGTGCTTTGCCCTGTAGCCCACACTACTGCATGTGCTTGAGTCTTGTCTTTGAGGCATAAACAGGGGTCTTGCTTTTCAAATATGCCCACTTCTACCTCTAAGAAATTAGAAGTTTAGCTTCAAACTCTTTACGTCATCCCCCCCCCCTAGCCCCACAGATGAAGAAACAAAGCAAGTTTTAGAGAAAATGTGTTAATTTACAGATTGACTCTTGGGGCCCCATGACGCAGAAACAACTAGCTGAGGCTCACAGGGCAGCAAGTACAGACCCACCCTTCCTACCAGTCATGTTCACACTGGGAAGGCTTTAACCTGCCAGGAAACACAGAACTGCCCTTGCTCTAACCAGCTCTTAGTACAAAGCAGTTCCCAAATGCCCCTCAGATTTCCCTGGAGCTGAAAGGGCCAGAGGACAAATGCCCATAAAGAGCTTCTGCACAGCAGCAGTGTTCCCTGAAGGGTCCTCTACTGCACCTCCTTGCCATACATACCCAATTCCAAATGCCTCCAACTGGTCCATGTCATAGCATTAAAATATCCATTTATCTTCCCTTTACCACCTTCAGAAATTAACCCGTCAGTGAACAGTGGTAGCACAGTAAGACCAAGCAGCCTAGCACAGTAACCCATTCTCATCCTGTACACAGGAGGTGCAAGGATACCCATCATCCAAGCAATCTCATCTCTCCAGAATTTTGCTCAAAAAGGGTTTAGAACAGAGTACCCATGCCATGCCACCAACTTTTATGAAAACACTGTTAGAAACTTTTCCTCCATATTCTGACTCTTTCAATTTCAAAAGCTTGGTATAGTCTGCTTAGCGACAGGACAGTAGATCAACAGCATAAGGAGGTTACAGCTTAAGAAGTTAGGATTCACTTGTTTGTCTCCACTTTAAGTTAGAGCTCACATAAATGAGTCCCTGTGCCTTACGATCAAAAAGCCAAGTTATTCCCACCATAACATTTGTTGCAATAATTATTTAAGTATGTTTTCAAGAAGAGAAAAAAATACACAGAAACAGTGGTTCACTTCTGTTTAATCAGAGACTGTTACAAAATGATTACACATTACAGATGGCTATATGTGCAATGACCCATTCCTGAAGCACAGTTCATAGAAGGTTCCCAGTGGATGCAAATGATGATAGCTCTGTATTTTCTTCCAATCTTCTTTTTAAACTGAATGCTATAAAATTAAGCTTGTTACTATTATTTGCATGCATTAAAGTGATGCACATACTTACCAGTCTCACTTTTTCGAATTAAATTCAACATCAGTATTTTGCCACCACCTGTCTTTTGAAGAAGATTAGTAATCCCAGACCTTTCACACCACTTACACGAAAGCAGTATCAAGTTAGAGAAAAAACCCCTTCACAACACACTAACTTCTGTGGCCATACTGCTACCAAGAGGGGACACTATTCACTCACGTGCTTAAAGGTCTTTTATGAAGGTACTAGAAACAGCTTGGAGTTTGCTCAGTTTGGGTTTGCTGCAGTGACCAGAACTCTAAAAGGGCAATTGGGAGTCAGCAAGGAGTCCAAGGAAATAGTGAGAAATGACAAATTGTTCTAAATATCCAGGACCAGGAGTGGGAGGGAAGACTGCTGAACCACGTTACACTGGACAGCTGCTCTAATGGTGTGTCAGAAGTTGAGCTACAATTTAACACTGCTCACCTGGTAATCAAAGTTCAGATTTCCAGTACTGTTTTGGTCATACCTCAAAAGAAAATAAACTTTATTCTACCAAAAAGTACCATAATTAATTGCCATTCAAAGTTTCACAAAGAGATGATGTTCTACCAGAGTTCTACTATGACATATCCTGGACAAATGCACTTTTTTCATTGAAGACACTATGGAACACACTCTGCCCTTTAGTTATCCCCACTGACTGCCAGGCCAGTGTACAAGTAGTGCAGGTCTGCATCCAAACACTGTCAAAACCAGGACTTGATAAGGTAATTGAGCAGGCCAAAGCAATGAGTTACTCTAACTTAGTACTGAGCACTGCATTAAGTATCAGCTACGAGCAACCACAGAAGGGTGTAAGAAATACAGATACATTCTGTGAACAGGGTACTGGCCTCACAACAAGGTATCCCTTTTATTCTCGCATACCTGCAATTATGATTAAGCAAACAAGAGATAAAGCTGAATTGTAAGTATTACTGCATGACCTTCCTTTTTTCCCCCCCTTCTAGGAAGAAAAACCTATGCAACATTAGTCAGAAATTTGCCTGTAGCTCATACTGCAGACAAAGCAATTTCGTGAATTATCAAGAGCTGATGTAGAGAAGATGGCAGGCAATGGGCTGCAAGTGTAACTATCCTAAAACCTGGGAAGATATAATTGCCTTGAAACTGTGTATGTGTGTATGATGAATTCTGCAGCACTGTTTAAGATTTCAGAATCCTAAAATAAGTAAATCTGCTGGAAGTGGCAAGTCACTCATAAACCCACTCTAGACCCTTCAGATGAGCTGGCAAAACTAAAGTGTCTGTTCAGCTACCACATAACTATGACCTTTCCAGCACCCACTAAGTAATTATCCACCAATGATGTCAAAAACCCCTCAAATTCAGAGTGGGACAACATGGCCTTAAAAAGTAAATTAAAGCACATCCCATCCTTACAGCCCATCCAGCTGTGGACCTCTGCTTTGTGCTAGAGCACAGAAAAAGCTTTCATCTCTTCTGGCAATATGCAGAGATGAGATACACAAAGTCTAAACAGAAATAAGTGCATGCAGCCATTCCAGAGAAAGCTGCATCTTTTATCCATTCACAAACAATCTTTCCTATTTTAAGGTATTAAATATTCTGTACAATTGAAATGAAATACCAAAATTTCTGAGAACATGGAATAGGGCAGAATTAAAATAGAGACAGAGCAGTAACTCTGGAGTAAGATAAAACAGCTGGACAAAACCATGTTTGTAGGTAGGCTCTGAAGCGCTGAAATGAACTAACAAAAATAATAATTAAAAAAGCATAGAAGAACAAGCTCCTGGCTTACCAGCCTAACAAAGCAAAAATCTGTTGGTAAGAAATGGTAATTAGCAATAGCTAAAGAAAATGGAAAGATTACAAACTGCTATGGATTCTTATAAACAGAAATGCTTAATCCCCAACACAACAAACACAGGATCCTGCTGGTTTGCTGATAAAAAACAGCCTCATTAATAACTGGCATGTTACTGAAGTGATTCTGACTTTAGATCTTCACACTTTTCAGTAACATCAAAGGCTGCTTGTCAAGATTCTGTATTCAATTTTCCTTAAAGGTGCTTGCAGATATTTATTACCTGTCCACAAGCATAGTTAAATCCATTATAGATATTCCAAAAAAGTCTAGTCTGTTCACTCACTACTGGAACCAGTAGTAGATAACAATCACATTTCAGAGACCAAAATTCCCCTCAGGTATTTAAGTGGTATCATTTGAACAAATTATTTCAAATAGGAACATCAGGTACTTACAGATTAAACTAACCTGTACTGGCAGTTCTGTGGAATTTTTCTTCTCTACCAGTAAGTAGCAAATGCTGAAATTCTGCTGCTAGTTAACAGAAACACAAATTGTATTAAACCAAGGTGTTTAACCCATAGTTTTTTATTTAAAAAAAAAGAGAAAAAAAAGCTGCCAAACTTCAATTACTGCAATTTGTTGCTTAAGAAAAGCATATGAAGTAAAGGCAACTATAAAACTACTTTCAATTTGCCCTTCTGATTTTTCATACATTACCCATAAGTTTAACAAGGTCACCTGTTGCCTACTACAAACATAAAGGAAATTACAATACTTACATTGCCAGGTTCCTTCATTAAAGTCTTAAAGTGTGTTTTCTTATTCTGGACTTTACAAGTGAAAGAGCAAAATGTATTTTTTCCCACTTAAATTATGAGAAAGAAGCTAAAGAATTCAGTGCAAGTAACTCAAGGAAAAAAGAGAAAAGAAAAAAGCTCAGCATGACATCTTTATCTCAAAGCATTACGTAACTTCCTAAGTTGGGAGATAGTGAAATAGCTTCCTTTGGTTGTACTGCATTCATTTCTGGTAATTAAAATTGCTGTTAGCAAAAACCAGTTATAGATATTGGCTACTAAGAGCAGTGGAAGCTGAAATTCTACAACCCATGCCCCCCTTCCTGAATATGGTACCTGGGAATATGGTAAAGATTTAGACAAAATTAAAGGGAAAAAAATGAGATGTCAGAAGCTTGAACCTTGTATAAGGCAGTTAGCTATCACAGAGATACGCTTTAACTGCTAACAAGAGCATTTATAAGGAAGCTTTCAAGCTCTCAATGTCATGTGCTTCTTTGCTTTTAGTTACGATGATATTGGCATAAAAATACTACTATTTTCTCAAAACTTTTTCACTTCTTTGTATCTTCAAGAAAGAAAAACCTTAAGGTAAGTAAGTTCCAGACAGTATTTATGGAGAAGTTTAAATTCACTGCCATTGAAACAGCAGTGTTGCTGAGTGTCTCTCCTGCAAGAAAGCCCATAAGAATTTAAGAGGTTATTGTAAACCTGTTCAGAAGATGCAAGGGCCTCACTATTCACAATAGTGTCCAGGTATATAAATACCAAGCCTCACAATTATTCATACCAGGGACAGACAAAACTGACTCACCAGGATGCCAGGAACAAATGGCTTGAGGATAACACCCTGGATCCTGTGGTTCAGGACAGGATATGGCTGGCTGCCAAAGCAGCAGGCTCCAGTGCTCAGCCCCCTCAGACACACCTTCACAAGACTGCAGTAAAACCGCAGGCTTTTAACAGAGCCTTACTGGCACTCTGTGCTCACACAATCAAGACTGCACTAAGCTGCTGCTTACAGTGTGCCAGAAACCTCTCACCAAGCCTTTTTCAGAACTTCAAAAATAACCTTATACACATTACACTTTACAAACACTTAGATTCATCTTGATCCCTTAAATGGCTGTCCCAAAACTTTCTTTACGCTAAACTACTTCCAACCTAGCCCAGCCATCACCGACAAAACAGCAGTCATTGGTAGCTGCATTCTTACAGAACCCAGTCACTACCACTGTTTCCCTGGTCTGACTGTTTTGACTGCAAGCATACAGATTTTTAAAAAGTTCTTCATCTGTGGTTGTACTTTATTTGCCACAGCTCCACGTTACTTTTCTTGTTTAATAGAGCAGGTGTGAATTTACCCAGTTTAGCAGAGTATCAGTAACTCCTGCTCCTTAAAAAAACCTCATGTGCCTCTACCCAAGCTTTAAAAAACTGAACTGCAAGACCTAATTTCGTTAGGAGCTATAAAAGCCGTGTCACTGAAATACCATCATCTTTAGTAAAGAAACTTCACTAACAGCAAGACATACAACTTTGTGATACACAAACTGCTACAATGAGAGCTGCAATACTGAAATGTAACTAAGAACACGCTTCATCCCTCAAAATAAAGAGGCGTTCTAAATTTGCCCATTTTTTGAGTCTCTAAGAGATTCCGATACTTAAAGCAAGAAGTTACAAGCCCCACCATGTATTATTTTGTTTCCTTAGACACTCCAGGGAAATAAGAACTAAGCCAAATGCTCCTATACATTGAGCAAGTGAAAGAAATACTAGTTGCAGTGGTCTATCTTGAAGAGTTGTTCTCATCTTCACTGTTAGAAGGGGGAGCACCACAATGAGAATTAGCGAAGTAAGACCATGCTCAATAACCATTCTGAAACAGTTAACAGGGACATGTCAATTTTCCAGTCAGACAGGGATTTTGGGGGGTGGGGAATCTTCTACAGGAAAAATGCAAAGGGCAGAGTACAAACGAAGGGTACAACAGGAATGTGCAATCCACTCTTCTAAGTTAATTACAATGCTATCCTGAAATTAAATTTACTTTAAATCCTATTAAGGATCATTACTTAGCAAAATCTTGAAGAAATGAAAAAGCGTCTATGCTCATTAAAAAAACCCACCACAAACTTAAAAAATATCTCAAAAATTAAAGAAGTCAAACCAGACTCCCACATTTGTTTATTTACTGTTTCACTGCTGATATGCTGCAAGACCTCCTTGGGCAAAACCTGCTGTTCTGAAGCTGAAGTTGTCTTTAAGCAACCTCAAGCATTCAAGACCAACGGGTCTGCAACAGAGTGAGCAGCTTTTTCTTTGCAAAGGGTAGAAATTTTTGCTAGTCACTGTGTGAAGGAAGGAACTTAAAAGAAACACAACAAAGCAAATTTTGAATACGCAACAGAATTTCACAAGGTTTCAAAAAAAAAGTTTTTTAACTTTTACTGTTGTTGCAATAGTCAAAATATTCTTGAATTTGGTGTATTTGAGAGACTGAGGAAAAGGTTCTCCCTGAAACTGGCAAAGCGAAAAATCTGCAGTTTTGATTTCTCGTGCTTTTATTCTCTGTTACTAACTTGGATCTGATCTCTATTTCTTCCCAGGGCTCTACATTAATATTTGTTGAGGTGCAGCTCACACACACAGCAGTATTAACATCTCAACCTTCTTCGAAGAAACTGTATTCTGTAATTTTGGCTACACAATTTTGTAGCAATTCACTTACTAGTTAAAACCTATTTTAACCTCTTCAACAGATACATCTCCCCAGAAGAGAAACATTAATGATTGGTATTTACATGCCACTAATTCAGAGACTACACAAAGTCAACACTACCAAACCAAAAAACAAATACAGCACAAATGCAATGCAGGGAAAGATGGGGAGGGGCAGTGTGGCTTAAGGACTACCTGAGCAGCCTCGAAGGAAATGCATTCCATTAAGAGAAAAGGTACCCACACATCTTAAAACAGGTTCCCTCCCCTTAAGACTCTTAAAAATACAGTGATAATAAGATGATAAATATTAATATAGAGCCCATCTACCAAAAGAGAATAAAAAACCTAAATTAAAATAAATTTAGGGGCCTTCACCAAACTTGCTGCAAGTTTGGGGACATAAATATCCAACAGCCATAAAGCTGTGAAAGCCCCCAGAATGAATAAAATAAATCCCACTTGCCTCAGACTGAACAGGGCAACACTGAGACTCTGCCTCAGCCTGTCCTATGGCAGGGCTATAGGAAGAAGAAAAATTTAAATTTTAGAAAAAACATGACCCAATTAAGTGAAAGACATGCATTCAAATTAACAAAATTCCAGTGATCAAGCAAACAAAAGAAAATGACTGCTATAGCACCTCTTTTGTTAGGCCCAAACAGTATTTTTTGTAGCTGGTAGCTATTTCTGAATTGGACAGTTTGTTTTGCTTTGTATCTTGATCAATGGAACGTCACCCAGTTGTCTTGGGGCAATTTTCCCATAATTGATAGTATTTGTTGTACTAGTTCACGAGAAGTTGAGTTAAAAGATTCCATCAGCCACTGAAAATGTTCACCCTTGTCTTAGTGTTTATGTAGAAACTAGACCAGTACAATTATTAAGACATTTACTGGAAGTGTCATCAGTTACCATTTTGAATTGCGGCCCCAGCTCATGGACTGGTATATCAGTCTTAATTTAACTGAAGGTCATAATGCCCTTCTTGCTGTTCACAAAACTGAAGTAATCTTGGTAGTTTATTTTTTATCTTGTATGCAGAATTCTTTGATTCCTATAAAACAACTGTAGGTTATCTATCCCGTTCAATTGCATCCATGTTTTAACAGAGTAAGTTATCCAGTTCTGTGTAAGGACTGCTCAAGCGCTCCACGGACTAAACTACTGGCAGAAAAAGAAGGCAGATGCAGCTGAATGCGTTTCTAGAAGCTTGTTTATACTCTCCCATGCATGCACAGAGTGAGGAATAGTTATCCACTGTTATTAGATATACAGCCCAGCCTCAAATTTAGTATTAGCACCTAAAATCTCATTTGTGGAAGAAAAAAAAAGTAACCCAAAAGTTTCAGAAGAAATTTTCAGTCCGCATATGCCAGCTAAGTAGCATTTTATTTATAGCAAGTTTGCCAAAGGCAGAAAGCTCTAATGGCAGTATGAAAGTCATATGAAGACTTCTAAAAAGCTAACCCAGGCTTTTTCAAGGTTTTATCACATCAGTCTCACCCAAAGACCAGCTGCTTATTATGATATTGTGAGACCATGCATAAACTAATTTTGAACCTTCTACGCAAGTCCTAGATGCTATAAATTCTGCCATGTTTTTTGTTAAATGTATTTTCCCACCTGTGTCCGAAATTTCCTTGTAGCCTGATCTTCTGTATTCAACATTTGCATTACATTGCAATTTCAAAACTGGTCAAAATGCACTAGAAAGTGTTAGTTTTACTGCAAGATCTGCCACGGCAAATTTAGGCAACAACTGAAAAATAAAGCTTCTGCCTATGTAATTACATCACTAGAGTCCTGCAACAGCTATAGAAGAATTCTGTAATCATGAAGGCTTCTGCAATCTCTCTTAAGGGAGAGATTAACTAAAGCAAAACCCTGTTTTCATGGCTGCATTACATCAGAGATTTTGCCGGCACAGCTATGTTGATCACACTCGGTACTGTAAACCAAGTCTTAGTCTTTATACAATCAACTATTACATACAAAGTATAGTTTTACTGGTTTGGGGTAAATGCACCATAAATCCAACTCTCTGAACATTAAGAAGCAGTACGCAAAGAAATGAAGGCAGGGACCAACAGACAACACAGGCACTGAAACACCTGCCTGTTTACAGAAGAATCACACAAGACAAGAGGACTAAAGGCAGCCACATCACAGCTCTTATTGCAAAGGAATGATAGGAGCAGGAAAGTAAGTATCCATGTGAAAATCATGGAAAAATTGTTCACCTGCTCGTATGCAAGTACCAATGAAATATATGTGGCAGTACTTACTCAAGGGATTTTCATAACATTACTACTAAGGAAAGACCAATCTGAAAATGCATTCAAGCTTGAAGTCTATGCAGTGTTAGCTACGAACTGGTACCATTATCAGAACGAGACACTGACTGTTCAAAAGAGTGAAACTTAATTAATACAACTTGCAGAATATGCTGAGTTAACAGTACATGCAATAAGGTTTTATCCCAGGAGAAGTAGGGATCTGAAAACAACATATGGAAAGTTACAGAAAATTACAGAAAGACACCAAAAGGAGAAGGAATTAACTTGACTGGGGCAGGAGGGCAAAGCATCCTTAGAGCAGCAATATGATCTTCAGAAAAAGCAAGAAGTTCTGTAGTTTTACAAGCAGTAGTTAATATCGCTTTATAAGGTATGAATTTTATGTGTAATATTACAAAAAGGACAAATATAAGACATTGTAAAAATCTCTCCAGTGTTTTGTAATTATCCTCATTAGGTAAACAAAGAAACCAGAGTATAAATGCATTGCCTCAGCAAAACAAAGTTTTATCTGTTAAACTTACGTTTAAAGCAAGATGAAGAGCTAACAAAAGAATTGACATCAAGGCCCACTCAGCACATTTGCAAGCCAAATACTGCACATCTGACAGGTGACCAGTAGATTTCAGTGATCAGGGAGAACTGCTTCTCAACAGAGGCTTGGAGTTATGGTCTTAAAACTGCCGAACACTTCAGAAAAAAGTGCCTGGCAATTCTTAGTAGTTAAACTAAGGCCATTGAGCTGTAACTAGATTGCACTGGATGCTCTAGTGCTTTTGGGACATTCTGTGACCCCAGGTCAGAAGCTGAGACAATTTAGTATTTTAGCTGTACTATGTTTTTGCACTTTTAAGAGACAGCACAGAGTAAAGCTACATGACCTACTTTAGTGCAGGTAGAAAACCCCAAGACTTCCAAGAAACAGAGCCATAATGCTCAGTATTATAATTAAGTGAAAAACTTCCACCATCTACAAAAACATCTATGAACACAGTGACACAAAACCGCTGATCTTTCTACTCCTGAAGAAGACATATCCCCATTAATTAAATTGCAGATAAGGCTTGAGGCTGGAACATGTATTTAAAGTTGACCTGCAAATGAAAAAATTCACCACGTTTTCTTCCCCCTTGAGAAGAGGCCAGAGAAGCTCTCCATTCCCTCCCCTCCAAATAGTTTCCCTCTACATTCTCATCAGAGATATAACACAGGAACACACAATGTCAGACATAAGAGAATTATCTCTTTGATAAAAAGGTCTCTTACTCCAGGAACTTTCACTGAATGGCTCAAGAAAACTCAGACAACATCTGATCATAGCACACAACAGATGGTTCACCTTTTAAAGACTGCCAAAACATGAAATTCTGAACATTTCAAGTAAAAACACAGCACATGACATATTACTCTTGCTGGCTTTGCCTCTTCTATGCATTAAGAGGGTTAAGCTACTATTTCTCTTTTGCAGGTCAACTTCAATACATCAACTGGAAGTCACTCACCCATGTGCCATGCACCTAAGCTTCTAGAAATCTTCACCTAAAAGGCTCCTAAAATTCATCTCCATTTGCATATTAAAAAGGGTCAGTTGCAGAGTGAACTAATGGGACACACCTGGCACTAGGATGTATCTTAGAGCACTTTCACATCCTACAAGCAAGTGCCAGGACTAGAAATCTTTCAAAATTTATTGAGGACAAGAAAGCACAAATAAGGAAATACATGCATTAAGAGAAGTTACAACCAGGAGCTAGGATGTGCCTGCGGCCTCAGTTTTGAGGAGTCAGTTAATAAGTGTACAGGTCTTTGTCTACTCAGACGTACAGCTAAGGAGTGACTCTTTAGAACAAGGAATTCAGATTTTATCAAAACAGCACCAATAATTGCGTTCATTACACCAATGGCTACCATGGCATGCATCTGTACAAACCTTTCAGGTAGTTGTCCACAGCTGGTCACGAATAAAAAGGCATATAAATTTTTCTCCTCTTTTATTACAATGAAGTTTATAACAGTACAGAAAAGTCACATGACCTTAGTGGGTCAGTTTACTTAAACCCTGGAACAGGAGGAACTCTAAATACATTAAATATTGTTACAAGTTCAGACTTTAATGTACAAGTAGTTGGGAACAGTTACAGCCCTCACCAAACTATGTTGGGGACATGAAGTCCAACAGCACTTGAAGTGCTGTGAAGGCATCATTTCACAAATAGCAACATAACATTACAGAACTTGCCTTTAAGGTGGTATGTTCATGTAATTCCAGCGCCTTCACAATTTAACGAACCATATTTACTATACTTCACTTCTAAAAACCTAGATGAAACATGAAAAAGAAGCCATACAGTATAAATTGCAACATCAGGAAAAGTTCCTGTTATTATTCCAAATAATTTTTCCCATGTAAAATAAGAATGTCCAATAGCTCCTTGCATGTGGGAAGATACTTATTTTTTTAAAGTCACAATGAAGCCTTAACTGACGGAAGCTTGGCTATATTAACAGCACAAGATGAGAAAAGGTTTAATCTCCAAACCTATTAGAGCGTGAGTAGGAGCATCAGTAGCGGCCACCTTGCGACATTACGGGTGGTCTCATTCCCATCGGAGGGCGAGGAGGTCCACTCTGGTACGGGGGCACCATCGGAGGTCCCTGACCATATGGAGGCATTGCTCCAGGAAGATATCCTGGCATGCCCTGGTGATGAGCACCATACTGACCTATAAACAGAACAGTTAAGATGCAAAGAATAATTTTTTTATTTTTTTGAAAATACCGAGAAGTGCATTTTGTGAAAAGCTTCACCCCTCCCTGCCAGCATAGGCAACTTCACGAATCTTTTCAAAAACAGAATGCTGGGAAACTTATGATTACCATGAGGTGGCATGGGAGGTCTCATTCCTTGTTGTTGTGGAGGAATTCCTGGCTGTGGTGGCATCATACCTCCAATTGGCCCAACCGGTGGATTACCCAGGGAAGCCTGTCCTGGTCGAGGAAGATTGCGCTGGTATTTAGGCAACTGTGCCCTTCTCTCTTCCTAAAACCAGAAGAGACAACCACAACACATTGCGTTACAACCCACCAAAGGCAAAGTAAATAGAGGTGCAACATAATAGATTTCAGGTACTAAACTATTTTAACTACCTTACTAATTCAACGACTATTAGTAACATCACACATTAGCACTTAGATTTGCCCCCCTTTCTGCAGACTTTCTACTTCAATACAGGCCAATTGAGCATTCTGCATGGAACTCAACTTCTCCCCTTCCCCCAGCTGAATAAAGCCTTTTTCTCTTAAAAAGCTGAGACAAAACTGAACACAAATCTAAAGATCTCTGAACTGTAATTAAGGTTCATTTGTTTTATCCATAAATTCCATATTTTAATTGCTGTAAGAGCATCACAACAACTTCAAACTGTTCAGTCTTTTGTTCTACACTCATTACTCAGACCTAGTTAACTTCAAGTTTAAGTCACATGAAGTAAAAGTCCAAACTGTATTTTGGGTTGAGACATTTCCCACCACCACCAAAACTAAGGCTTAGACTGCACCAAGATAACTGCAATACGCCAGTCACCACTTTACAATCGAAGTTCTCTCAGTTACGTTAGTTCTGCATAATTTGCACTCTCACCATTATTAAAATACACATAATGTAGAGCACAGATGAAATTCCATCTAATCTGCCATATCAGCACAAATTGCATTTTTCAGTAAGACAATGAAAACGTTTTAACTTACCAGTGATATATCCTCATCTGGATGGATCAACTTACTGGTTGCACTGGTTGTTGTGAGGGTAGCAGGCTTACTTGTGATAGATGTAGCTGGTTTAGCTGCAGTACTGTTTGTCGTGCTAGTAGTTGAGGCTGTAGACTGTGTGTAAGCAGGGAATGTTGGTTTGGGGGGTTCCGTTGTTGTTGCAGGTGTTGAATTCAAAGGTTTGAAATCAGTACCAACTGGCCCTGGCACAGCTGCTGCAGCCTGTGGAACACAGAGACAGGTCAATATTTATTTTTCAAATTATAAGAAAGCTTAAATGATGTCTGTTAGACCTCTGAAACCTTCCACTGAGACATATAATTATAATAAGCTTGACAAAAGTAAAGGCTCAGCCTTACTGCATACTAGAGCAACTGAAAACCAGGCAAAATAAACCCCAGTATGTACATATACATACACACACACACACACACACACAGAGGAAAGTCTAAAATTTGCAGGTCAAAAGCCACCACAACAAAGGAACAACAAAGAAAAAACCACCCCACTATTTTACCTCAAATACTGAATTCGGCAAATGTGTAAATCTTTTCTGAACCACTATATTTTAGGAGCTTCTAAGTATAGATTTATTATTCTTTCACAAAATTAACATACTTTCGCAACCCTTAGTTTAGAGTACAGCTCAAAGTGCTAGTATTCATTAAAATTAGGTATTTAAGAAATATTTTAAGCAAATATTTAAGAAAGCTCTATTGTGTCAGGGCTTTAAGCGTTCTCTCTACAGACATATTGCAGTATTTTCACAAAGTACTATGTCTAATCTTATTTGTGAATGAAGAATCAATGGAACTACAGATTCCAGCATTTCATCTCTCCTACTCTTCTGCTACAAAAACCCTGTAAAAGTCTGTTTTACAAAGCTGTCTCTAAAGACACAGCAATCTCCAAAGCAAACCTTAGTTATAAGAGAATGCTTTTGTTTCTAGTCGCTGCATATTTACAATTATCTGAACTTCCCCATCAAAACAAAAAATGTTAACGTTTTGCACATAATGCAAATTAAAAATTCCCTACATTATGATGTGCCATATTAAACACAGAAACTAAAAAGCCTTCACCATGCATCAAGCTAACCACTGCCCACTAAAATGCACTTAACTGCTTTCATGCTCTTTTAACCCTTTAGAACCAGGAGATAACATTTCATTCTTTCACACTAAGAAAAATTGGGCACTTTGACATGCTTGTTTCTGGTAAGATGCAACTCATAATCAAGGACTCCGCAGTTTTACCAGCTAACAAAATCAGGAATATAACAGAAATTATCTGAAGATGTTTAGTCAATTTTAGATTTTACAGAATGGTCCAAAGGGTTAAGTTGAAAAAGCAATTTGTTTTAAACTGTGACTTCCTGCGTACTTGTGCTGTGCTAGGAAACAGAGCGTTAGAAGATGCTGACAGACTTTCTGAATTGGAGGAAGCTGCACTTGAGCTTGTGACAGGTGTCCCCATCTGTAGCATAAAAGAAAGGAAACAGTGAAAAGTCTCCAAACAAATGGGTGGAAAGTAGCCAGATGAAAGGATTTCTTCTACTAAGCCCTTTCTTATGAAAGGGCTGTATTTCTGTAGACATGTATCTTCCCTGCAGAAGCCCAAAACACAAATAGTACACTACAAAGGCTTCTGCAACATACTTGAAAGCAAGTAAAAACTCCAGGACCTACACACAAGTGCATTCAAAGGAAAGAGGTCACAAGCCACTATCAATTCCCCACTGCCCTCCCCAAAACATTGAAATGAACTTTTCACTACACTGACTTACTCCTTAACTTTTTGAAGTAAAAAACCCTCCTAACTCAGGCAGTGTTTAATCAGTTTAACAAGACTACAGAATAAATTTGTCCATTTATCAGTAGAGAGCCCATTATGAGAACAGTTGAGAACAAGTCACGTCAAGATCTTTAATGTGGGAATTTTAGATAGAGTTCTATGCAATCAGATTCCTGTAGCTAACACATCTCTTTACCCACCCAAAGTTCCCTTATAAACAACAAACTAAAGGCGTTAAAGAGTGTTTTGCCTACTCCTTTCCTCCCCAGTCCTTACAGAACTTCTCTCTGGTTTCACAGCTGTTTTAAGACAAAGAAAGGAATCTTTTAAAATTCATTCAAGCACTACACTGAATTTAACATCAACCCAAGCAAGAAACTTAGTCAGTCATTTCTTGGGCCTCCCCAGTAATAAACAGGCACTACTGACACGGTGGCAATTTGAAGAATATAACAAGAGATTCCAGGCTCTGGGATACCTTACCTGCCCTGCGCTTGGGAAGAGTGGTTTAGTAACTGGAGGTTGTGGGGTTGGTGCTGTTGCAGCAGGAGCTGGAGGTCGGTTCAGAATGCCTGGAGCTGTTACAGGCTGTGCTTGTGTCATTGGAGGCATGCCAGGCCGAGGCCCAACAGGCGGGGGCATCCCTACAAACCACAGACAATGGGCGACGGATCAGGCTCCAGGAAGCACAAATACTCCTTAAAACAATCCTGTTCCCAGTGTTCCTTAGAACAAAGCTTCCCACCAGAAAGATGCATTTTTAAGGCAACGGTAAAATAAAACATGACAAAGGGTAATGCCAGCAGTCACTAGTCAATGTCCATGCACAGGCAATAACCTCCAACACTTCAGAGCAATGCTGGATTAAGTTGTTTTCTACTAAAGCTTCAATAATGAAGTTATGCTTTCAATACACTAACACAATTAATGGAGTAACTGTTTCTGACACACTGCACCTACACTGCCAAGAGCATGGATGAGACAGTTACAAAATCAAAGAAACTCTGAACTGTTTCTGAACAGTACCAGAACTGTGACTAAAACACTGCTAGCTTTGCTAGGGTCACCAGTAAAGTGGATTGGGACATTGTGTACTGCCACCACAATACCTGCACTTTGTGTGCGTGGAGCTCTAGGAGAGGGTCAGGTGAGAAGTTAACAGCTCCCATGGGTTCCATCAAGCAAACCAGCAAATCTCAGTTCATTACCACACAGCTGCTGGTCAGGTGGAACACCCAGGGAACTTAGGGCTGTTTAAGAGCTGTACAAGCTCAAGAAACATCTCTTCAAGCTAAGGTTAGAGACCACAGTTTCAGCTAAGTTTCTTCACAAGGCCGGCTCATTAGTTGGGTAAACCAACAACATTATTCCCCACTATCCACATTTTCAATTATTACTGTTTTCCAGCTGCAGACACAGACGTTAAATAAAAGGGATGAAGAGACCAAGCAACACAATAGTGTGAGAAAGTGCAATAAAAACCAAAAACTATATTCTATTTTTTATTTTAACAATGGTATAAAACTCAAGTAATTATTTATAATCAGAAGCCATCAATCAACCAGTCTGCACAAGAGTGGCTTCTGTGGCAATCCAACCACATCAAGGTGGTGGGTGGTGGCATAAGTCTGTATGTTCTTTATATAAATCCTAAATCTTAAGTGGAAATAAATAAATATAATTTAACTCTCACCATAGTACGAGTTCGACAACCCTGACCTACCTGGTGGCATACCAGGCATAAGAGGTGGGATTCCTGGCCCAGGAGGCATCATTCCACCCATCGGCATCATCCTATTAAACAGAAAACAAGCACTGGTATGAACACTCAAGATAAACTATTAAGACAATTGGCACATACCTGTATTAGATAAAAAATAGTGGTAAATAATTTAAAGAAGCTCTCAACAGAGGCAATGTCAAACCAACTGACTCCACAAGAATAAAACCAAAACATAAACCAACACCCAAAACCCCAAACACTTTTTATTTGAACTTAAATTTCTCAAGATCTCACTTCCTCTATTATGAGATTTCCAGAACTAGTGTCTCTTGAAATCTCTCTCAGACTACTAACTGCAGCAGAGTGTTCCAAGAATCTGATCTCAGTACACTCATGGAGTCTGAATGTAGGAAAACCAGCTAGCTCCAATCACACTACAATTGCTGTTCATCTGTTATTACTCCTCTCTGATACTAAGACTGACTGGCCGATAAACCAAAGCTGTAGAACTGACAAAAGCAGAGACCATAGGGCAAGAACACTTCTGGAGTTTCAATTACAGTAAACACTCCACACACTAATGATAAAGTGGGATTTTGGTTTTTTAATATGAGAAGTCCTCATTGCAACATATTTTTTCTCCATATTAAAAATAGGTTTGGTTTTCCTAGATGAATATGTATGAGCCCTTTACAGGGAACAAACAAGTGTAGCTTAAGTTTGCTTAATTTTTTGCAGACATTTAAAAACTGATTAGGGAAACAAAATACAGGAATGGTTATTACTTTAGTGAGCAAGGTAAGCCAATCTGCAGCACTCAAGTACAAACCAAAACCCCACTAAGAAGCAGTTGCTGTTTGTAGTACAGTCAAGACACCTTCACCACTGCTGTTTTCAGATCAAATCACATGAAAAAGTGAGCATTCCTGCTGGAAAGTCTGATTTCTGCCCTCAACTCATCTATCAGTACTACACAGGGAACAACCACTGCAGAAGCAGCAATGACTGGGAACACAGACCCATTGCCCCTTTTTTGGCTGGAAAAGGCAAAGTCAGTCTTGCCACCCAGCAGACATCAAAACAATGGATGCTCACTGCTTGCTGCCCCAGAAGAATGACTTCCTGAGAAACTGCAGATAGTGCTAGAACTGGTGTCATGCTAAAATCAAAGTTCCTTCCTGTCTCCTAATTCTTTGGTCATTTTAAAACAGAAGTTAATCAGGTTAAATAAGCAAAATTTTAGATTAAAATAGACAGAAGCATAATGCAACACCATCCTCTCCTCCTAAACGGAAATGCAGTGAAGTTTCGGCAAATTCATCTGTGTTTTTACAGGTGACATAACATTCACTGGAAGTTAACAAGGAATTCAATGAGGACTAAGTGCCAGACAACCTGATTAAATTCTGTTGAGTTTCCACCCAGAAAAGCTGAAGTCCTGGTGAGCATCCACATCATGTTCGACTATGATATAATTTTTAAATTCAAAGATTGTTAACTTAATATTTATGTCTCAGAATAGAACCTTTCACCTCAGCGAACTTTAAAGTTTAGACTAAACTGAGTTCCTGCAGTGTGTCCTGCAGTGTAAAGGATCAAGCACATGGAGCTGTTGAAGCTCTGGTTCAAGAGAGGCTTTAAGTCTCTAAGGGTCTATTTGGTTAATATTTTGTAGAATGCATTTCACATACAGTTTTGTAATATTCATTTAGATAAAAGCATAAAAACTTCACGTATTATACAGTAACAAACCTAGCTAGACACCTTCCCCAAATTCTTAGGCAATATTCAAAGGTTTTCAGTAAAACAACTTCCAGCTTATCAAAAACATGACATAAAATGGCATAATGAATGTACCTAGAATTACATTAATGAGATGCTTACATGTTTCCACCACAAAATGACTGCATGTATTTTCTCTGTTGATGTAATCTGTGAAAATTTATGACAAAATCAAAAATCTAACTGTGAATTTCCAAACACATTGTGATAGGGTATGGTGTCAACCCCAAACAAGCATAAAAACCAACATCTTTTGCCCAAAATACAAGAAAAATATAAACTATCCAATACTTTATTTCCTGTTAGGTTGATGACTGATAACCAGATGCACAACATTTGTGCAATACACAAGGTAACAGTGGCTCACAGAAGGCTCTAAACCAACACAACAAAGTTTTATATTAATATACTACTACTTAATAATTATTAAGTCAGGAGAAAAGCAACATACTTTATACACAAATTCAGTTTGGCCATATTTTACATGTTGGTTTACAGCCACCCAGTTTTTTGGTTAGTCTTAACATTTAGGTTACAGAGTTCATCATTTCCTATGTATACTTTTTAAATTAGCTTTACTTTTTCTGTGACAGTTTAAAACACAAAGTATGAACACATAATATTAAATCTTTTTTGCTACTCACCCAGGTGGCATTCCAGGCATAACTGGAGGCATTCCAGGCATCATAGGTGGAACACCTGCCATTAATGGTGGTATACCTTAAAAGAAAAATGTATTTTCAACAACTCTGGTAACATACAGTTGCTAACAAACATCATCTAGTAAGTTTACACTGGATAAATGCTTTACAGGAAGATCTAAAAGATGCAGTTTTGAAACATTCCTTACAAACAATGCAACATAAATACTATCTGCAAATCTGACTTTGATTGATTGTTGTCAGCCCTGCAAGATTGTGAATTTTCTAAGTGGTCTCCAAAGAAGACATCTTATTACAAGAAGAGACCATTTTTCACTCACTGATCAAAATTCTTTCCTGACTGTATCTGTGGCCTGTGTATGAACGGCCTGTTCTGTCTTAGCAGTCTCTACATACACAGCAGCCTTTCTGTCCTATTTCCAAAATCCTGTTATAAATACCACAAACAAATACCACTGGTAGACTTCTGTTTGAAGTACTCATCTGTCTTACTACCACATGCCTTCAATCTACATGCCAGCATTAGGTATCTGAATCTAGTCCACCAAGGAAGACGTGTTCATGCACAGAACGGGGGAAGAAAATGAAGAAACTGCTTATCTGCACCTCCCAGAACTATTCTGTGACCCCAGTGTCAAAAGGGCAGGTTATTACTCAGTATACAAGCAGCACTTCATGCTTCTACTGAGAATTTCAGTAGGTACCTAACACACCCTCTCACCTGGAGGCATCCCTGGTGCACCTGGCACAGGAGGCAAACCTGGCTGTGCCATTGGGGGAATGTACCCCTGCTGTGGCTGAACTTGCTGGGGTTGAAATGAAGTTGAAGCTGCAGATTCATCATCTTCATATTCGTCAGAATCATCCTGTTGTTTCTTTTTCTGGCTCTCTGCAGACAGTACAACGCATATGGTCAAACTGAACACTAATAATATTCTATGAAATTAACTTCACGTGGGGTATTCTAGGTGGAACAGCAATAGCAAAATTCAGACCTTATCAGTGTTCAAAAAGTCACAGAAATACAAAGAAAGAATGCTGTGTGAGCCTACCTATAGCCACAAATAAAGGGATGGAACGTGATTCACACTGCCATGACACTGAACATACAGAGGGATCTGCCCTTGTGTCAATGTCACACTGTCCAGCATAAACCAAAGCAGTGCAAACGAAGGTATACTTGAACAGTAACAAAACCAAAGTATTTGGGAATCATCAGGATAGTTTTACCTCTGGCCTTTCCTCCTCTTACCCTCACAAATAAATCACCATGCCCATATTCATTAGGTAATTGTTGTAGCTGCTCTGGCACGAATCTATTTCTGAACAGGAAAGGAAAAGTCCCTCCCAGCCTCCCACATGCCTGGAGCTGCAGTCAGAGAACGCATTAAATCCCACCCTCACTGAGTGCCACAGCTGAGTAAGGAACAAACCAGGGAAATAACAGACAACAAGCCACATTACACCTTACCCTGAGTTTTTTGTTCAAGTAACCTCCTCCGTTCCTCCATATCTTTTTCTGGAATGCCTTCCATCCCATAAATTTCCAGTTCAATGTCTGTTCTTCCGGGAATAGCATTTGGAACAGCATCTATTGTTTCTTTATGTACCTAAAGAAAAAAAAAACCAAACAAATCCTGCTGACCACAATTCAGGGTAAATACTCTGTGTTCTTCAGGTAGCTTCAAAACAGAAAAGGAACATCCTTAACAGGAATAATCTCTCTGGCCAAGCATTTTCTTGATCTGTGCTTCCTAATCTCCGGTAACTACTATTACCCTTAAAACCAGCTTACATTAACCAAGAGAGCACAATTCCTCCACTCCTACAAAACTCTCAGCAAAGATCTCTGCTGCACAGTGGCCATCTGACTGCTGACACAGCAAGACTCCCGTGCTGCAAAGAGGCCGTTGCTGTCTTCTTCTCACCAGTTTAAAGACTCTGGAAGCCCCCACCCCCCACCTTTTTAAGGTCACTATTCATTTAAATTTTAGATACTGTAAAGAAAAGCTCATGTAAATCTAAAACTCCTTACCTGCATGCAGTGTATAGCTAAACCAGGTCCTGTATACAGTTTCTTATGACATATATGGCATTTAAAGTGCTTTGCTTTTTGATGCTGTATAAGGATCTTTTCATCATCAAAATCCCTATTACAATACCTATTGAAGACTGTTAAGGAAACATTTAATCCTGGAAGTCACTTCCTAGATAGAACTAAGGTAATTAGCACCAGTGTGGTTTTTCCTGAAGCTAAAGAAAGGCACAAGAAGCATCTCTGAGCATTCAAAGTGTGAGAAATATTTCATGGATATCTGAAACCAAACACCCTCCTACAATCCAGCACACCTGTCTTTACACTGGTACAAAACTGGGAAGGTGTCTGCACGTAATCAGAATCATCATTTGATTCCATATTGTTTGACTCACTGTTTTTAAGTCCTATTTTTCTCTTCAAGGGTGTGAACAGTGCTAAAGCATTAAAGGAGAAACAGACCTGAAATCAGCAAAAAGGAAATTATGCAAATAACTCAGAAGTGCCTCTTTAATAAATTACCGGTAACTACCAATCATAAAAGAGAACAAAGGTTTTAGTTAAAAATTCACTTCCTCTTTCAGTTATCCAGCTATCAGTTTTTCTGACACAGCATAATTTGTTGCAATCGCTGAAAAATTCTATGCTTTTAAAAAGAAATACTTTCAGCAAAGAATTGTTTGGACATCTAGGCAACAGAAGAGGCAAACTGCATTTCCTTTCTGTGGGTCAGCATTAATACTTCAGCAAACACGATACAAACCTTCCTAGGTGAGGCAAATACACATTTGCTATTTATTATTACAGTGTTAACACTGCTAACACAACGTGTCCCTTGCTTCCACCAAACGTGAAATATATTGACATCTGAAACAAGCACAGATGCCTTTCAAAACAAAATGGTAAAATACCTAGGAGCACCTTTAAATTTATTAAACAATTCTAGAGGACAGAAGCATTAGAGAGAGATAAAAAGTAATTCTGTAATCACTCAACAACAGTTGCAGAGCACATTCTGAAGGAGCGATCAAATGAAAATCCACTAGTATTTCTGGATACTGAAAAATCAAACCTGATCATGATGCAGCAATTACAAATTGAAAGCTCCCCCCGTCACAAAGGAAAAAAAAAAAAAGTTTTCTAAAATTCTATTTTGACCACATCCATCCCTCCTCCGTGAATAAATGTATTTATTAGCAGTAGAATTTTCTCCCTTTAATATCTTCCCTCACGGGAGATAAAGACCATTCTCCACTTCCCGCTGTCCCGGCTTTAGGGATCGGGCGGGAGGCCGCGGCCTCGACGAGGAAGACGGGAACGGGCCTGAGGCCGCGCGGGGGGTGGGCAGCACAGGAAGGGCACGGATTGGGCCCCATCCCGAGGAGCACAGGGACGGAACAGGGCCAAGCACCGAGACAAACCCTAAAGGGCAGGGGGAGAAGGGCTGAGCCCCATTTCGGGACGAGACGGAACGGGACCGCGCAGGGACCGAGCTCCAACCGTGCCAGGCCGCTCCCCTCCCCCACCCAGCTCTCCGCACCCGCCGCGTCCCACACAGAAGGATACCAGCACCAAGGCTTCAGCTGCTTCTTCTTCTTACGGCCCATGGCGGCGTCGCCCCGACCTACAGAGCAGGAGAGCCGAGCGCTCCCTCAGAGCCGCAAAGCCCGCGCGGCCGCCCAGCACCGAGCGAGAGGCACAAAATGGCGGCCGCGCTCCCTCAGGCGCCGCTGCCGCTTCCGAACTCCCAGAATACGCCGCGCCAGTAGGGTTGGGGGTGCCCACGTGACGCGCTCGCGATCGTCCTCACTGGGTTGTGCCGTGGCGCCTCAGGGCGTCGCAGCCATTTTGCCCAGTCGGGGGTGGAAGTGTTTTGCCTGAGGCACCTCTGTGTGTCACAGAATAACAGAGTCACGGAGTATTTGGGTTGGGACGGACCTTAAAGCCCATCTCGTTTCAGCCCTCTGCCTTGGGCAGGGACACCGTCCACTAGACCAGGTTGCTTCAAGTTGCGTCCAACCTGATCTTGAACGCTTCAGGGGTGGGGCAGCCACAGCTTCTCTGGACAACCTGTGCCAGGGCCTCAGCACTCTCAGAGCAAAGAGCTTCCTCCTACTGTTGCTCGTTTTCGTGTTTATTTCATTTAATGTCACAGAGAAGCTGTGTTTTCCCCACTAAATGTTACTGGGCAAGAAGCTGGTGTTCCTGAGACTGGCCGCTGTGCGTAGTGTTCCGGTACTGGCTGTGCCTGTGTTGCTGGGTGCTGACAGCGAGGCCATAGCATGTGGGGAGCCCGGCACCCCGAGAACACAATAAAACCGAGTGAAATGTGTTGAACCATCACTATCCTCAGCTACCTGGACCTGGCGGGGGGCTGGTCCCTCTGTTACAGTGACAATCCATCGGAGTGTGTGTCTGTGTTACTCCCATGGCTCTCGAGCTCACCACAGGCCCACCAGCTACTTAGAAGAGAATTGCAGAATCATTAAGATTGGAAAAGACCTCTAAGATCAAGTCCAACCATCAGCCACGACCAGCCCTTTGCAGTGGCCCTGCTGCAGCTGGGGGTCACAGCTGCTTCCCACGGGGCCAGTTTGCAACAGAAGAGAGATTGTGGAGTCTCCCTCTCTAGAGACATTCCAAACCCACCAGGATGTGTTCCTGTGTCACCTGCTCCAGGTGACCATGCCTTGGCAGGGGGGTTGGACTGGATGATCTCTAGAGGTCCCTTCTAACCCCAACGATTGTGTGATTGCGATTCTGTAACTATCTGGTAGCTACAAGGCCGAGCTAACAAATGTGCTGTTTTAACGAAGTATTTCAGAAGCAAAACTTAAAAAAAACTGACAGCATGGCTAATCCTGCCAAATCCCCATCCAATCCAAACCATTCTATGATTCTGAGATGTGATTTGAGCAGGTCCTGCCGTTAAGTCAAGTGACCGGCTTTTGAAGGATTACTTGTACTGACAGAGGCACTTCGGCGCCTGTACTGCATTTTTCTGTGCATTACACAAACGGAGGAGCTGCAGCAGCCAGAGCCATTTCTGCACGGCCCGATACGGCTCTCGGTGGGATGAAGACACGGCTCGTGCGCTCCGCAAGCTCCTCCCAGCGCCGGGCCCCGGGGCGGGTTCACGGCGCACCCAGCGGGGCGGGGCGGGGCGGCAGCGCAGCCCGGTGGNGCGGCCGGCGCTGCGGTGCGGCGATGAGCGGGAGCTGGAGAGCAGCGAGGAGGGCGGCGGCGCGGGCGAGGAGCGGCGGCCGGAGCGGCACGGCTGCACCTACCACGGCCTGTATGGCTACCGCAGGTGAGGCGCCGGGTCCCCCCGCGGGGAGGCCGTGCCCAGGCCTCGGCCATTCCCAGCTCCCTGAATTCCCTTTAATTCCCCTCCCCNCAGGATGTGTTCCTGTGTCACCTGCTCCAGGTGACCATGCCTTGGCAGGGGGGTTGGACTGGATGATCTCTAGAGGTCCCTTCTAACCCCAACGATTGTGTGATTGCGATTCTGTAACTATCTGGTAGCTACAAGGCCGAGCTAACAAATGTGCTGTTTTAACGAAGTATTTCAGAAGCAAAACTTTAAAAAAACTGACAGCATGGCTAATCCTGCCAAATCCCCATCCAATCCAAACCATTCTATGATTCTGAGATGTGATTTGAGCAGGTCCTGCCGTTAAGTCAAGTGACCGGCTTTTGAAGGATTACTTGTACTGACAGAGGCACTTCGGCGCCTGTACTGCATTTTTCTGTGCATTACACAAACGGAGGAGCTGCAGCAGCCAGAGCCATTTCTGCATGGCCCGATACGGCTCTCGGTGGGATGAAGACACGGCTCGTGCGCTCCGCAAGCTCCTCCCAGCGCCGGGCCCCGGGGCGGGTTCACGGCGCACCCAGCGGGGCGGGGCGGGGCGGCAGCGCAGCCCGGTGGCTCCCCGCGGCACAGGCGGGGCTGGGGCCGCGATGCTGCCGGCGCTGCCGGACGGCGATGAGCGGGAGCTGGAGAGCAGCGAGGAGGGCGGCGGCGCGGGCGAGGAGCGGCGGCCGGGGGGGGAAGGCTGGGCCCNCACCCAGCGGGGCGGGGCGGGGCGGCAGCGCAGCCCGGTGGCTCCCCGCGGCACAGGCGGGGCTGGGGCCGCGATGCTGCCGGCGCTGCCGGACGGCGATGAGCGGGAGCTGGAGAGCAGCGAGGAGGGCGGCGGCGCGGGCGAGGAGCGGCGGCCGGAGCGGCACGGCTGCACCTACCACGGCCTGTATGGCTACCGCAGGTGAGGCGCCGGGTCCCCCCGCGGGGAGGCCGTGCCCAGGCCTCGGCCATTCCCAGCTCCCTGAATTCCCTTTAATTCCCCTCCCCCGCCCTTCCCAGTGAGATTCTTTCCCTCCCATAAAGCACGGATTCCCCGCTCCCGCTTTTAATCGCCCTCGGGCCGTGCCTTTCTCCTGCTGCACGCCCTGTTCCCTGTTGCGTGTCACGGCTGTGAACTCACTCCCGGGAATCACTTGGGTTCCAGGTCCGCGCAGCAGGGAGCCGCCGGCGGGGATGGCAGTGCCGGCGGCGCCGTGGCACACGCACCCTCCACCGAAGACTTCAGGTAAAGGCAACCGGCAGAACAGCACAATCACGAGAACACCCCGATTTGAAGTCTTTGCCGTGTTGTTGTCAGATCATTGTTAAGTCCTCTGCAGTCCTTTTAAAACACAACCCCCCCATGAAAGCATTCTGGAGTCCCCATGGCACTTCTTCTGGAACACCTGGGGAATGGACACATAGAGCTTAAATAATGTATTAAACAGAAACTATCATCCTTGAGTTGAACTCTCTCTTCTTTGCTACTAGTACTTGATATTGCTATATTGACTTAGTTCTTCATGTAGGTGACATATAATAAAAATTTATTCATTTTCAAGGGATATTTTTCCTTAAGCTCTGTATTACAGTTTGGGAAACCTAGGAACAAAGAGGGCAGTATTTTGTCCGTAGCTGCTGGGAAGGTCAGTCTGAGCTGACACCACAACTCGCGACTCCTGGTGAGTGGGCAAACCACTGACAGAGCTGCCTTAGCTGTCACCAGAGAGAGAGATTGCAGGGACCCCCCTGCTAGAGGCAGGTTCTGCACATGTTGAGAGACACAAAACAATAACATTTGCCTTTTGGTAATGATTTCTTCTGGTTTTTAAAGCCTCTCCTTGCTGGACACCAACTTACCAGCTGAAGCAGAGACGGAGTTGCGCAGTTTCGTCGCTAAGCGTCTTACTAAAGGAGCCCTGTTTGAAGGAATGGGGAATGTAGCAACAGTGGGGCTGAGGTAAATTTTTGAAATAATTGGTGAATGAGACCTGTAAGGAACATTGGCAGCACTGCACACCTTGCCTGCCTGCTGCTGCACTTAGATTTAATCCTGACTCCATGTTCCCAGTCTATTGCTGCTGTTAATAACAGCCTTACACTTTCCTTTTTTAGGTAGCTTTGAGAAAAATATTGTTCTAAATAATTTACTGTTTGAATACTTAAAAAATACTACATATGTTTATGATTATTTCCTTTTAAACTAATCTGATCACACAGAAGAAAAAAGAGAAGTCTAAGAGCTCTACATATGGCCATAGGAGCCAGAAGTGCTAGCGGTTAAAATGACCTCAGAAATCATCTGTGTCTGCTTTTTGCACTTATTTATTGTGATGTATGTGGAAGAAAGTAATTATTTTCTTTTTTCTTCTTTTTTTAATAGCATACCAGAAGGTAAAGTTGGTTGTTACTACTGTCGTTTCCAACAAGAAAGTCTTCTGGAAATGCCAACATTGGAATCAGACATCAATGCTCCAGAATATGTGGTTTGTTTCTTAGGTGGCTCAGAGAAAGGTCTGGAACTATATCCTTACCTTTACTTTCTTCACCTGTATGCAGAGGGAAATGATGTAAAAATTATCTTGTCATTTTGTCTGTTTCTACTTGAAATCAGCTCGTTTGTGCACACCTTCCAGTAACTGAAAATGTCAGTAACAGCCATATACTGAAAGGAAAAAATGCAGGTCTTAACTGATGCATCTTATTTTCCTTAAGAAGATACTTTCAGACTTGAGTTGGACAAATACATTCAAAATCTGAAGATAAACCTTGATTTTGAGGTAAAGCCTAACTTTTTTTTTAAGTGGTGAAAATTAATATTTTTGCAGATTAATTGCTAAAACAATCTGGAAGATCTAATATCTAGAGACAAAATAGGTGTTTCAAGTACCAGTATGAAACACTGAGAGCGGTACTTGACTCACTGTTGAGTACAATGAATGTCTAGGGTGCTATCAGCCACACAAGTCAAAAGGAAAAAAAGAAAGGGGGGACTTTCTTGTGTTAGTCATAGATCTCTTAATTTTTTTAAACTTACAGTTAACTTACAATTAAATTTGGAGGTAAGAATAACTAATAAAAGGTAATGGTCTACAAGGAAGTTATCAATGTCCACCTTGATTCGTACCAGTTCTGAATGTTAAGAAAGGACATTTGCGGGTTTCTTGTGACATTTTTCTAGTGGAAGTTCTGCATTTCTTTGTCATCCCATCTGCTGTTGCATGGTTTTCACTTAAAATATACCATAATATTACAGTTCTGGCTGTTTCTTAAAATGCAAAGCCTTTAATTGCTGATAAAGTGAGTCTTTAAATGTCAAACTCATTATTTTAGTTCACTGTAGTTTGAGATTAAGAGGCTCTGACATCCAAATATCTTAGGTTGAGTAGATTATTAATGAGCTTCTATTTGTGTAGAAGTCTAATTTGTAGGTAAGTTTTTTAATGTTTCAACTTGTTACAGCAAAAAAACTTGGAGACCTGTGTTAGCTCCTACCTGAGGAGCTGGTTTGAGGATGCCATCTGCCCTATTCAGAGGGTCGTGCAGCTCTTCCAGGACAATCTTGCCTCTCTGCTACATGCTGTAAGTGTATTTAAAACTGGGTAGCTAAAAAACCTCCAGAAGGCATCTCAGTGACTCCAGCATGGTTAAAATGTTTCTTGCATTTGCTTTCCCAGCAGGAGGAAATGAAAAACCGTTTTTAATTCCTTCTTTTGTGTTTTTTTTTGTTTCTTTGTTTTGTTTCATTTTTTAAATTCAGAGCAAGTACTTTTCCCCTGCTTATTGCTGAGGAAGCACATAACAATTTCTTCTATCAAGTAAAAAAACCCAATTACCTAATGGCAGCCATGCTGAAATTAGAATAAGAAAATTAGAAATAGCATGAACAGGCTGTCCATGCTATAATTCCTCTGAATGGAAAGTTACATTGTGTATGTGCTTTGTGTAATTCGCTGGAAACAGAAAAGAGACTACTCCTAGCTCTAGTCCCTGAGTTTGAGGGGGCTCTGGATGGAATAGCCAACAGAGTGTAACTGCTGAATTTCTTCTCAGTGCAAAACCAGCTGCAGTGACTACAATATGGAGTACTGCCTCAACAAGAACAGTTTTTAAAATACCACATTATGTATTTATTGCTTGTAACTCCAATATAGCAACAAAAGTAATACTGAAGTTGCATTCAGCGTTTTCCTTTTTTTTTCCCTTCTTGTTTCTTTTTTTAAGGCTCTGAGTTATACTCCTGTAGAAGTCAAAAATGCAGATGAAAGAACAGAAAAGGACATCAGCAGGTAAAGATATTTTGAGACCAAGGAAACTTTGAGTAACTTGGCTTCTGTGTATGACAGTCACCTTGGTGTCCAGGAGTTGTAAAGGAGCAAGCAGCTGACAAGAGCTTTCTGTGTCAGGTTCCTGGCAGCTGCCAGCCTCCAAGGACTTGTCCAGGAAGGCACAATGACCTCTCTGTGTATCGCCATGACGGAGGAACAGCACAAGTCCATGGTGATAGACTGTAGTGGACCTCAGCCCCAGCTGCATAATGCAGGTGAGATTACAGCTGTGAACACTTCATGTTGCTCCCTTGGATCCATCAGCTGCAGAGAGTTGTGACATTAGAGGCAGTTGAGGATATTCAGAATCTTACAGGATCCTGCCCAGAAAGTTTTGGTTCTGGCTGGAAACAGGAACACCTGTTTTCCTGTGAGGTACCAAAGTAGTTTGTTACACCAGACACGCTTAAACTCTGGGTTGAAAATGCTCGGTAATCCACAGTACATTTAGTTTGTGACCATGGAACTGTGACTTGTACAGTTCGGGGAATATGCAAAACTTTTTTTCCTCTTGTGGTTTTGACAGATGTTGGGAAAAGGGATTCAACAATCAGAACGTGCTCTTATGTAATCACTGTAGCAGTGTTTGCTTTTCTTTCCCACATGTATTGTTTTTCCTTAAGACTTATTTCCTGGCCCAGGTATACTGCTATCAGTTGTTATGTGACAGTGATTAAACCAGGTGAATGCAGCTGTATATTTATGTTGAGCTCGTTTGCTTTTTCTCATCTCTTCTCTGTGTTCCTGAACATTTAACAGGAAGCAACAGATTCTGTGAGGATTGGATGCAGGCTTTTATGAATGGTGCAGAAGGTGGAAATCCATTTCTCTTCCGTCAGATTTTGGAAAACTTTAAATTGAAGGTACCTGTTCATGTATGTTAAAGACTTGAAGAAGATACTAGGGTTACTGAGGGAGCAAATACTATATGCAAAGTATTATTTTGCAGTGAATAAAAGTTTTAGGTTATTATGATGTCTATATGTCATTAACTGATTAACTCTGAAGCTTAATTTGAGTGCTGGCTTACTGTAGTTGACAAGAACAGCTGTAAAGTAGTGTGAAAGTTTCTTCAGTGGATGCTCCAAAAGTGTTTTCTCAAATTTAAAGTAAGACCCACCTTTTTTCTGTTGTTGTTTGTTTTCTTAAAATACTGTGAATCTGAGCCTTGCACACACAGTCTCATGTACCATGGGTTCAGTAGTTAACACGTCTTAAGTGAGCTGCCATAATATGACAATTCTTGCTACAAGTTGGACACATCACGTTGTGTCCACACATTTTGCATCATTACAGTAAAAGCTAAAATATGCATCCAAGACAATATTCAATTCTTACATTACTCTTAAGTAGTAATATAAAATTTCTATTGGAAATGCTTTTGCTTCTCCTGCTATTTGTCCTTTATTTTCCACGACAGTGTGTTTTCGTTCTGTGTAGGAGGCTAAGAAAATGCTCTGTTACTCTTTCCCCAGGCTATCCAGGACATTAACAACCTGAAGAGGTTTATCCGCCAGGCTGAAATGAACCACTACGCCTTGTTCAAGTGCTACCTGTTCCTGAAGAACTGTGGCAGTGGAGACATCCTGCTGAAGATTGTGAAAGTAGAACACGCAGAAATGCCAGAAGCCAGGAACGTAGTGACCGTCCTGGAGGAATTCATGAGGGAAACATCAGTGGCTTAAAATTATCCTACGTATAAATCATTACTTTTCTTCTGTGCAGCTATTGCAGGATTTTTAATTTATATTTAAAAGTATTGCCCAACTCAAACCTTAGTTGCAGTTTCATCTGCCTTTTCTTGTTTTTAGACAAAGCAGTATGAGCTTTTTTAATGTGTAAATATCAGATAATATAAACTCCTGCAGAGTTTTCAGATTCTCCAGCTGACTTGCTCCTGTTCTGAGGGAATCATGACATTTGATTTTAACAGTCATTACAAAACTAAACCCAAATCCCTTACATAGAAAGCATTTCACTGTTCTAAATACTTTAAATATTTTAAAAACCATTTAGATCTGGCTACTTTGTTTTAATAAAGAAACGCAAACATCTGGATAGATCTAGATAATAAATGAATTAATCATATTAGTTGAGATAAGAGAAGCTAGGTAACAAGTCCGTAGCTGATTTCTGCTTTCAAACTGGTGGTTTGTTCTGCTGCTACTGGATAAACAAGTTGTGAACTGGTGTGAAACAGAGCTGCCTTAGGACTGAACCGCTGCAGTGATCAGTTTGTATGTGCCTGTATGTGTGCATACATACACACAACAGGTATCTGAAACTCCCAGGCTATTTGATGTAGCCCCTTCTTCCTTAGTCTGAAATGTGACCAAGACCTTCTTTGTATGTTCTTATATTACATTTTTGCATAACTGTAAATAATTGTTTTTCAATCATGAAGAAAGTAAAAAGTTTCCACATTTAATAATAAAACTTCTTCAGAATTTGAAGTAAATTAAATTCCCAAATTAATTACTCAGACTTTAAAACATTTCTCTGTATTTCAGCAATGAATTCTTACCCACATCATGGGACACATAGGCAGAATAATGCCTGAAGGAAATCTTTGTCTACTGCTGGAATAAAAACTCATGAAGTCTCTGAGTAACCTCAGAAAGAGGGTGATTTCTGCAAACCTGATACAAGCAAAATTCCCTGTTGGTTCCCTTTGTAGCAGAGGGTGTTTGAAGAACTCCCCCTGAAAGAGTGACTGTAACTAATGCAGTTCAGTGTGACTTGTGCCCATGCTCTGTACTGTGATGGCAGAAGTTGCTTCTTTCCTGTGACACCATCATGTTGAACCTGTAGTAAGGATGAAAATAAAACACATTCAAAACCTCAACAGTGTGCTTATAAATTGTCAGTGAGTGTAGTCCTTGATATCTCCTGTTTAAAACCCTTTATCCCTCAATGCAGAGGAGCTCTAAGTGTGGTATTAGCAGCCAAGGTGACATATAATGTATTTAGGCAGGTCAAATGAGAAAAGTAGTGTGAAAGAAAACAAACCCCTCATTTAGCCATTTGCAGGAGCTCTGAGAAGTAACAAGTGTTTTCTTTCATGAGTGAGTACAGCAGCACCACTCAAAACATGTCACTTTTTGTTGCTCCTGTACATTTCTAGCAAAGTTGGAGCACTGATTGTTCAGTTTCTTGGCTGATCAGGACAGAAGAGTGCTTAAATAAGTTGGATGTGAAGAACAGGTAGCAAGAAAAATGTAGAGTACTAGTAGGCAGTAACACTTTTTGTATTAGTTGACAAAAACTGACAAAATCCACCTTACCTTCTTGCTGAAAGTCCTCAGCTAATTATAGAGAGATTTGAGTGTCTGGGAAAGCTCAGTTCAGTGCAGAGAACTGACAGCAAGAGTGGAGTCCCACACATGGTAGCAGTGATCTGCCTCCCGTAGGAATAGCACATCTGACAGGAACTGCTCCTACATACATGTTCATTCCTATAAATTACACTTCAACCCAGTGTTTCCCAACAAAAACACAACTTATTTTTCAAAATAAGCCTCCCCCTTCCACCTTGGTAGGACTTCTATTTTAATCAGTTGGAGGTTTACTGCAGAACTTTCTGGATATGTTGTTTCCACTCTTGATTCAAGAGATGAGTGTTGGCTCTGAGATTTGAGAACATTCAGTAGAGCCGGATGTTAAAAGAGCACAACCCTCCTCCCCAGTAAAAAAATTTACTCGAATGTACTTGGTCGTCAACTGCCCTGCAGTTCTGAGGTCACAACTGCACTGAAGGGACAGCTGCCAAAACGTGGGACAACACCTGAATTTCCATACAAGCCCCAAACTAGTTCTGCATCCTCATTAGATCTCAAGGAGAAATGAAGATGCAGTTCACTCTCCCCTTTATCTGTTAGACAGACATAAAAATGAGTTACCAACATCATTATTAAAAGATTACAATGGCAGAGCTCCAAACCAAGGGCTCTTTTGTTAAATACTGTGTTAACTGTAGAAAAACTTACAAAACTGTCCTTGAAATTTCTTTCTTGGTTGGTTTTTTGGTATGTGATACAGAACAACTCAATTTTATTACAGTAAAGAAAAATTAAACAGAAAACAAAAATCCACCACAAAAAAAATTTTAATGGATTCTGCGCTCAAATAATATTGTCACAACAAAAATATACAGAATGTACACAATACAAAAATATTTGGAAACATACAATAACATCTTACCTTGCAAATATCATTTTGTTTTACTAGCCCTTCACAGGGAAAGTACCATTTGTTCAGTATTTTAAGGCAGAAAATTACATAGTTTAGTGCTTTGTGTTTAACACTTGGATGTGTTGTTAGCATTAGTAGTGTAAGCAAAAGAAAAGCTGCATAAATCTGGCTTTATTTGCAAACTGAACAGACACCGTGGGAGTCAGGAGAGAGTCAGTGACGATGTGTCTATCAAGCTCGCTGGAAATAAGGTACTTTAGCTACTTAAATCATAGGGAATATTTTGTGCTCTGTGTTGTAATGTACCCTGAAACATGTATTTTCTGTACTCCTACTGTCATTTCAGAAATACCTCATTAGAAAGCCTTTCCAATTAAAAGCCAGTGATTAATGGTGACATTAAAATACATTTACCTTTAAATAATCTTGGTTTCTGTCTTAAGTGTGATTCTTTTTTACAGAGCTGCAAAATGCGCTGTAGTCCTTTATAACTAGCACTTGACATCTGTGATTAGAGAAGTAATCTTTGAGTTCTACCACACAAAGCACAGCAGAGCAGCCACCACTGTAAGAGGAGCAGGGGAGCAGCAATATTCCGAGGTGCTGGTCTGGGTTCTCAGGTCCCAGCTTGCCCCCAGAGGTGGCTGGTGTTGAACTGCCATGTTCACATTCTCCAGTTCCACTTCGGGCAAAGTCAGTGGATGGGTGTTCCAAAGCAACTGGGCTGAGCTTGAATCTGTGTGAACAGGCTTTGAGCTCTTTACTCAATGAAGAATGTGTGAAAGTCCTACCCACGATCCTGTGAGACTAAATATTGGCAGAGAACAGAAGCTGCCTTGTGAGGTCAGCAGTCAGTTGTCATGTTAGTACCAGCTCTGAACATGTCAGATTCCATCCTTCATAGCCCCGTTCACACTGAAAGGGCCCCATCTGATCTAAAACACATGGGCAGTATAATCCACCAGAAGGAGCAAGGTGCTGGGATGCAGAATCCCTGAGCTTTATTTCTAGTAACAGTTTCTCTAACTTCCCCCTTCCCTGTTGATAACACACTTCCCACTGCCAAAGGAGCAAGTAGTGAAAAACCACAATACGCCACGTAAGTGCTAAGATTCCTCATCAACCAACAGAGAAACAGTGACACAAGATGTTGTCTTAAAAACTCAGCAAAAGTAAATTCATCAGCATTTTTATGAGTGCTACACCTCACTCCAAGATTGTTTCTGGTAACCTCCTCTCCCAACACTGTATGACAACTCTCTCCCTCCTCCTTCCTATATTATTACCGCTGTGTGTAAAACGAACCTGTCTCCAAGCATCTAGGAATAAAAGGTGCCATTTGCAGTCCCCGTGGACTTAAATCTGCCTGGTTCTCCTCTTTCCTCCTCCTCCTCACGGCTGTCGGAGCCTCTTGTCCCGCCCGGCTCCGGGAGGCGGCCGGAGCCGGGCCGATGCTGCTGGCCGCCGCCGGCAGGTGTCCCTGGCAGCTCCGCATCCAGCACCGCCGGCTCCCCGCCTGCCGCACTGCTCCTCATCCTCACGGACCACTGCTGCAATGAACTCACTGCAAGGCAAATCCACCACACAAACGGCTGCTTCTTTTTTTTTAATCTCCTCCAGGTGTTGTGTTCTCACTCAAGGACACAGCATAAAAGAATTTGCTCCGAGGTGCACTGTTCAAGCCTGTACATTGGTGACAGTCCTTGCCTTCTGCTCTAGCACTGCACAGTCATAAGGTTCAATAGATTCATGTTTTATCTGACTGATGGAAAATCCTGGCAGTAGCTGAAATAAAACCACGACTAATCACTGAAACCAGTCCCTCAGTGGATGCTCCTTCAGGAACGCACTACGGACTGTGACAGGTTTGAACCATGAATGAGCAGGATGGAGAGTATTATGTCTCCAACATGAGCCAGCAGCTTCAAGGACATCTGGAGGTAACAGAAAAGCCTGGTTGCTGTAAGCTCTGTGGTGCTGCAGCACTGTGGCACTCATGGGTGTGTTAGAAAATAACATAACTGGAATTCATGATACTCTTTAAAAACATAGCATGTTTTCACACTGTAATTTTAATGATTAAAAAAAATAATTAAAAAGCTTAAGCACTTTGTGCTGCTTCTGGCTGCATAAGCTGATTGATTCTTAGCAGACAACAGGTTCTGTCCACAAACTGCTCCATGTACAGGAGGAGATTTCAGCTCTGATGAGCAGGAATGTGAGAGGGTTTCATTCCTTCACCTACAATAAATCTAACACTGCCTTAAAGTCTGGCAGGGCTTTCTGATCCCCAGGGTTGTTTGTAGACTTGCTCAGGCAGGGTATGGGGACACAGAATGGAAGTCAGAAAGATGAACAACAGCTTAAAAGAACAAGTCATAAGATCAACTTCGGAGCTGTTTTCAACCAGTTCATGTAAACTACATTTATCTATGGAAAAAGGACCAAAGAAGGCTGTCTGGATTACTCTGTTCAGCTCCTTCCCACTCCTGAGCTGAGCAAAGACATGCTGGCCATGCTCAAGCTGCTCAAGAAACTGGTGGCTCTTCAACCTGTACCTTGCTGCTTCACCTCAGAGCACACACTGGCAGGCACAGAAACATTTACTGGGGAGAAACTCATGGGCAGTAAGTAGCTTTCAGCTGAGAAACCAAAAATAAAAGTCAATTGGTGCATACTGCACTCTGGTCAATTATAGGCAAAATAATCTGGGGGGTTTTTGCAATTGAAATTTTCTGCCAAAATTTTAAAAGCTTTCCTAAAACTTCAGGGGAACTTCCCTTCTTGGTCACCTCTGTTTTCAAGGCATCTGTAATGAGAAAGGCTTAGCAATAGGTGAGGGAAGGAATGTCCTCCTTACTTGTTAACCGTGTCAGAACTCTCCTAGCTCCTGCTCTCCTTCCTGCCCGCGGCTCCCAGGGGGATCCATGGCTACGACACTCACTGGGCCAGCACCTGCAACAATCTGTGGGAACTCTCGTGACTGCTGTGATCTGGACCCAAACTGCAGAGGTAAAATGGCACAGGGAACCAATCCCCTCTCCAAACTGAACAGAGCTCTGGCCCTTATCCCTTCCTCTTAGTCCTTGATGAGGGCCCATGAGCAATGCACTGGCCATGCAGAACAATGAAAGTGCAGTCGCCCACAGAAATCCCATTTCTGTGCACAAAGGTGGCAAAAATTGTTTCTTTTGCAGGTAAGGCTTACTTCAGGCTGTAGAAACACCTATTTTTCTCCCCCCTCCTTCTGAGGCAACAGAAGTTTTACTAGTGCATCCTGTGGGAGTGAACTTCACCCCTCAACCCAGAGTTATTTTTCCATAAGAGGCAAAGAAGGGGAAAGCTGATAAGCACTTGCGGATGTCCCCTGTAGAAGGACAGGCTCCTACTAGCTTGTGGTATCATCTGGCAGCATGGATAGCATAGCTGAGAGACTAAAGCCCACAACACAGAGACTTTTTTTCTACATAGCAAACACAACTGCTCTGGCACCCCTGGGATGTGCTGTGAAAGGCTCTGGTGGCTGGTGCCTGGGCATCACCAGGAAATAGAAAAAAGGAAGAGAGGAGCTTGTCTGGAGATACTTTTATGGCTGCTTTATCCAGACGATCGAATAGGTGGGTAAAGGGGAGAGAAAAGGAGGGCACCCACATTCCTGGACTTTAATTTGGCAGCTCTCTAAAGTGACAAGCAAAATAAGTGCCTTCCAGAGAAGAGTATCTATAAGCACTGCTTGTGCTACAGATGTCCCCGTGTGCTCCCCAGGTCTGTGCAGGCAACTGTATGGACTGTGCCATAGGCCAGTTACAGATTGCCTGAATCTGGGCTTGACCAGTGTTAAAGAAAAAGGCATTATTGCAACTAACTGTTGTTTGGAGCTCCTGAACATCCATTGCCTCAGGAAGAGGCACCCTCAAAATTTAGCAGTCACCTTAAAACCAGTTTTATCCATTTCACAATGATCATTGTAGCAAATAACACCCTTTCCACTTCAGTGGGAAACCAGTGCTACATACAAACTGATTTAACTCCACTGCCTTCAGTGGACTTGACCCCAAATGGACTGTATGGCTGTAAAGACTGGATAGTTCCCACCCTGGGCTGCTGGAGGTGATCATGGTCCCACTTTCCTGGTAAGAACCTGCTGGAAGAGTTGAGATCCTTGCTAGGAGCTCACTGCAGGCCAGGTGTTAGGTCAGTGTGGCCAGAAAAAAAGTGAGAAGAAAAAAGCACCTGATTGTCATCTGATAAAACCACAAATGAACAGTTGCCCTTCTTTTCTTCATCCCTCAAAAAAAAAAAAAACCAAACCCAGCCACACCCTCTAGCCAAAGTAGGCTGGAGAGGGGGGAAATATTTAATTAAAATCAAGTGAAACATGCACAGTAAAAGTCACCTCTGGCTGGGTGTCCACAACACTAAGATTCCCAATGTTTATAGTGCAATTTCATTTGACCTGTAGTTGAAGACAGGTCTCCATCACTTTGTGTGAAGAGTTCTGCTGATTCCTTTGAAAGTTGTGCAAGACAAGTTTCACCATAGGCTACAATACCTTAGGAACCATTCAAGTAATTAGACAGTGGCACTGGTATGGCTGAACAGTCAGACATGTCCAAAGAAACCAGACTCAAGCTGCCTTGTGAGTACCATGTGAGTCTCTAATTAGTGAATGTCTGCTCTTTTTCCCTTTTAGTGTTCAGTAATATTGAGGAAATTCACTCAACAATTGGCCATAATTCCAGCACTGACCCGGAAAATACAAATATCTCATAGAAAATATTGATGAGTGCTAACAACTCCAAGCAGTCAGTGCCCAGGTGCAGGGCAGAAACTGCAGGGCATGGCCAGCCAGAGTCACAGAACCTGCTGAATTTATGAACAAACTGATCAGCCCATTCTTTCACGAGATCTTTAAGCACCTCCTTCAGCACACTCGTGTGTTCAGAAGAATCATCCTCCCCTAAGTTAAATACAAAAATAGATCCTTCATCTTCATTCATTTAACACAGCTGACAGATGACTTCTGCTCTCCAGTTTTCTGTCCCATGTTTTCAAGGAGGGGGAGGTAGCTTTAGATCCAACAGACTGTAGGCAAAAATATTCCAGAAGATGGCAAACAAGACAAAAATGATGTAAATAGAAAGGAAGATCCACCATAAAGTCTGATCTTGGAGTCTCTGCTCATAGTTCCTCAGGATGATGACACCAAGGGTGATTCCAACCATCACCCCTCCCAGGTGAGCCATGAAGCTGGGGTGGGGGCACGGGGGGTAAGCGGAGGGGTGGAATCGCAGCCACACAGCTCTTCCAAATTCAAAGCTCACTGGAACAAAGAATAAAAAATAAATTAATTGTCTAGGCTATCCCTTCTTAAGTCCATATTGCAGGCAGCACTGCATCCCTGAGGAGACAGAGAGGGAGAAATTGCCTTGTATGGTGAGCACAGGGACGCTGTGGCTGTGTCAGGGCTATGGCACACAGACATGAGGTCTCTCCAGTGGCTGGAAAGTGGTCTGGGTTTGTGGGAGTGTAGATAAGTTGGAGGATATTCACCTTCTGAAATTTATACCAAAACCATAACAAAAATGAGTTAGAATTTGAAGACAGTTGTTGTGATGAACACACGGTTTAGTTTCCCTCACTGTGCCCCCCTGGTGACATGGCTGGATGAATTCCTCAGTGTGTGTATAATGCTGCTGCCATCCCAGATAGGACACGCTCTAGGAAACCCAAGTATTATCATTGACAGCACTGCATGTTTGAGACTGCAAAGAGAAGATGTTTGAGTCCCATTCCTTCACAAACACCACAAGCTACAGATGCTGGCTAATGACAAATCCTTGTTTACAAATGCTCGTGTTGAAAGCCAAAATCTGCAGTGGAGAGCAATGTGGTTCCTGCTACCAGAAGGTCCAGATGCAAGTTCCTACCAAAACTGCTGCAAAGTCAAAACCCTCTGAATCAGATTGAACTATTATGACAAGGACAAACAAAACAGGACTGGCTGCACGTATGCCAAGCACTGTATGGTACTTACTACAGATCAAGGCAACAGCCATGCGCAGCAGTTTGAATTGGCACTTCATTCCTGACCAGTTCTGGAAAAGAGACAAGGAAAACAAAGTAATGCTGCACACAAACCTGAAGGGATACTACATTTAGATCTGTCACTTGTCAGGCAACTTCTCAGCGCATTCCAGCCCTACTGTGCTTTTTCAGTGCTACTTTCTGTGCCCCAGGCTCCCTGAAATTCTGCAGCTCAGATCTTTGGCAGAGTATAGAGAAACAACAAAGACTTCAATAAAAGCATATCAAGGAAACAGCACCATAAGAAAGCCTGGACTTGGCCTCCTCTGTCTTCAGGCTTGGTCGTTAATCAATACAGTGGAATAAAAATCTCTGAATGATCATCAGAAGTCATGGGAGAAGTATTAAAATTCCTCCTTTTCCACTTGCACAAAATTTTAAAGCAGGAAAAGAGATCATGTTTTGAGAAACTCGGATGTATGACAACATTATTAATATTATTCAGTGATTAAATGAAAACTTGCCTATTGAAGGCAGCCTGAGACACCAAGATAATCAGGTTTCTTGTGAAAAGCTCCCTATTTGTCACACTGAAGAAACAAAAAGAATGCTTGTAAACTCCTCAGACTATCTCTAATACCACTTGGGATGGCAAAAATGCAACCTCCACAAAATAAGTAACTCATTTTCTCCTTTCACAGAGAGACCTCACCCAGTCAGAATGCTCTGAGCTCATGCTGATTAATACTGTGCTGCCTCCTTCACTTTTCACTTCCACGTAGCTGCTTTGAATCCCTCCTGTCACTCTTTTCCTTGGGGTGACACGCTTTATTGCTTCCCTCTGTTGGTTATTTTATATATTTAATTCCAATAATATTTATTTTTCCAAGCAGGAATGTTTCCATTTCCTTTGGTTACCAGAAGGCACGAGGGAACAGAAGATTCCAGAGACCCTCCCTGCCACAGCCCCTGCTCTCCCCAGCTGTGCCAGACTGAGCTTTGCCATCAAACAGCCAGCGTGTCTTTCAGCGTGCAGGAGCATCACATCTAGTAACAAGTGAGCACAGAGAGACAAGGAGGGGAAAGAAAAGCAAAGAAACTCCTCCACCAGAACTGGAAAGGCAGCAAAAATAATTTCAGATGAGAAGAGAGGCAGTGGATAATGGAGAAATAAAGATGCTAAGGTAGCAATTGCTAAATAGATTTGGAGGAGGCCAATGAGTAGTGAAATGACAGACAACTTTGTGATGTTTTAAGAAGGTAACTGCTGAAGACTCTCCACACACCTTTGGCAGAGTCTCCTCCTCTAAAGCAGACCAAAATTTCCTCCAATGTCCCCCTCTAACCCTGTGAATTGTGGTGTTAAAAAACCCCCTGTGTCTGCGTTACCACCCTGAGAGACAGAGGAAGCTCCCTCCTGCTTCTCTTGGCACAATGGCAGGGAACACAAATCACACTGAAAATAACTGTATATAAGGATGCCATTCCCCAGCAGAAACCCTGTGGCATAGGGGTAGCCCCTCTCCTCCACTCCTCTCTGCCAGCCACACAACTGTCTAATTTGGACAACAGCCTCAGCTCATTCATGCTCTGAAAAGTTTGAAGAGGGTGAAGGAGACCAATTCTGCTCAGGAAATCTCTCACCTCCCAGCTCCCAGCTGTTACAAAGCCGTCTGGAGCAGCACCACTGTGGGTCGCAGCTGGAGCCTGCTGACTTCACTACAGACAAGCATCAAGTACAAGGTTTTCTTTTAGGCTTGACTCCACCACCACCACCCCCACACATCTTCCGGCACCCATATAACAGATCTTCTGTTTCTACTGCAGCCAACGCACATTATCTTCCCACTCAGACCCAGGGGAGGAGCATTATCCTCATTTTTATGGTTATTCTGCTCTGATATTGCTGGTACAGGACAGACATGCCACCACATATGAATCTACTATCAACAAAGCCTTTTTTCCCTGGTGTCAGCTGAGGAGTCCCCTGGACAGTTGTGCCGGGCTTTGCAACCACCCAGCTGAGGGCTGGAGATGAGCTCCTGTCTCCAGCCTTAGAGGAATGACAATGCTGGAGCACTTACTCACCTTTGTAAAGTATTTCATTGGGTGAAACAGCAAAAAGATGCATCGCTACATCACCCAGGGTTCAGCTTCAGTCTGGGTTTTACAAACAGAGATAAGGAATATTCTGCACATGAATCCACTGAATGCTATATTTCCTTAATTTAGCATTAAATTAATTCACTAAAATTAATGGCACATGCAGACAGAAACAGATCTGCACTCCTGCAGAGCCAGTCTGCTTTTCCAACATTTGCCAGCCATTGTGTGGAGAGCTGATAGCCTGGAGAACACTGATAAATCTTGGACTCCCAACACCTTTAGCTTGTCCTGGCAAGCTGCCAGTCATCAGGGTACCAAGCCACCAAGTGCAGGGTAATAGTTCCATTCCAGGACCACACCACTGAGACAAGACTCTTAGCTGGGGCAAGCTCTGAATGACCAACAGTTGGGTCAGGCCTTATTTCCAGCCCCTTGGGCCACCAGACCTGGCTCACTCTGAGAGGTCAGGCGGTCACCCTGGTACTCACCATCACGATATTGGCCAGGTGAGCGGAGACAAGAGCATACACACCTCCAGAGGAGCCCACCACCGGCGCCCTCATGTCAGCCACTGACACTGCCAGGGACCCTGGGGGAAACAACAAGGCTTTGTGACAACTGCCAGCCAAATAAACACGCTCTCCCCCACCCTACATCCCTGCTACTGGCTGTTTGTGCTAATTGCTGTCAGGAATACAGAAAGAGAAGGAGGAGGAAATCAATCGACTCGGGAAGCCAACTCAGTCCTGTCAAGGCAGTGACTGATTGATTCCTCTGCACCTACTTTAAAAGCAGCCAAGCAAGGCAGCAATGTGTCTTTAAACTTGTGCTGCAAAAAGGCATTTATCCCCTGATTGAAGGAACAAGGAAGTACCAGACAGACAAATGTCTGCGTTTTGTTTCCCACATGAAGATAAAATAGAAGTAGCTCCAATGTTGGCAAGAAAAGTATTTGCACAGGGAGAAGGAACTGGGGACTTGTAACTTAGCACAGGCCTCTGATCAAAGCACAGCCTATTATTTGTAAAACTTCAGAGTAAAACTAGGTAAAAATACCCTGGATGGAGGCAGTAGGCACATGACAGCAAAATGACAGGTCAGGTACATAAAGGCACCACTCACAACAATACAGCCAAACACAGACATTGCTTCTTCTTATCCCAGTTGGAGGCTTGGATCTGCTTAAAGCTCCTTTCATTGCAGACTTTAAGAATAATTTAAGCAATAGTGGGAAAGGCAGATATGGTGTCACAAGGAAGGGATAATGAAGATCTTTGTGATGAGTGGGAATGGGAAAAAAACACATTGGCAAATCTTGAGAGAGTCCTAGGTAGTATAGAATCTAATGAACTTCTTTGCTAATTGCCCAACTGATTCTAGGTCAAGAAAGTGCTGAGATTCCACCAGCCAACTCTGCTGACAGCTCCCTCCTTCCTTGTATGGCCCTGAGACTTCCCAGCTCTTAAACATTGCCGTTAAGGAAAAAGTTAATGAGAAATAAAGGAAGGAGTAATAAAAACTTGCAGTTAAGTCCTCAGATGCTGCACTGAGTGCCGCAATTTCCAGTCTCAATGTGTCTTCTTAGTAAAGCCAGACAAATGAGAAAGAACCATAAAAGTTGTGGCCTAACTACATTTTACTGTCTATTCCTGATTATTTAGGAGCTGAGTTATCTTTATATCGCCTCTGTATGAATATATCCATTTCCCTCTCTTCTGGCACATGACAAAGAATAAAGAATGTTTCATAACTGGCTAACATATCAGTGAAGCCCTGGGGTTTGGTAGGTGTATCTGTGCAGAAAAGCTATGTCTGTAAAGTTACAAATTGGGCACCACTTTTATTAGTGCTTGTTAAAATAACAGTCAGGGGACAGTGGAGCTGCTCTGCCAACTCCTTTCTCTGCATTAAATAGTGTTGGTGTTTGTACCATGCCCAGTCCTGTGTCCTAGTCCAATTACTCTTTCCACAGTCTCTCTCCTGGAATGCAGGATTTATTAGTACCCAACGCAGCCCATTCTACAAAGGGTTTATCTGCTTATTATGGAAAAAAAAAATATGTGGCTGGAAAAAACCAAACAAACACTATAAATCTTGAACTAAGGCAGTCAATCGCTGTCTGAGTTCTGCTGTAAAGCTCTTGGTTGTTTCCACACACTCCTCCTGTTTTAATTAGATGTTGATCTATTGTCAGCTAACTTCCATCACCTCCACACTTCTGGAAATTCCAAACATAAATAAAAGCAATTCAGCACAAACTAAAAATCAATCAGACCCCATGGCTTAATGATTAAATGAATTTTCCAGGTTTCTGTGCACTGCTCCGAGTCTATAACCAAATACTTCTTGCTTACTTAGGCTGTAGAAAGGTGACAGGACAAACGGAGGAAGAACTGGCACAGGACCAGCATGACTCCACATTCAGGAAGATCATCTAAAGAAAGGCTATTTTGAAATAACAGGTAGTTGGTGCATTTTTAGCAGATCTCCTAAACACAGAGTCTATGGCTACACAGAAATAGATGTCAAGTTGTACCGTATTTTCTATGTCCAGCCAACCAAAGGATTTCAATGCATAGAAGATCAGTGAATGCTCCTTTCCTAATCCCAAATATCACAAAACATTTCTCCTACTCAAAAGCCAGCACAGATCATTTTCAGTGCTTTCCATCTGGGGCATGCAGAGGTGTCACCTACCTGCCACAACTCCTGCAACGTACACAAAACTGATCCTCGCAGCTCCGTGCACCATTTCCAGAGGAACCCCAACCAAGAGCTGAAGGACAACATTGAGCCCAAGGTGTTCTATCCTGCAGCAAGGAAAAACAACAGTTTTCTCTTTTCCAACTCTTCATCTCCTTTCTCTACCACTGAGACACAGATATTTTGGAAAGAAAATCAAAAAGCTCCTGCTTCACATAAGTAGACTAACGCTGGGAAAAGCAGTGATTCCAGAAAAAAATCAGACCCAGAGCAGCAATGTTTCTACTCTCCTTACTGCTTTTATCTTTTTCATATCCACCCAGGTCCTTTCAGCCAAAGACCTCATGCAATGTTTGCTTCTTAGTCAGACATTTTTTTCTTTTTTCTTTGTTTCAAGAAGTTAAATGATTTGTCAAAAAAAGCGCAGCAAGATGGCAGCAGAGCCTGGAACAGAAGCCAGAAATTTGACCTTCTCCTCTCTTCACCCCTCCTAATGATTCAGCCTTTCCCTGCACACATCACACTGCCATGATGGGGAGTGGTGGTTAAGTCAAGAACAAGGTCAGCACAGAAGTTCCAAGAGAACTGCCATTTCCTGGAGCCATAATGCTGCTTTACAGGATGGGTTGTCTGATCCTCACCCTTTTCTGCTGTGCCCACATCAATGGCCAGAATGGGAAGCAGAGGGCATTTTGATCTCTGCTCAGGTGCCCAGGTGTACTCACCGATGCTCTCTCTTCACCCACCCTTGTTCCCATTGCAGTCAATAGCAAAACTCCCACTGAACACAAAGGAAAAAGCTGGGCTGAGGGAACTCTTGTAGAAAGCCCCACTGTCACACAGTGCAGAACCACTTGCAGTCTGCAGGCAGAGTGTGGCAGCTCAGATGTGCATATTGGGTAAAGACTCCAGTGCAGCAGATTTCCCCTGAGCTGAATCAATAGTTTCAAGGCAAATTCTCTGTCGCTTTAATCAATACTACTTAACAAAACCGTCCTGCCACTTTTCAAAGCTCTATACAGATATTTATCAGTGTCTTTGCCATCTGCCGGATCTCCCAGTGAGTAACAACAGCACCAGGCCCTGAACAGGATCCTCAACACTCTGCTAGTGTCTGAGATTTACCCTGGGCTCGCAGGGCTGTGACCTCACTGAATGGTGACATCCCACTGGAGCCAAGGGTATCCTGATTTTTGTATAAAGAGTGGCCGAGCCTGCTTACAAAACAGATGGATCTAAATGACACAGTGGTACCCTTAACACAGAAGGCCAGCGTCTTTTGGGGAAACGAGAGCAAAGTACCTAATGCCTTGAAAATATGCATCCCATTCTATACAAGACAAGGGCTGCTCACAGGCAGACACTAGCAAACTTTGCTTTAAGTTATATGCATTTCCACTGTATCGATCCTTCTCATGTTACCATAGCAATTTCCCATATACAGCACAGAAAAACACTGGTAGTGAAATGCAGTAATGACAGAACAGTCTTATAAATGAGAATTTAAAGATGGACTGGAAAAAAGTGCTAGAAATGATACTGCAGGAAACAATCCTCTTCTGATCTCTTAATAAGTTTGTTTCCATTGAATTTCTCCCCAAAGATAAATTTCCCTCCTGCACAATACACTCAGCACTGCAATTTTTCCTCATAGGAAATGCTGCATGCAACTGAGTTATTACCTTCCTCAAGCCTTTTGAAGCCACTGGGCACGGTCAGCACTCATTCTGATCCCACACGTTCACAGAATGTAGGGAATTAAATTAGGGACAACCAGCGAAGGTCAAACTGAGATCACAGAGATGGATCAAAACATCCAAGTGCCCTTTCATGGAGGGGAGGGAAGAAGTTTGGCTGGCACACAGTCCACATCATGAGGTAGCACCTGACATTTCCACACACTGGGTCTTTTTTCTGAAAGAAAGCCTTTGTAAGAGCTCAGCAAAAAGTTTATCCTGGACTCTGAAGTGACTGCTCTGATTCACAGCTGTTCTTAAAAGACTTCCCAGGAGCAATCCCATTCTCTTCTCTTCCCCATCATGCTAAGAGCTTTGAAGGCACCACAGTCAATAAGAACCCATAAAATATAATTACCCTTTGCCAGTGCTGAATGTGTCATTCTTGAAATGACAATTTCATTGATTTATTAAAGAGTTTCTCCTTCCCTGGGACCAAACAAATGGGACTGAGCATCAATGCAAGTCATTAGTTATGGCAGTGATACAAATGTGTGGGCTTCAGATATCAACGTCTGCTTACCATGAAAACAGAAGGGCAGAATTTACAACTTTGCCTTTTCAGCCCTTGACAAAGCTCCCTCCATCAGGACCAACACACAGCCTGTACATTTTTGGAATCTTTCTAGAGGCACAGCCAGCCAAGCCTTAGCAACTGCTGCCTTCTCAAACACCTTCCGGCTGCCACTTGCTCTTCAAAAAAAGACTGAGTGCACTAAATTAAGGAGCAGTCCACATTACCATTTAAAAGTCTCAGCTGGAAGCAGGATAACAATAGACCCATGGCATTGTGTTGTCCTGTCATTTGAAAATGAGAGGAGAATGATGGGCGTCCACCAAAAAAACATTATTACCTTTCCAAGATTTATCTGTTTTCCTCACAAGAAAGGACCTTAACACAGAGAAGTTAGAAATAAAGGAACATTTAGCTTAACTCCAGATACTGCAGATAAATCATGAGGTTTATTGTTCCAGTGGGACTCTCCATTGTTTTGAAGGCTGTGTAGCTAAAGGACTTGGAATCCATCATGACAGTCCCCTGCTCACCACCTTCCATTGTTCCACTCTGAGCCAGCCAGAGGTGAAATAAACCTCAGGGATTTTTCAGCCAGTGAGTGTGAAGAATGCCAGAGAACTGCCTGCTGCAAAGGTGGCCTGGCACGGGTTAGGAAAGCATGCCACAGAAAGGCATTTAATGCTGGAAAATTGTCCTTGTGCAGGTGTTTCTCCTCCAGTGTATCCTAAAGCAATCTGTAGTTATAGAGGCGATACAGTAAAACACCACCACCATCAAAAGAAAGCTCAAATACAAATTAATTAACATTAGTAAAAATCAAGTGTTTCTTCCTTTTAAAAGCCCAGTTTCCCTCATATCCTCAGCAATGGAAATTTCAACTTCTCATTTTATGTAACCAGCCTCACGTCTAAGCCCAGTAGCTCCCACTTGCAGGATAAAACCTATATAAAATGGGCTCTTTGGAGGGATTCAGCATGCAGAGTACAGATGTTGCCACATTCAGAAGTTTCTTCTAAAAACTTTTTCCTACTCTTCTCTTGGGTGGAGTCTGTTTTTATCCAGAGATCTGGGGCACATCTTGTGCTCCAGGGCAATTATACATCAAGAAAGTTACTCCATGGCAGGGAAGAGACATCAGCCTATCTTCCATCAGAGAGATGGAAAAAGGAAAAGATCAACTTGATCTTTCTGGCCTTTCATAGAAGAACATTGACTGATGGAAATATAGGCTTTCTATTTAAGAACAAAGGGTTCTTATGCAGTTTCAAACTCTATACTACTGCTAAAAGTCTTGTTGCTGTCATTTTTCAATGACAGAATTAAAGAAAATTGCAATTATCTGCTGGGAATGTGTTAAGATAATGATCTGAGAAACTGCTCAGAGGGGGTAGAGTGCTTTGTACAGGGATGAACTTTCCAGTGACACTTACTCATCACCATGGCATCACAAACATCACACAATTAAGTCTATTTGAATTTTGTGAGGACTAGCACAGCTGAGAAGAACAGAGTTAGAATCCTCAGGCCTTGTATATTCTTCCCAAGTCTGCTACACACCTCCCATGGGATGAAGGAGGATTCATCTTACTGTGCACCTTCATTTTGCATGAGATGGACTATTCTCTGTCCATCTGGGAAGTTGAGATTGTCAGCACTTCAGGAACACTGGTGTTTGCACAGTGTGTACAAAATGGGAGTTCAAGCTTGACTCAGGCTTCTAGGCATTATCTCAGTCCCTACAGAAGGGACAACATCACTAAGTGATGACATGCCACAGGCACAGGGAATTTAACTGACTTTTCCAACCTCAGCTAGGAAGTCTAGCTCAAACATATCCTGTAGTTTTTAAATACCAGTCCAGCATCTTTGCAGGCTTGTTCTAGCACCTGCACAGCTCCTTAAGTGGAACACTGGGCTTTGACCTGGTTTTAGGCAGTGCACAGTAAGAGGAAAGTTCCCAACATTGCTGGGGAGAGGAGCAGTATCTGTTAAGTTCCTTATGTTGCCTTGTCCCTTCAGAGAGGTGTGAAGGTTTGTGCCTCATTACCCAACACTCCACAACATCTTCAGATTTCTACACATAATTTATAATTGAGCTTTAAAAATTTAATTCTGATCTGATTCACTTCCTCTTTCTCTCTGAGGGACCTGAACTGTGGGGAATCTTCAGTTTGTAAGTACTCACCCTGCATGCATGAATATGTAGGTTAGGTACCTCCAAGCCTGGGCCCGAAGCTGGGGATGATACAGTAACGCATTCTTCAGGTACAAGGGGTGGCTGACTTGCAGCACAAATCTGTCTAATACCACTCCATTGTAAAGAAAAAAGGCAACCTAGAAGAGCAGAGAGATTCACTGGTTAGTAAATGCCTCTTCTCACCAAGAAATACCTTTTAGCTCAAAATAATGGAGAAAAATATCATATATACAAAACTTTTCTCCCATTTGACAGCTTCACACAGCACAAAAATTCCCTGTTTTGCAGCACCTGCAACACATTGATATAACTGTGTGTGTGGCCTTCTGTAACACACCAGCCCCCGAGTCAGAGGAACCTGCTCCCAGTCAGCACCCTGCTATTAGTGTCATATTATATCCTCCTCTCTACTCACTAATGCATGCAGCATGGGCAACAAACAAGAAGAGCTGGAGACCATGGTACAGCAGCAAAGCTATGATGTAGTTGCCATCACAGAAACGTGGTGGGATGAGTCAAATAGCTGGAGCGCTGCAGTGGACGGCTACAAGCTCTTTAGAAGAGACAGGAAAGAGAGAAGAGGTGGAGGGGTGGCCCTTTATATTACGGAAGTTTTTGATGCCATAGGTATTGAAACTAATGATGATGAAGTTGAATGCTTATGTGTAAGAATCAAGGGGAAGGCCAACAAGGCTGACATCCTACTGGGAGTCTGTTATCATCCACCCAACCAGGAAGAAGAGGTGGACAACTTATTCTATAAGCAACTGAAGGATGTTTCAGGATCATTAGCCCTTGCTCTTGTAGGTGACTTCAACCTACAGACATATGCTGGGAACTACATACAGCAGGAAGAAGGCAGTCCAGGAAGTTCTTCGAGTGTGTAGAGGATAACTTTTTGTCACAGCTGGTGAGCGAGCCCACCAGGGGAGGGACTACTTTAGGCCTGTTGTTGGCAAATAGAGATGGACTGGCGGGAATGTGGTGGTTGGAGGCCGCCTGGGGCACAGTGACCATGAAATTATAGAATTTTTGATAAATGGTGAAATGAGGAGGAACAATAAGACCTTTACANGAAGAAGAGGTGGACAACTTATTCTATAAGCAACTGAAGGATGTTTCAGGATCATTAGCCCTTGCTCTTGTAGGTGACTTCAACCTACAGACATATGCTGGGAACTACATACAGCAGGAAGAAGGCAGTCCAGGAAGTTCTTCGAGTGTGTAGAGGATAACTTTTTGTCACAGCTGGTGAGCGAGCCCACCAGGGGAGGGACTACTTTAGGCCTGTTGTTGGCAAATAGAGATGGACTGGCGGGAATGTGGTGGTTGGAGGCCGCCTGGGGCACAGTGACCCTGAAATTATAGAATTTTTGATAAATGGTGAAATGAGGAGGAACAATAAGACCTTTACATTGGACTTCTGGAGGGCAGATTTTGGCCTGTTTAGGAGACTTATTCAGAGAGTTCCTTGGGAAACAGCCCTTAAAAACAAAGGAGTTCAGGAAAGATGGGCATGCTTCAAGACAGAGATCTTGAGGAACAGACTGTCCCTGTGTGCTGAAAGATGAGTTGATGAGGCAAACGTCCAGTTTGGATAGGCAACGAGGTTTTGAAGGAACTTAGAAATAAAAAGAGGATATATCATCTTTGGAAGGATGACTGGGTTTCTCGAGAAGTGTTTAAAGGGGCTGTTAGGGCATGTAGAAAAAAAAATTAGGGAGGCTAAAGCACAGTTTGAACTTAAATTGGCAACTTCTGTGAAGAATAATAATAATAAAAGCTTTTACAAATACATTAATGGTAAAAGGAAGAGTAAGACCGACTTTTGTTCCTTATTGGATGAGGCAGGAAACTTAGTAACTGATGATGAGGAGAAGGCAGAAGTGCTTAACACCTTCTTGGTCTCAGTCTTTAGTGGGAAGACGGTTTGTCCTCAGGACAACTGTCCTCCGGGGTTGGCAGATGGTGTCAGGGAGCAGAACGGTCTTCCTGTTATCCAGGAGGAAGAAGTCAGAGAACTGCTGAGATGCTTGGATATCCATAAATCTATGGGACCAGATGGGATCCATCCCAGGGTGATGAGGGAGCTGGCAGATAAGCTTGTGAAGCCACTCTGCATCATTTACCAACAGTTCTGGCTCACTGGTGAGGTTCCAGATGACTGGAAGCTGGCCAATGTGACGCCCATTTACAAAAAGGGTAGGAAGGAGGATCCTGGTAATTATAGGCCAGTCAGCCTGACCTCAGTACTAGGTGAGGTGATGGAGGAGTTTATACTGAGTGTCATCACACAGCACCTACAGGATGTCCAGGGTATCAAATCCAGTCAATATGGGTTTAGGACGGGTAGATCATGTTTGACTGACCTGATCTCCCTTTATGACCAGGTGACCTGCCCAGTGGACGCAGGAAAGGCTGTGGATGTTGTCTATTTGGACTTCAGCAAGGCCTTTGACACTGTCTCCCACAGCATACTCCTGGAAAAGCTGGCAGCCCACAGCTCGGACAGGAGCACTCTCTGCTGGATCAGGAACTGGCTGGATGGCCGGGCCCAGAGAGTGGTGGTGAACAGTGCCGCATCCAGCTGGCAGCCAGTCACCAGCGGTGTCCCTCAGGGGTCTGTGCTGGGGCCAGCTCTCTTCAACATTTTTGTTGATGACATGGATGAGGGTATTGAGTCCTTCATTAGTAAATTTGCAGATGCCACTAAGCTGGGAGCGTGTGTTGATCTATTGGAAGGAAGAGGGGCTCTGCAGAGAGACCTGAATCGGTTGGATGGATGGGCAGAGTCCAATAGGATGAAGTTTAATAAGTCCAAGTGCCTAGTCCTGCATTTTGGCCACAAAAAACCCCTGCAATGTTACAAGCTGGGGACAGCGTGATTGGACAGTGCCCAGACGGAAAGGGACCTGGGAGTACCGGTCGACAGCCGACTGAACATGAGCCAGCAGTGCGCCCAGGTGGCCAAGAAGGCCAATGGCATCCTGGCCTGTATCAGGAA
>VYXC01003455.1:1061634-1109390 GCA_013397175.1 Platysteira castanea | reverse complement strand
GGCTGGTGAGGGGCTTGGAACTTAGCTGCTATGAGGAACGATTGAGGGAGCTGGGGTTGTTTAGCCTGGAGAAAAGGAGACTCAGGTGACCTCATCACTCTCTACAACTTCTGGAAGGGAGGTTGTTGTCAGATGGGGACTGGTCTCTTCCACCAAGCAGCTACTGACAGAACGAGAGGACACAGTCTCAAGCTGCACCAAGGGAGGTATAGGTTGGATATTAGGAAAAAATTTTTCAAGGATAGAATAATAAAGTACTGGAATAGACTGCCTGGGGAGGTAGTGGAGTCACCTGTATGTGTTTAAAAAAAGACTGGACAGGGCACTCAGTGCCATAGTCTAGTTGAGGTGTTAGGGCATGGGTTGGACTTGATCTTGGAGGCCTCTTCCAACCTAGTCATTCTGTGATTCTGTGATTCTGCTTGAGCACATTACTCAGCAAATGTGCAAAGATCTAATTTGGGCAACACACGAGCAGGTCAGAATATTTCACCGAGAGATTCTCTTTCCTCCTTTTTTTCTCCACTCACAGAACAGAGGTAGCTGTAGAGAAATTTCTCTTCTAATTCCATTGACTTACCAGTTTCTCTAGAACTGTCTTGTTTTCACTCCTCAAAACGTCTTGCTCTAGTTTCCCAAATTGTGTAGTCTCATATACAAATTGTTCCAATGGCAGGATCACAGTCTCCACTTAAACACACCCCAGCAGGCAACCAAAATGGCCACCAGCTTCACACTTGTCCTTGTGCAGGTCGGAATGAGGCCCTCTCTAACCCTTGATTGTGTCCCAGCAGAGCCTTTGGCAGTGTGGGGAGGTTCCTAGGGAGGTCATGAGGGTACTTGCCTCTACAATAGTGATGGTGATCATGAACCAGGGCGGGGGGCAGCAGGTGTAGCTGTCGTAGTACCACTTGCGGTCGATCTCCCGCGGCAGGGTCTCATACGCCACGTGCCGGATCAGCCTCTGCGAGAGGCTCAGCCCTGTCTCCTCCAGCAGGGCCTTGCTGCACAGCCTCCTGTTCCCTTGGAGGATGGCTTGGCGGAAACTGTTCGACCTTTTGTTGCTCATCTGGGTAAAAGGGAAAGGAAGAAACCATGAGTAAATAGCAAGGCCTAGACAATCATCAGGGAGAATAGTGCCAGTTTGGCAGCACCAGATCCAGGCAGGCAGGAGAGCCACCACCAGGCTGAGCTTTAGGAACCAAGTCTCAGGACAATCACAGGGTGACCTACTTGGGGTGCAAGGAAAACCAGTACCAGGGTCTGCCATTACGATGCAAAGAAATGAGGTCAGGGCAGAACTCTGGCAAGGCAGAGCAGAGGCTGCTGATGCACCTGGCTGAGCTCTCTGGCCCATTCCCCAGCCTTCCATGCACTGTCTTCACCACTGGTTATCACAACCCATATTCCTGTGTCCTCCTCCTCTCTGCTCCCCCTGCTCTACCACACTTCCCTGCACTCCTGGGGCAGAAAATTTCTCAAATGTAGCACCAGGAACTTTCACAGCACATCTAACCCTTGTGGCAGGAGTTAGCTCTGGGCAAAGAAAATTATCACTTTGTGTAAAACAAAACTGCCTGAGCAACAGCAACAAACAACAAACTATTCAGCTGTACAGGCTGTCTTAGCTCCTGAAAGCTTGCAAGTCTTTACAAGGCTTCTTTTGTAAGTTATCCTCAGAGGGGGTAGGTTCTGAGATGGCACAGGCTTACAGCTAATTTATATATGCATTATCACCTTACATGCATAGATTTAGCTGTCTATCTTTTTAAGCATACACTTTCCCAGTTTGGATGCATAATTAAAGCAATTGCATTTGCAAATTAGGCAGATGGAATTTTATGCTCAGCCTGCTGGGGGCGGGGGAACAAACTAGGTCTGAAAGAGCTTGCATTAAGATTTGGATAATTGTTAATTAGCCCCGATGTCAAACAAACCTGCAGCATTAGAGCCACTGTCTGTACTGGCTGAATCTTTGGAAGGAAGCTCCAAAGGCTCACTGTGTACACAGGCTGCTGCAGGGGGACCTTCTACTGTAACAGGCAGCAAAGCAACCACGACAGCCTGGTCCTTCTTCTGAGAGAACTGCTAACTGCTCTCAAAGCACCAGCACCTCCAGCCTCCCAGAACCAAACAAGAGATGACATTCAACAGATTTGGCTTTCATTTGTCTTGGATCATGCTGGTTTCAGCTGATATCCCAAAGCCAGCAAAGCCCAGAGCTTGTGCTCTCAGTGCCCAGGCAGTCAGGGAATTGCTCCAAGCTGGACCAAGCTGCTTAAACCCAGTAATCACTGCAGGGAGCCACTTCCTGTTAATCAGAAGGGCAAGGGGCCATCTGAGGTGATGTCACTGCAACCCAATCTGCCTGTCCCTCCTTTGCAGCCTGTCCCAACACAGAGGAGCATTGACAGGCATTTGATGTTCTTATATTTTCTTTTTAACTGGGGAAAAATTTATTGTTGTTGTGAGCTGTTTCAGTGAGAAGATATTTTACCCTAACAACTCTTTCCACTTTGGTATTTCTCCTTTGCTCACTCTTTCCTTCATTCATCCAGAAAACATTTGTAAAAGAGCATTTCTGGGAAAAAAAAGCAGAAAAGGCAAAGAAGAAAAAAAAAATGTCCACAAAGTCTCTCTCTCAGTCTTCTCAAGTCTATCATCCAAAAGCCAAGTATCTAAAACTAGGAAGATGAGGGGAAAAAATTGTTGGTGGTCCTCTGCTGCATTAAGAAAGCCTGCTCATATTGAAAGACATTATGTTCATAGAGAAACATCCAACAGGTACAAGGCTTTCCTTAGCATGTGTGAAATGCCTTTTGGTAGGTAAGAAATGTACCTCTGTTTCAAACATACTTTTAGCCAGCTAATGACCTCACTGTGTCCACAGAAGAAACTTCACTCCAGGTTAGCTCAGAGCAGCCTTTCGGAGATGTTCTGCATGCGCTCCCTCACAAAGTTCACTCCATTTTCTCTGGCTTTGCCCCTCTTATGGACGAGAATAAATTCACACTGGAACTATAAACTTGCCTGAAGATACCAGACAGTTGACTGGAGCTGCTGATCTGCTTATTCCAATTACAGTGATATATGGGGTTTCCTGCCTACCACAAAACAGTCAATGATTTTCTGTGCTGCAGCACTTCAGTGGAAAATATAATCATTTCCAGAGTCAAGGAAAATCATCACTGCAGTTCAGCATCAAGAAGTGCTGGCCGCCCTCAGCAGATGATCACCTCATGACTGCAGAGACTGCAGAGGGAGATGGGCAGGAAACTCCAAAGGCTGCTGATGTCCATGGTTAGGCTCATAACAAGATTTCCTTGCATCATGTTGAGCAGAGGATCCCAAAGGAGGCATCCCTGAACTTGTCTGTTCCTGTTGAGTATGACATAAGGGACTGGCTCAGTTCAGTCACCCGAGCTCAGCACAGCCCCATCAGTCCAGTGTCCTCTCTGCAATAATGCTCGTGCTGCCCACGGAGCCCAGACAACAGCCGGGGCACTTCAAATCCATCACCGTGACGTTTCTGAAGGTGTTTCTGAACATACTAAAAACAAAACAGAAGGGAAAGGTCTTCTTAGACTTAAGAGCAAAATATTGCAGGATCACTGTAAGTCACACCTCAGATGACCAAAGCCTCCACTGCCTCTCCTGAGAAGGTGGGAAACTGGACTTCTGCTAAGCAGAAAGATCTGTCTTCCTTCTTCCAGAGAGGAAAATAAATCACAGGACCTTTCACACCCCACACAGAAGCTAACATGGAAGGGACATGAAAATATTTGCCAGACCTTCTTTAGAGCAAAGGAATGGAAAGAAGGTCCAGGTTCCCTCTACATGCCACAGTCTTGGCATGGTTTTACACCCCAGTGAGGCACAGACACAGTATCAGGAGTGTACCAGACACGCTGAAAAGCCCCCACAATCCAACAAGATGTGCATGAGTGGATGTACTGAGCCCTTGTTAAAATCAGGCCTCTCAGGAAGAAGACATCCTGCTGGTCCCCACCTGCACTCATTGCCCATGGCACCAAGGAGGAGATGATCTCCAAAGAGATGGCACAGCTGACTGCCAGGGCTCAAGAAAACACAGAAGTCCTGGCCCTACTTACATAACCCCACAGGCCTTTGAATCAAGCCAGGAGGAGACGGGCATGAGGAGAGACAGAGGATTAAGTCACTATTGCTGCTCTCATCAGTTCTTGATGAGAAGTCTATTTTGTTCCTCAGACTGACTTTGGAGGACTCAAATCTTCCCAAACAGAGTCTCACATATGGTCAGAATTTGCTGACTTGATTTTGGAATTACATAATATTGGTATTTATGAGCCAAGTATTTAATCATCAGCTGAAAGAACACTACGCCCATTGTTGGCCTGCATATTATTATGGCTCCAGAAGCCCAGGGCAGCCCATCCCACTTCTCTTCATGCAATTGATCTGGGACTTCTTTAATGAGTGTGATATTAAAGCTGCAAGCAGATGGGTACAGCGAACAGTATGTGGAGAGAGAAGGAAGCAGTGGGGAACAACACATTCCCTTAGCCCCTCATGCCTGCAAAACGTTATTATGCAAAGAGAAAGAAATCTCCCTTGCAAAACAGCCAAGCTGAGCTGACTGGTACCCAGGTGCTGCCACCTGTGCCCTTTGGTATTACCATACCAAAACAAACCAAAGCTTAGTGTTCCAGCTCTTCTCAAAGGCTGGGTTTGATACCTCTGTGCAAAAGGAAAATTTTTTCCTACTTAAATCTGAACCTGTCTTCAACACTGAAAATGTCAACATTTAGGATGAGTCCTTACTGTTTAGTGCAAGACAGTGACAAACTTTGATGAAGTACAAAGCCCTGCTTAGCACACATGGCACTCTAAAATTACTCTAGGATAAGCTGAAACTTGCAAAGGAAGTTGTCCATTCCCACTGGCAGACCAATTCCTCTGTGTTCCTTGGATATCTGTACCACTGTGACTACCTCAGATTATCAATAGCCAAGTCATGGAGTATTTCCTCCATCTCCAATTTCAGGGCTTGTGTGGGGCACAGTATCCTTTTTATGGTTTTATTCAGCCTCACTCAGAAGGTTTTCAAAAACATGGATTTCTGCCCATTACGTATTGGCATCTTTGAGACTGGTCCTGAGCTATTTTTAAACACATACAGCTCTGTGACAGGCAATGCACTCAGCTCTCCAGCTCTGATCCTCCAAGACAGAACACTAAATCAGAAGTTAGCTCAAGCTTTTTAAAAGTCTCTGCCAGCTCCAGTTTTATAACCCACTTTACTTACAAATGCAACCTCTCCAATCAATTTTGCTTTCAAGATTCCCATTTATTTCCTTCCCTCTGCCCACACTTCTACAAAATGCTAATGTGGGTAGAGACAGCTTTTCCAAAAATGCATATCTCAGCATCGAGTTCATCTGTCACAGATGTTCACATCCTCTAAGCCAACCTGGTAGCACTTTCCCAAACAGTATCAAAGGGATAAAAACCCAAATACCAACGTTCTGATTTGGTCTGACCAAGCAGTGATTTACTCTGGGGATTCAAAGAAAGAGGCAGGACAGACAAAATAAATTATCCCTGCTCAAGGTTTTGGCTGATTCCTATTAAATCTGCCAAGCTTAGGCCTTCCAGCACTTCCAATAGAAAAGGTAAACCACTTTTCAAATTTCAAGGTTACTTGAAAGAACATTGCTTGCAGGACAAGACTAACATTGTGGTTCAAATAATATTGTGGCAAAACACAGCGAGTTGGAAACTGCAAACCCTCTATACCTGTTCCATTTTCCACTGATGCTGGGAAAGACTCCACCAATGAAATGACAATGAAATGAACCCAGATCCAATTTTGTGAAACAATTTAAAAAAAATCTTTATAACATTTCTTACTCGTGTGTGCATTTTAGATATGTACACAAATAAAACAACCATTTAAATTGATATTGCACTCCAAGTTTCAACTGTATGTGATGGAAAACAGTTGAGATTAGGGATGCGAATTTCTATGCTAAGTTCCACTTTAATTGGCATAATGATTATTTGCCAGACTAGTTCATTTGGAAGAAAGTTCTCTCATCTGCTGCTACTTGCAACCAATATCTAATAGATTTAGGTTTAATCATCCTTGAATAGAGTGTTGTTGTCCTGTTTCTTGCTAAGCCTTCTGTTATAACCTTGGAGTCAGAGAATTGTCACACAGTTTCATGTAAATAATGGCCAATGTTTACTTAACCGTCTTTTCTGGTTTTCATTCCTTTTGTGATAAGAGAAAGTTTGATGAGCATCCTTTTTCGCCAGTGGGATTGAGGAGGAAGTGACATGTCCTCCAATCCCTGGTGGAATTGAGAACCCTTTAAAGTATCAGAAATGTAAATAAAGTCTCTCTTTTCCCTCTTCCTGCTGAACCTAGCAGGTGTGAGAGTTTCCTTTATTGTGCCTTTACCAGCACAGAGTGTATCTTAATGTAACTTTCTATACTTCATTACATAGTCCTACAAGTCTAGGCAAGTGTTAAAACTAGACTGAGATACATTGCTTTTTTACATTTTTTCTTTAGCATGAGACACACAGTAAGTTCCTATAGACTGATGAAGCTGTAAAATGCAAGTCCAACCCTCCACTGAACCACCTAATTTCCCACTTATAACATTCCAGGATCCACTTTGGACTTTTTGTTTGTGGACTGTAAAACAATCCCAAAGTATTTTATTCCATCAGCGAGTCCCACTCTCTCTTCCAAAACCTAATGAGATCCCCTGCCCAGGACAGAAGAGCTGGCATCTAAATCTTAACCTTTGTATATCTACAGCACCCAGTGGCACAGACACTGTAAGACTCTGGGCAGGCACGTCATCTCCTTCACCCCTCATATTTTATCTTATTTTTAAGACTCCAGCAGTATTTTGACACAGTAACTGCTCCTTTGAACATCCTGCTCAACAGCACACAGCACAAGACACCTTCCACTAACACCTACTCAATGTTCCAGCCTCTTGCATGAAGTAAGAATCTCCTGCAAAGGTCTTCCTCTCACCTTCCCTGGTGGCCAACAGACCTGTGCATCTGGCACTCCCGAAGAGGAAGAGCAGAGGGTGCAGATTTCTCAGCCTGCCTCTCCAGTTTTATTTCTTTACTTGAAGAGGTAGGATTTGCAAACTGGCAACTCAGAGAGGGAATCACAAAAATTAAAGGAAATCCTTCTCTGAAGGGTAAAGTGTGCTGGCACCAGAAATGTTTGGATTAGGGTGACCAGATTATTGTCACACAGTGCTTCAAAAATATGTGTTGTTCACTGAAAATGAGGTAGAATTAGCCTGTTCCTAGAAGCCAGCAAGGCCAGGGAGAGCAAAGCAGGTGGTGATTCTTGATCTGGAAAACAAAGGATGTGCATTTAATTAGCTAATATATTTTGCTCATTACTGAGATGCTACATCAGCTTCCAGTTACTACAAAGCTACAGCTAAACATTTCTGTTGGAGGCAGCAGTGTTTTGTTTTTCCCAAGTTGCATGAACTCTGTCTTAGAGCTTAGTGCTTACTGCAAACTCTGTAATAGTTCACAGGATATTATGTGAAGTAATCCAGGACTGTCAACAGCAACTGCTGTTCAGCAAGAATCCCAGCAAATAACAGCTCAAGTATAATTACCTCCTGGCTTTTCTCTACTCTAAAAGTAGCAAAGTTAGTTAAACATCTTGGTTCATTATCTCCTCCTGTGGCCCATGCGGTTCATAGGCAGAATTTTCGCTTTGCATCTCTTTTCACAATGCTGCAAAGCGACCAGACAGCAGAGGTGCATGAGATGTCTCCACTTGTACAGGAAACACTTTTGTTACTCTGCACTGTCTCAGACACAGCGTAAGAAACCCCATCTGAAACTGCTTTCTGCTGTTTACAAACCACAGTGCAGAAATAGAAATGGATATGATTGCAGCATTGTGTTTTACAACTACATGAGCTGAATTTCATGCACACAGAGGAGAAGTAATTTCCAATGAGTTGTCTATCTGATTTTTTTGCCTTTTCTGTTTGCAGATCACACCAGGAGTTTTCATCTTCCCTGAATTTATCCATTTCTCAATTTATTTCTTGAGTGCTTTCTGGGGTCTATTCTCATATTTTAAAATTTTCAACTTCATAAATTTAAGTTGCTTTGCTGAGTTGAGAACAGGCATATGTATGGATGTCATTATTAAGGTGAGAAGTCCTCTAATTACATTTTTGATGTATCTAGAAGCTCACAAAACATTTTGGACATCAGAGGATAACACAGCTTTGCTCAACAGCAGTCCTTTAGCTGGGGATCACAGTGTTCGAGAGAGCAGGCAGAATTCTTGGTGCTCATAATGATGCTGGAGAAAAGGAAAATCATACATACAGAGAGCCATGTGTGTAAAGCCTCTGGTTTAGGGAAAGGTCAGCCTTTCCATCCGCACACCCAGCACCATCATTTTTGGCAGCAGGTCAATTCTTGCTAAGCTACTGAAACAGACAAATTAACCTGAGCTTAAAGCAGAGAGGGCTAATGATCATCAAGCACAAACATGCACTTAAACACCACCACATAGAGGATCGACAGCTATGAAGTGAAGGAACTCCCTAATTTCACTGTGATTCTGTATCAACTGTGCTGTGTCTTTCCATCAGGAAGTTCAAAAGAAAGTTCAAAAGGCAGGGAAAAGAGAAGGAGACCTAAAAAAAGTCTGGATCTTGGAAATCAATAGAAATTAGAGGAGAAGTGAGAAGAGAGATGTCATTTGTAAGTAGTTTAATGTTCTGGCATTTGCATTGCCTATTGATTAGAAAGTGCAAAAAATGCAGACAAGGATAGAGGGGCTGATAACAGGAAAATCAATGGCTTCTTCATATGAGTCATTCCACAGTAGTGAAGGAAATTTGCTGTTTTGCAGGAATCACATCAGCTGGGAGTGAGCTGGCACGATCTCCTATTCCCAAAGGAGGAGAATGTCCAAACATTTCACCTTCCACCTACCTCTCATTAGCTTGTGCTGCTCTCAAGCCCTGTGAAGTGAGGAGAGAGGAAAAAGCCCAGTTCTATTCCTAAGCCCGTTGCCAATGTGTTGGCTGGCCCTAGGCCATCATTTCCATAAAAGAAATTCGATGATACCTCTTCCTGCTACCTAAGTGTTGTGCAGCCCAATTAGTGAATGCTTGCATGGTACTTTGAATATCCCCAACTGTGGAACCAGCAGCTGTTACTATAAATACTCTGCTGAGCACTGAGGACCACACTGTTATGCTGGAGCTGAGGAAAACCTCACACTGTGTGATCTGTTTAAGAGTTGCTTCATTTATTTTGCTGTGTACCTAGACACAGGCAAGGGGCTAACAAGACAGCCCAGCTGGATACAGCAGGTTTATGTCATTCCATCAAAATAACTTCATCTTGACGCTGCCCACAGCCTGATGGAGGTCATGACCTGGGTCCTTGACAGCTGGGCATGTTATCATACTTTTCTGATTAATGTGAAAACAGGACATATGGAAGACTCTTTCTAAACCAAGAACACATGCAGGAGTGATCATGACAAATGAAGGGATCAAATCCCCACGTTGTCTGCAGAATACACAGAGGTGCAAATTACTCTACTCTGCATCAAGGACACATCCAGCTTTCAGAGAAACCTCAGAGATGTCACCAACTTCATTGCTCTTTGACTTTGTCACCCAGGCTTATCTTAATATTGCACTACATCTGCTGGGATTCAGGAGTTCAGTAACAGAGCAAGAACAAGGCAAAGCCCCTGAATGGTCGGTGTCCAAGTTATCTTGCAAACAACATTTCTAAGCCATCCTGGGCATCTGACAGTGCATGTCTACAATTGTGTTGACTCAGCCAACTGCCTTGACAAGAAACAGAGTGATCCCTTCACTAATTGACTCATTAGTAGAGATAGAGAGGCATCCAGATCATGACTCATGCACTCTGAGACACCTCACCTGGGATAAAATGAACATGACCTAGAAACACTTTATCCCTGTTGCTGTTGATGCCTACAGCAGTGCAATATGACTCCACCCAGCACGTCAACACAACGTTATCTATATATTTTTGTCTGGAAGTGGTGACATCTCTAGATAAAACAGGAGACATCCAGACTGACATACCTCTGCTTGCAAACAAATAGCTCATTATAGCAGCTAGCAACTGATACTGAGAGCAAAAACATCCGAACTAGCAGCAGCCATTGCTTCATGATCTTTTTACAGCTCCCACAGTTCCTTCCCATGCAAATTTGTTTCCCTGGAAAAATCAGAAGCAATTTGACTCTTGCTGAAGCATTCAGTCACCACTGAATGCTTCAGCAAGTCCATGCAGAATATGATGCTGCAAACACTGGTGTTAATAGAGGGATGGAAAGAGAGAGAGAGAGACACTGTCCCTCAACAGCCCATGTTATAAGCAGAGCCAAGGACTGACAGGCCCTGCCAGCCAGAGCACTCACCAGGTTGACGAAGTCCTGGTAGCAGATCCTCCCCTCAGAGTTGCTATCTGCCAGGGCTAGCAGGACCTCCAGCTTGTGGGGATCCAGCTCCGAGCCGTGTCTCTGGAGAAGGGAGCGAAACTTCTCAGTGCTGATGTAGCCAGTGTTGTCAGGATCAAACTGGGATTGGAGGGAATAACAATTCCATGTTACACACAACTCTGTCCTCCTATGCATTCATCACCTGCTGCACACCCACAGGGACCCAGGGGCTGCTCTAGGCTTTGGTGACACTGCACTGCCATCACCCAGGGACTGGAAAGCACCTGCTGCAGAGAGGGGTGAGTCCAGGCACCATCATCCACACCACCATCCTGTCTCCACCCAAGCTTCAGCTATGTCAGCTCCATTCACCCTTCTTCCCTCTGCATCATCATTTCTCTTATCTATTTTTAATGCCTCTTTCTATCTGGAACATCAAGCAAACCAGCGATGCAGATTGTGAGATAAAATGCACTGAAAACAGTTTTACTCCTCTATTTCCTAAAACAATTGCACCACGGGAATATGCCATCCCTCCTCAAGCCCTTTCCGTGCTCAGTGTTTCTGACAGTCACCTTTCCAGATCACCTCTGCAGATGCCTTCACTATGGTAAGTGCTTTCACTGCTGAAGAGCTATTTTAAGACTTTCAGCTGGGAAAGAAAATCTTTGGACAGGCAGCAAAGCAGATGAACACCATGTCAAACGAGAAGTGACAAGGCAGCCACATGCCATTTTGGGAATGTAAACCAGAGCCATTAGAAAGAAAGTCCCAGGTAAGACCTGGAGTGAATCCCACTCTGACCAAAAACATCACTGTTCTCCCTCAGCCTAAGTGGCTAATCTCCTAAAAATGCCACTGATGAAAAGAGACACCTTTACAAGGCTGTCCAAACTTATGACTGATCCAGTGGCCTCCAGAGCACTCTGTGAGGGGTGCCAGCTCACAGGGCACAGCCCCAGCCCTGACAAAGACAGTGCTGGCACCACGCCGAGCATGTTTCTTAAGTGCTTGGAAAACCAGTGGCTGCAAGCTGCCAGACCAGCCTGCACTAGCCTTGCTGCAGTCTGATCTCTACCAGTTCTCTGTTGCTGGGAGATTTTGCCTTTGATTTCCCAAACTTGGCTGTGAGGACCCTGGTGCTCGCTGGCCTCCTTTTGTAGATAATGATATCAAGCTTGTTGGCTGGATTGAATGGCTGTCAGGGGGCAGGATGGTCAGGAGGGAGTCTTTTCATGGAAACATTTGGGACATAATAGGGCCTTGGCAGAGCCAAAAAGGTCCTCACAATCCTCACTCTTTCCTAATGGAGAACAAAAGTTGAACAGGCGCCGGGCCTTCTATCAGACACAGTGGAGTAAAGGCTGCCTTGGCGAGGGAGGAGGTGGGAAGGAGGATGTGGCAGAGGATGCAGCTTGCCAGCAGCAGGGCTGGCACGGCTCTGCAGTGAGCAGAACAGCTATACAACAGACCAGCCTCAGGCACGGGCAGCTTGTTCAGAGGTTGCAGCGCCCATGTGAGAGGATCTGGCTCCATCTCCTTCTGGCCTGAGCACCTTTGTCCTGCTGCCCTGCTCTCCCCAGCTGCTCGGCTGAGGAGGAGCCGTCTAACCTGAGGAGGGGAGGACACAGCTCCTTGCTGGAGTAGGGCTGTCTGACTTTTATCAAAGCAGCAGTCCCTCTGTGAGGAAGCTGCTGGGGCAAGTGGATTACACAAAACAAGATAAACCAAATGACCTGTGGACAGTCAGAGCTGGGCACTCTCTCCTGTTCTCTGCCAAAGGTTGTCCTGCCCTTGTGAGGTGGCCTGGAAATACCTCCCTGACAGCTGGCACCCAGAGCCAAAGGTGGATTTCATCAGTTGTTTAGTGTTAAACAAAGGCTTAATATTAATCCCTGGAGAAGTTTAGCTCCCCTACTCTGGCCCACTCTGATGCTTTGAGTTAACAGATCAAACTCTAAAACCAACCCCAAAAGTCAGGGCATCTGCACTCGGGCTCAGCTCTGATGAGTTTTGGCTCTTGCTGTGACTCTCAGGCCAGCCTGTTTGTGGTGTCTAGTCCCAGACACACATACCCAGGAAATGAAATATTATTAGCACAATACCTGAGATGACCTTTCTCAGGGGGAATTTGTAGGAGCTAGGAGATGAGTCATTCAGTGAACAGATCTAAGACCTGCAACCCCATAGATACTGCTCTGTTCATCCCTGTTTCCCAAAAATATTTGACCTAAACAACATCCTACTTAACTGCATGACTTTAACTGTATCTTGATATTTAAAATATCAGAACCTAGCTTGTCTAAGACAAAACTATTTTCTTCTTAAAGGCTTAAATACCTCTCTATTTTGAGGGCCAGGGTAAGCACCCAAACTGTGGGACTCTCCTCATGCTGTGTGCTCATTGTTTGACTTTGTAGGAAAGACCAAGGGCTGCAGCCACAGGGAACATGGCTATTCCTTCAAAGAGCAGATGAGATACAGAGCTGAAGCACACAGGCCCCCAGAGCACAAAAGAGCTGCTGAGATCACAATCCACTTTTCCCAGACTTTGTTCTGCTTTAAAGCCTTCCAAAAAGAAGCATTTTGTAACCAAAAACAGAAATTACACAACGGCTTCAGAGCTTCAGACCAGCCCACAAGGACACACTAATGACTTCAGAGGCACCAGTCTAGAGCTGATACCTCCTGTCATTCAGGATGTTGCTGTTACTGGCTGCTGGCTTCCAAAGGCACAGCTGAAGCTGTAGCTGTACGGTGGCTACAAGTGAATCTGCTCCAAGGATACTTCTTTCTCACACCAATAGGCACCAGCATTCCTCCTTCAGCTCACAGTCTTGTTGCTTGCTCCACAAAAATCAAAGCAGCGGCAGAAGGTAGCTGGTGTTTTCTGTAGTATAATTGGGCTATGGAATCCATTCTCCTCCATGTTATTATATATAATTATTTTTTGGCACTATGTTAATGATATCAATTAGAAATAAGTTTGAAGTAAAACAGTTGATCTGAACAACACGAGAGTAAGAGATGAACAATGAAAAACTAACATCTGAACTAAAATACCTCAGAGCAGGGTCAGAGCACAGCTACCACAACCTGGAGCAGAATGTTTTACTGTCAACCCCAGCTGTAAGGAAGTCCTCTTATTTAAGTTTAGACAATTTTTCAGTTGTATAACAATTCTATATAAAAAGCATATAAAAATCTCATCTGTCACCACTCAAAATCCACACCAATACTTCAAACTGCTTCAAACACTGCTGCTATCCACAAAAATCAAATGGTTGAGCAGGTCCTGCATATCCCGTGTCCCACACATGGCAAATTATAGAATCACAGAATGTGCTGAGCTAGAATGGACCCATCAGGATCATCAAGTCCAGCTCCTGGCCCTATGCAGGACAGCCCAAGAATCCTATCATGTGCCTGAGAGCGTTGTCCAAACGCCTCCTGAACTCAGGCTCAGTGCCATGAGCACTGCCCTGGGGAACCTGCTCCAGTGCACAACCACCCCTTGATATCCAACCTAAACTGCCCTGACTCAGCCCTAGCCGTTTCCTTGAGTCCTGTCACCAGTCATAAGATCAGTACCTGCCCCTTCACTGCCCCTCAGGAGGATGTTGAAGACCACAGTGAGATCTCCCTTCATTCTCCTCTTCTCCAGGCCAAACAAACCAAGTGACCTTGGCCACTCCTCACACGGCTTCTCCTCAAGACTCTGCATCATCCTCGTGGCCTCCTTTGCACACTCTCTAATAACTTCATGTCTTTTTTATAATGTGATGCCCAAAACTGCACACAGCACTCCAGGTGACGATGCACCAGTGCAAAAACATGTGACAGCAGACTCAAAACACTCGGGTCCATCAATTATAAAAGAGGCAACTGACCTTTGCTAGCCGCTTCATGCATTTATCCATGACGATCTCCTTCAGGTCCAATTGTCCCCCAAGCCCAGCCGAGCATCAGGGTCTCACCCGAGGACAGACAGTGCCTGGAGGCAGCAGCAGGGCCGTGCTGAGCCTGACTCCAGCCCCATTGGGAGCAAAGCTCCCACAGCACAGGCACCACGGTGTCTTCCCTCAGCACAGCTCCTTCTGCCTGTCCACGCACTTGGGCAGACAAGTGATCAGGGATGAGGAAGCCGTTTGCCCACCCCCGCCCTCCCCACAGACAATAGGACACTAACGGCAATTTCATGCAAGGTTTCCTCCGCATTTCAATGACAATCGCCCTTAACTCCCTTGATCCTCAACCAGGCTCTTAAGCAAAAATGTAAATATGTTAATGACCGTAGCAGCCATCTGATCCAGGATCTTAATTCCCTGGCCCAAAACAAGCTGTTTTTCTCCTGTTTCTTCCTTATATTGGAGGAGACCACAAACTAAAGGTCCCACAGCAAAACTACAAAACAAAAGTAAGGTGAGGGGGCCTCACAAACTATGATGAAAATAGGAAATTCGCTTGAGGAAAGAAAATGAAATCTCAAATTGTTCCTCTTCTTTAATTAAAGACACATCAGCCACGGCTGAGTGAGCAAGTAGGGTGGAGGCTGGTGCTGCAGACAGACAATGGGTATCTTGGGAAAACTCAGACATTTCACAGAGTGCAGCCAGCTGCTCCTCTCCCCATGGCAAACAGCCCTTGGGGGCATCGGAGCAGCTGGAGAGTCAACAGCTGAACTGGGCACAACAGGAGGATCCTTGGCTGGCTTTAGGACTGCAGGAACAGAGTTTACTACCACCCATAGTTTCTTCGTTGAAGGGCTTTGTCTCAACATCACCCGAGCCACAAGTTGTCTTTGCAGTGGGCAAGGCTCCAAGCAGCTTCATCTAATTTGGAAATTGGCCTTGAGTTGGACTAGTTCCTTAAATCTAAATCACTCTAAGGTGCGGTGCTGTCTTCACTACTGGGAGAGACTGGCCTGGCAGTGTCAGGCCCCCTGGCACTGACCCCAGCTCTGTTCCAGACTAGGAGGTTCTGCAAAGAAATTGCCCTGAGCTTTAGCTTCTCCTCCCTATTATATAGAAATGACAGCTCCTGGTTTCATTTCCCACCAGAAAGGAGCTCTCAATAGTTGACCTGTTTCTTATTTACATGTAAGCCCTTTTTCACGGAAAGGGGGAGTCAATTGAATGCAACATTTTTTCATCTCCAAGGATTTCAGAAACCACTCTGAGCTTTGCTGGATGAACTCAGACTGTTAGGTGGCACAGTCTCTGCAATCTAGGGATGCTTAATGATCCTGCTCTCTCTTCCAAAGGTGAGAGATGCATGTGAGAGGAGATCCAGCAGAGAGGAAGGCCAGTCAGAGGTAAACACATATCCCTCCACCTTGAAATCCAGCTTCCCACCATTTAAAGTCACCTCATCTGAGATGCCTGAACGCACGTGGTAAAACATTACTGCTGCCTCCAGTGACGCATGCTCGCCTCCCCTGTAAATAATGAATTTACTCACCACTGCCCAGACAATATGAAGTGATTAAGGGCTGTCCAGCAGTACTTTTAGGGGCATGTTAGATTGCTTTGACCTGAGGTGAACCCGAGGCCTGGAAACATCACCCAGCTCGCAAAAGCCAGATTGCTTTTAAGCACAGAGGATATTCCCTCACCAAGCAGTGCTCCCAGGCAGACCTGCTCCCAGGAAAGCTGCAGTGAGAGCATGGAGCTGCCCAGCTCAGCATTCATCTAGGCCAGGAGGCATTCCAGAGAAGAGGGCCTGTCACCTGGATTTGGGTAAGTGTGTCTCTGCATGCAACACATGGCAAAGTGGAGATGGAGGGGGTTTGTGTAAGATTCCCTTTTCCCTGAATAGCAGAGTAGCCTGAAAGACCAGGTTCATGAGCTAGTTGGCCAATCTATTGAGGCATTTCTGTTCTAATTTATTTCTCATACTGTCTTAGGCATAAAGACAAGGAAGGGACCTACATTACTACCATCTGTTGTTACCTTCTGCAGAAGCACTTCATCTAAACAGACAGTGGAAGCACAGATTCAACAAGAATGAGAGAATCAAAAGATTCAGGAGTGTGCCACCACTCAGTTCTGAGGCAGACAGCAAAGAGGGCTTGGGACTAGATTTGATTCTTGGTATTGCCAAGATTCCTGGAGTGAGCCCAAAGACTTGTGTGGTGTTGTGACCTCCCCGTCTACAGGGCACAAGCACCCCACCTGTGTCCATGTGATCCAGCACGGCGAGGGCTGTGCAGCACTCAGTGTGGCTGGATGATGGCTGCAGTGGCAAAGGGCAATTGCCAAGCCACTCGGCCAAGCAGCATAGAGGCATTCTGAACAGAGGTGGCTTTCTGAGGAGGTTTCAGGTGCAGAAACCTATCAAACTTTCCAAAGCCAGTGACAGCTGGACACCACACTGAACTCCTTGACCCTACAGAGGTCAAGCCCCTGGTCCATACACCATAGGCCAAGCAAATCCTAAACATGGAGACCCCAGTAATTTCTGACCCACAGCTTGCAGGGGAAGCCTATCATGCTCAGCCAGGTACCTAGATTCATGTTTCTGTCTCCATGCTAACTTTTAATACAACTCTCTTTCTCATCCTTCCTCTGCCTGTGGGTTCCTTGCTGCAAGTCCTTGCTAAGACACTTAGACTACAGAGCTGAGAGGCACTCACAGGACCCACTGAAAGGGCTTTCAGTCCCCAGCCACCTCCACATCCCACCACTCTGAGCAATCCCACTGCTTCTCTCCAAATCAGCCTCCTGGCAGAATACTTCCAGAAATTTGCCTCTAGTCTCAGCTGGGAAATTACACACAGTGTTCAAGCCACCCAGAACTAAATTATTCAAAATATACCACTGTGCTGGCTTTGAAACCAAAGCTGCTCCCCAGAAAGAAGCCAGGGTAAACAGAAGCTCCATTACCAGCAGCACTGACGGGGAAGGAGATGCAGCATTGAAAGTGAGGGAGATAATTACTTGATTAACGAGACAGCATAGGTGGCAGGAGATGCCCTCCATTATGCCACAAGGCTTAATGCAGAGAGACATGTTTATAGACTGAGCTCTCCAACTCTGCTTCTTCCTGTTTTATTATTTATGTCAGTGCATTAAGACTAATGGAAAGAAGCTGAGGCACTCTAAAAAGTCGCAGGTTGGTTTTTTTAGGTGAAAATATTATTTTTAATCTAGATCCAGCACTGGTCACGTTGCACATTCCTGCATGGGTAGTTGTCCTCAGCTGCAGTAACAGGCTGGGCAGGCTATGACCCAGACTGGCGAGTGACGTATCTGACAGCACCAGCCCAGCTCTGGTGCTATTTCTCATCTGTGGACAAGATGAAGCCAACAAGAGACCACCTAGTGATTGTTGTGACCAAACTCACCTGAACAGTTAAGATCTTTTCTTAAATTCTGAGGCAAGAGGTTTAACACTGCAGAACTGCTTGTCAGCAGTGGCCCCAACATCCTTAATGTACGAATGCCCAGTCTCTTGCTCTCCCTTTTGAATTCCTCTGGTTTTTGGGCCTCCACAATCTCCTGAAGCAATGAGTTCTGCAGTCTAGATAAAATAAACCCCACTTATCATCTGGATGGTGTAAGGCATTAAATATCAAAAGCTGAAAAAAGCAATATCCATAGTATCATAAGACATGTGATATTCTCATTTACCACCACATAATTATTGTTTATGTGGTTTTAGACATGTCTGACTGGAAAAGCCCTAAATTCTGTATTAATATTAATTACCTCTCTCAGGGCTTCTACATCATGAGGGGACATAATATGTAAGTTACTTCATTCAGATCCAAAATGCAACATACTCTGGGTGAGATGCTGCATTGATTTGGATTACATAACTCAACAGAAGACATAAGCATGAACAGTCAATCTCACAACTGGGAGACAGGCTCTAATCACTATTGCAGCAAAGAAACTAATAATAAAAACCAAAGCAAACCAGAAACTGACACACAACAGTGAGAAGAGCTGTTCAGTGGGGGCTGTATTTCAGGCCAAGTTCCTGCAGTCAGATCCCTGCTTACCCCCAGGGTCAACTAATCATACATAAGATTTCTGTAAAATTCACTGCTATGGATAGTATCTCCTGTCACAGCTGCATCTATGCTAGTACAGATGAGGCAGATGAATCTTCTCATTCAAAACAGGTTTTTGGTCTGACATTGCCTGGAAAAAGTTGCATAGGTGGTATCAGTGTGAAAGAGTCAGGGGAGTTGAAAAGTTTCTGTTCTGTACGTGGACAAAAGCCCAATGAATTCTCTCTATCACATGATGATGATGATGCACTTTCTGTCCCAGCAGTAACTCTGGAGAATGTTACACAGCAGCTGCTGAAGTTAGTTTTGAATCAGCAGGTCAAGGTAATTCTCATCCAAAAGATTTTAAAAAGTCATTACAAGTACTCATTTTCTGCAAGTCTGGGAACACTGGAAGAACATCAAGATCTGCTTGCTACCTTTCTTCCAGTTTTGAATCAGCAATGCAGCCTTTCCAACCACGGCTCCAAAACTCCTGTGCAATCACAGTGACAGGTACCCACCCTGCTCCCTAAACTGCCCAGCATGACTTTAATGGGATCCAGCAGGTCTTGTTGGTCTAACAGCAACCCACGGCAAAGGAACAGATGACTGATACTGAGTAACGCATACTTGAAGGAGGACTGGTCTAATATCAGTCAGAATAGACCACAGAAAACAGATTATGTTCAGTTGATATTATCTGGATGAGAGTACAAACTTGGTGCAGATCATAAGACAAGGCCACTGGGTAGGACTGATTTCTGCAGGGCATCTGACATCACCAGACATCCCTGAGTTTGAGGACTTACTGTGACACAAACTCAGGCTGTCACACATTCAACATGCTGAAATCTGGCTATTTGACAGGCCTCAAAAATAAATCTAAGCCATAGAGCCACCATCACATGGCAATGCCACTAATGGGGTCCCATGAGAATTTATTCTTCCTCCTACAGAATTCTCATTAGTGACTTAGAAGCAAACTTAGGAAAAGTCTGCATTGTGCTCACAGATGAGTTAAAGCAGCAACTTACTAAGCATGAGCTGGGCCTTTTGGTAAATCTGGATACTTGCAAACAATACATATTGCATTAAAAATAAATTGAAAGCCATCTGGACAGAAGCCAAGAATGCCAGCCAGTGTACAGGGTGGGGAATGCCACCTTCAGCAGCTGCCACTCCTGGCAGGGGAATAAAAACCCTTGCATGTTATAGTTGAGTGCTCTCAAGGTAACGCTGCCTGCAAAAATGGAAATGTGACCTGCAGGTTTGTAAATGAGGTGACATTACCTCTTTGGCACTTTTTACTGGTACAGTCTGACTGGCTGCACTGACAGGCTCAATTCATTACCTTATGAAAGGGAAGGTTAAGCAATGACTCGATTGCTGTCCAGAGGAACAGAAATTTGGCAGTACAGGATTCTCCACCAAGAAAACGGTATAATCACATCTAGGGGCTACAAGTAAAACTGGACAGCTTTAGATTAGAGTAAGTTGGTTACTTTTACAATTAACAAGTGAGATGTCTCACTAACTTCACCAGAAGTTTTATAATTGAATGGCAAGCTCTCCTAGGAGATGAGGTATGGTTGAGGTCAAGCAGAAGATCACTCAGAAAACTTTCTCCCCTACATTATGAGAGACTAGATGATCCCAACAGTTCTCTTCTGACCTGACAGCAGGCTATTAGGGTTCAGACAAGCTCAAGCTAAACAGATGCATTTAAAGCTCCAGCTAAAAAGTGCCATAGCACCTGCATAGCCAAAATGACCCACCTGTACTGGAATTCAAACCACACTTCTGGTTAGAGCAACAACCACGGAGCGAAACTCCTGCGAAACAGATTGGGAAAAGTATTTAACCCATACTGGTCTTACAGCTGGATTTGCTCAGTCATGGGGACTAGAAGCTACCAAAGAAACTCCTCTGCTTTCCAAGCTAAACTGGAGCAGAAGTTTAAGTCAGCCTTGTGAAAATGAGACAGAGGTACCACATGATTCCCTGCAATGCCTTGTAGGCACTGGCACTGCACTGCAACAACATAACCATCTCAAAGGTACTACAGACAGGCTGGTTCCAAATGCAACCTGGAGCTGGGAGCATTAATTGTTCTCTAACTTCTACCATTTAAATACTCAAGAGCAAGAAATCCTGGCTTGCATCTTTCCAGGGAGATCACAGGAGTTACAGCTGCAGGAAGGAGCCAGACTGCTGGAAGCTGTGGTGGTTTGCATTGTTTCTTAGGTGATCTATCCAAATCATTCCTGGATGACACCCAGACTGCAGGTTCCCTGCATTGAACTGCAACAGTAATTTCTGCAGTGTTTGCACTTTACCAGTGTCTGCTATGTCTAATATGCTTTGGTTTAAGGGTAGAAGAGATTTACCGAAGTGCCAAAGTTGCAAAACCACAGATCAGAAAAATCAAGCTGCATTTTGGATTCCTATATGCTCTTACTGGGGACAAGGGACAGTGTTCCCAGAGTTCTCTCTGCCACAAGTTTTCAAACAGAAAGGAAATGTGTCTGACATTTTAAAGGAAATCATGACTAAATAAACTCCACAACAGGAATGCAACTAACTTCATAGGAAGAAGTGCAGTTCATGCAGGGCTCCCAGTCCAAGCCTTGCTGGAGCACAGAGTTCTGCCTGCAGGTGACAAGATGCAGGAGTGGCCTGGGGCTAGATGTGCCCTGCCAGGTTCAGTGTCTCTGTGGGGCACAAGCACAATGAACCAGGAATCCCTTTTACACACCCATCAACCTGACAACAAACCACAGCATGGTTTGAAATCCCACTTTGATACAGTGAGCAGGGGAAAGGGTCCATCTCAGAGAACTGACAAGTCCTCCCAGAGCCTGGCCCTGCCAGGCTGTATCAGGGGCTCCTTTTAGTCTCATAAGACAGCAGCGGATGGTCCTTTCACAGCCTCCCACACAACAGAGAGCTTGTCCTGTCAGCCGAACCTGCACACACTCACCGAGCCCCTGTCCTTGCCTGTCTCCACCTCATTTCTGCCTCCTTTACTGAGCTGATCAGATTTCCCACATGCACAAGGCTCACAAAAGCTTTCAGAGCACCTGCTTCCTCTGACAAGCCTATCCACTCTTCCCAAGCTCTAATACTCCCCTTTTACTTGACCAGACTGGCTTGTATGCAGTTTAACCATTCAAACCTGAAGCCCCCCATGGGCACCCACAGGCCAAGAGACCTCCCACTTTGTTTTCCTGCCACACTGCAGCAGAGACCTGCTCCTTCAATAGCATGGGGCAATGTCTGCACACTGCTGGCACTGTGGGAGCTGCAGGGGACCAGGTGCTCAACAAGCTGGGAAATCTTTGGCAGAGGCTGTGGTCTGTATTTCCTGTGTCTGCACCACAAGCACAGGGTTGTGGCTGCATTGAGACCCAGAAACAACAAGCCCTGGCTAACGCAATTCACAAGCTCTGTTACCTGGGGAACACTTAAAACACATATTCGAGTGCAGAGATGGGTTGACAAAACTGATACAGCCTCCAAGTAGATGATTTAAAAGAAGGAAGCAGAGAAGACACAGGCAACAACCATAATTACAGATCCAGCATAATTAAGAGAATTCATGTTATGTTTCTCGAGAATGAGGAAATCCAAACTACCTCCGGAAGAGTCACCTGGGAGATGCAACTGCTGCAAACAAAAGGAAAACAAGCCAGGAGGGAGAGATAGAAAAGCCAGACTCAACAGGAAGGTTAGGAAAGTGCAATACTCTTCTTGTTCATGCATCATGCTGCATCTCCTGGAAGTGAGGGGAAAAGAAATCTTCTCACCTGCAGGGTAACTAGAGAGACAAATCCACCCAAAACAGTCCCACCAGGCTTCCACTGAGGATTAATTATCTCCTCAGCTGGGGCCAACTTCTAGCAGAGCATCCTCCCAGAGCACACTGCAGACTGCTGAGCTTTGGATGGTCACGGAGAAGGGAGTGCAAAGACACAAAAGGAGGACTGAGGAAGGGGCAGGAGGAGAGGGCAGCCCAGACTGGCTGAGGGGAAGCCCAGATGAATAGAGAAAGGAAAGCAGGGAGGTGAATGAGCAAGAGGTGATGAATAGTAGGGAGGGCATGGAAGTTTTACACAGGGCAGAGAGCAAAGACAGACCTTGAATGGGAAAGACTGAAAGATGCCGCTTGAATGGAAGGGGAAAGAGGGAGGAGAAATGAGGCAGGGAGAGAGCTGAGCAGCACACAGTGAAATAGTGCAGACAGCACAGCTTCCCACATGGACTTGACAAGGCCTTAGAGAGACAGACAAGTAAAACAGCATGAACTTTAATCCAGGAGCAGAAAAGCTGCCTCAAGCAGACAGTGCTACCATCATCTGTCCCTGTATAATCCCTCCACCATCGGGCACCTCCTTTGCTCCCAGCCAACAAATTCTCATGAACCTAGAGCAAATCAAACAGCAGCCACCAAAGGTCAGACTGCCCCCATCAAAGGGAGCTGTAGCAAAACTGAACCAGTGACATGGAAACGGCCGATAGGATAAAGCACCAGGATAATTACAAGCAGCAGCCCAAGAGATGCAAGTGTAACTCTGCTCCAAGGGCGGGGGGACAAGATGCAGTTTATATGCATGATATGGTTTATCAGCAGTGTTATTTACAGGGCTTTTCTCCCACTTACAAAGCAAGGATAAAGTCTTTCAAAACAAAACTTTTCCAAGCAAAGAGATTTCCATCATGCGAAGACTTTCCTGAGAATGTGCCTTAGATTTGAACATTGATTGTTTAGAAGTTCCTTCAGATTCTAAAAGGCCAAAACACTGGACATTGCCATTTTCAAAATGTTTCCTTAAAAATTGTCATTTATATTCCTATTCAGAGTGCCCAGATGGTTCAGCTCTAATCAAATTAAATATTTTGCTTGAAAAGAAACAAACAGTGTTTCCCCCAGCCTTTTGGTGAATTTCAAACAAAACTCTCTGTATTATTCATCCACCTCCTCCCTTTGCACAGCTGGGGAAAACAAAGCATTTTAAAAGGGCACATCTTATTACTTGAATCTCACTGGCAGAGCTGAAAACTGGATGCCCTCCCACCCTTTTTGGGTGGCCAGTGTCTCTGTTTTCCTCCTAGGTCTATCAGTCACCCCTGCATGAACATGTGCCAAAGCTATTTTTCCAATGCAAAGCAAAAGACACAGTGACTCAGCTTAGGGGGATAGTGTAAGGCCTTAAATCATAGTATTTCTCTTCATATTTGTTAGGAACAACCATTTAAAAGCTAATTCAGTGTCTGGAGCACATGTTTTGCTTGCTCATAAATAGATTCCACTAACACGTAAGCTAAAATGAGAGGTCATAGAAACGCAGTAGAAGGCAGGATACTCCCTGCAAAAACAAACACAATGGAAAGAAACCACATTTAAATCTAAGACTTGACCCTACTTTGCCTTTTCAACACATCAGGGAAGTCAAACATACAAACTGGCTTTTAAAGGGTTGCTAGAGGCCCATCTGTGCCTCAATTTGAGACTCTGTTCTGCCCCCTTCTTTTTTGATGTTCCTTGCACCAAGCAAACGTAACAATACCAATGTGGGTAATTTCAGGCAAAAAATGTGAGTGTCATGGAGTCAGAGCACAAGCAGCATCTCATCTGAGAAAACACATAAGGATTTCTTTCCCTTCTCCATGTCCTGACAAAGAAAGAACAAAGGAATTCCTGAGAAATCTGGGCTGGATCACCAATCCCTCTCAAAGAGATCCAAAAATATAAGGGCAGAGACTTGGGATCTGGCTGTTAGCAATCACATCTCTAGGACATAGTACATTTTGAAATGATGATTTGTGCTCTTTATGATTCACAGTGGTACCACCTCATAAAGAGTTCCACTTTTGAACTGGGAAACAGGCAAAGTAATTCACCCAAGTAATTACCAAATTATGAATTACCAAAGTAATTTGCAGTGAGACAAATAACTCACCCAAGGATGCAAGAGGCTTAAAATACTACTGTAGCTGAGATGAGCTGCCTGTGCTCCAGCCACTTCCATGACACACTCCTGTATTACCACCTAGTAACTAACTAATAAAAATTCAAAACTGCCAAATACTAGAGCAGGGATTTTGAAGAAGCGGGTAGAGCAAAGGTCAAAGCATCTCCATGAGGCATGCTAAGCTTGGTGATATCCACAAGCAACAAGGAAAGATGGCCAAGAGTGAGAGTCTCTCCTGGAAGCAGCAGGGAGATGAAGACATGCATGTGGGTCTGTGCAGGCACACCCACAGCAGGGGCAGGGGGACAGAAAGGCAGCTCTGCCAAAGCTCACAGGCTTGAACATTGCAGCTTCACAGGCCAGTTGAGCCCATGAAGAACCATTACTGCAACCAGAAGAGTGTTTTGGATTTCCATCTGCCAGTCTGGGCACAGAGAGATCATGTTACATGTGGCATCAGGGGAAGGGAGAGGAAATATGAATCACTCTCAATCCAGTAAAAGAAGCAAGAGCTGTGCAGCTGCTGCAGTGCAAGCAAGTCCTACCAGCACTAGCTATTGTTTTGGGTCAAGAGCTCATACCATTTCAGCCTGCTTCCTGACTTCTGCTCCATCCCAGCTGCTTTCCTCTTGCTTTAGTGCCTGCCTGCAGGAACAGCTAGCTTTCTGGAAAAAATCCAAACACAAGGAGAGGTTACATGTGCCTGAGGAAAACGACAACACACGGCAGACCACTGCTTAGTCTAGAAGCATTCGAGAAGGGTCAACACCTACTGACAAAAAATAGATAAATATACACATACACACTATGCAGGGGAAGGATTTACTCATATGGGAGAGCCAGAAGCTCAGGCATGCTTGGGGTACCTGGAATCTGCATCTCTGGGAAGCTGGCAGCTATTACATCTGAACCACACACAGTCAGGGACTTGCAGTGCCTGAGATCTGACAAGTTGTCCTCCTTCCACGAAGGGCTGCTGTAGCACTCATGCTGGCAGGGTCCGAAACAGCCCCTCTCTCCCCATCCCACATCCAGCCTAGGGACTCCAGTTCTTTCCTGCTTCCCAAATCACAGTGTCCCATATCACACAGCCAAGGCAATGCCACTACTGCAGGCTGGTCAATCTTCTTATGCAAATGAAATCAGGGTAATTGGGACGGTTACAATGAGTGCCTGACAGTGTTTGCCTTTGTGCACACCAGTGGTAAATATAGACTGAGCTGCTTTCTAAGGATGGGGTGAGGGGAGAGCTACAGCCAGGGACAGCAGCTCAGCTTCTCACAGGGATGATGAAGAAATAAGTGCTGTTAAAACACAAGAATGGTCTCAAAAATGTGGACCTGACAGCAACGAAAGAGGCAGATGCTGCAAATAAAAGTCACTGGCTGTAAGTCTCAGAAATACTCAGGGAAGCACAGCCACTGTGGAGCTGTCCCCTTGCATTCCAATCCTCATTCCACAGACAGAACAATTCCAGAGCATTCATCTCCCTAAGAATCTCAGCCCACAAGAGTCAGAGCTCCCACCAGAGCCACAACTGGACATGGCACAAACACCTCAGCAGAGCAATTGCTGACAGTCTCCAGGCTGCCAAGAGCACAGTGGCTGGTCAGGCTCAGTCACTCCTGCACCAACAGCTCTGCTTCAGCCCCATGAATCTCATATATAAGCTCTACTTTTGTTGTAGCCCTCCAGGGCCCATCACAGCAGCAGTGGAAGAAACCTAAACAAAAAGCAATCGCCCCCTGAAATCCTGTCATGCAAACAAGACTCTTCCCACCCATTGCCACAAGGCCTGAATGGAAAGGGACTGAACACCCCCCACCCACCCCTGCCTGGTGGTCTTTTTGTCTCGTGACCTTCCCCACACAAACACAACCCCACAACAATCAGACAGGCAACATAATGCGCCAGCGCCGGCTTTCCCAGCCCTTCAAGGCAAGCTGGGGAGGGAAGGGGGGAGAGCTGGGGAGAGCTGAAAGGAGCTGGGGATGAAGAACAGATAGGATGGGCAAGGAAATACCAAGCAGTGTTTTAATTTCTACTTGTACAGTCCCAAGAGCCAGGATAAAAATAATTTTAATGAAAGAAACGAAAGAAATGTCATCTCAAATGGCTTAAAAGGGATATGGGAATACCAGCCAGTATTTTCATACCTAAATAAATAAATCCAACAATGCTTCTAAACACTGTGAACATCTCTTGACATTCCCTTCAAGAACCCAAAAAAATGGACCCCTTCAGTGCAAATTCAGCTGGTTTTACTTGGCTACCTTTGAGATTTAAAGTCTGAGATGAAGTAGATACAAAGGTTTCCCTCTAGACTGGGACAAGACTTCTTTCAAACTGCTGCAAAGCTGTTGTAGCTGTAGAGAGCATCAACACACAGGGAAATCCTCCCTGGTGTGATAGCTTCAAAGCACAGAAACTTTCTGCCAGTCTGTCCTGAATATGGAAAAAGAGAGTCATCACCTGTGCTACTGACAGCCAGGAGCAACTGTGCCTCCAGGCCTCAGGTTGCCCTTGCAAGGTAACAGATACCTTTTGGTTACTGCAGGACACATATTACCTTCAGGAAAGAGCAACAAGGGTTTCCAAGGGCTTCTCAGGAGCAGACCAGGAGACCAACCAGGTCAGGGGGAACTCCTAACCTTCTGAAATGCCCTGGGATACTCCCACGCTCAGTGCACAGACACAGGAAAAAATACAGACTCCACGGGAAAGCAAACCTGATAAAACAAAATGAAATATAATCTCTCAGAGCCTGGATTCAGTGAGCTTAGCAGGGCCCTTGGCTGCGCTTCAGGGCACTGGAAATACATACCAAGTACCTTTACAAGGAAAGGAGGCCGTGCTTTTGCCACTAGCTGAGATCTGCGTCCCATGAAATCCTGGCAGCTGAGGCAGTAGCAGAAAGCAAAGCCATGGGAAAGCACTTGTGTGATTTACAGACACATTAACCACCTGGGGAGCATGACCCAGTAAGAAATGACATCTCAGCTCCTCCTGTCAGCACCCCCACTATGCTGTTACCGTTATCACAGCCTTGATTAAAGCCCTGTGACCACTCAGTGGAAACCACATGACCAGGTGTGAAATCACCTCCATGGGATGGTGCAGCTGATGTAAATAGACAGAAAGTCTCCTCGAAGGCCATGTGCAGCAGCTGCGTGCAGGAGGCCTCTCCCAAACTCAGACCAGACCATATCTGGCCTGATGTAGTCAGAGGTCATGGAGCTGCAACTGACCCTTGCCCATGTCCAGATATGAACTGGAGTAACTGGAAGAGCAGCAGCACCAAGCTTGCACACAATTGGCAAACTTCCCACAGCAAGGATACTGTCTCCAGTCAATCCACTGCAGCCTTAATCCTCCATGGAAAGACCCCACCATCACTGTGCTAGAAGGCAATCTTTCAGGCCAGACGTTCATAATTAACGATAACGAAGATGATGGAGGAAGGGACAGATGGAGAACAGATATAACCAGGCTCTGCTCATCACACTGAGTGACTTGGAGGAGTTGGACAGGAGATATACAGGCAGGATTTTTTGTTTTGGTTAGCCCTTAGTAAAGTACTACACATCACCACGCCTGGGACAACTAGAAAGTACGCCCACGGCCATCACCCTCTTCTCTCAGCATTTCTTTGCTAGAAAATCTCACTGCATAGAAAAATGTTCATTGTAGCAAGTAATGAAGTACCACAGACTGGTTACTTAGCTGAGATTAATTCCTGCCCTATTTTATTGCATGAAAAAATTAATTATACTATAGTCTTTATTATGGCAATTAAAATTATACAGCCATTTTAATTGACCTGCATTGCTTGCTCCAATTCTCAACTCTACAGAGTTTGGAGGCAGCTAAAGTAAAAATTATTTCAGAAACTGCCACCTGGTGTCACCAGAAGGAGAAGGTCCTGATGAAGGTTTCTCCATTCAGTCTTCCAGGCCTCGTGGTCCTGGTCTCAGACAAGGTGAAGTGAGAATCCCTCCAACACCAAGGAAAAGGGATGTTCTAGATAACTTTGATCTGTGGTGGGGGGCTGATGGGGAAGGTGGGAAATTTCTTGAGGTCATTTTCAGCCCTCAACATTTCACCATTCCCTGTCCCTAGGAGCCCCATGAGCTCTGAGTTGGGCCGTGAGCTCAGGCAGCCCAGCTGACGCCAGCCAGAGCTCAGTGACACCCGAGCTCGGTGGCACAGAGCTGGTGGTTACAGTGACCTGTCCACAGTGCAGTGCTGCCTTCTGCAGCCCCAAGGGGAGACTGGTACCCAAAACTGCCAAATACCTTCAGCTGCTACTGAATTCACAGACTTGAGGAAAGACTCATGAGAACCTTTGGGAGACCAAGCCTCCAGAAGAAATGCAGCTGAGGTTTGCCTCAGATTTGCTGATAGCCTTCAAGGAAACACAGCAGGTTTTTTACAAGTTGAAAGATGTGTTTATACTAACCCAGAGCAGGCTGCAGATCCCTGCTATCACAACTAGCCAGCTTCAGAGCCAAGACATCATAACCAGGCACCCCTGCTTGCTTCTGAGGGAGTTTTTTTCAAATGCCACAATGAGAGAAAGAAATATCATGGAGGTGCCACCCACACTCTCAGCCACTCCACACTGGTACTTCACCCTGGTTCTATTCCTGCTGCCCACACAGCAAATCTGGCTCTTTCAATCGCCTTCTCAGAAACACAGCAAACCACGGTCATTTCCTCAGGCTGCAAAACTGAGACACTGTTCAGGGTAACCGTGGCATACATCCCTTGAGAACAGACCAGGCATTGGTGGATGCAGTACCCACAGAGCAGCACATTATGACAGCAGTGATAGACTTTCCACAGCCAAACTCTGTTGGCTGAAATCACAACAAAGTATCTGGAGGGGCAGTGGCCAAGGACAACAGAAGTAAAAGATTTTTTTGCCTGACATGAAAGATGCTGGATGGTAGCAAGGCTTGGATCCAGCACTTCACCTTAGGAAGTATTAAAATAAATCATAAAAGCCTCAGGGGAAGAGATCATTTGAGCCTGGATATTCCTTTCACCTTGGCACAATTTTATGGTGCGTATCACAATATTCTCCCTGCATATTTGCTACTGCCCCTTCAGCCCAGGCTTGTGGAAGTGATGAAAAGCTGAAGTATTTGTCTCACAGTGCTAAAGGGAAAAACAAGAACCACCAATGTTTTCAGTGTAGCCTTGCAATATCTGAGGGATCATCACAACCTCATGTGCTTGTAAAATGCAATTTATCACACAAATGCTCTGCCATGGAAGGGGTGCACAGCTTCCTTTCATGAAACCCTCAGCAAAAGAAATTGAATATTTCAATGTCTGCATGCTAAAAGAAACACTGTAAAATGAAAATCAATGGGAGTCCTTACCCTTCTGAAACCAGCAATGAAATTAGCATGAGGCCCGAAGGAAGCAAGCGAGGCCCTTTGGAGGGGCCAGGATTTCATTTTGTGTTTAAAACCCCACAGTGGCAGATCTGTACTTATTTTAATGACCCACCAAATCTTTTTAGTCCTCCATATCCCTCAATGAAAGCCCAATAATGAAAAATTATCTACTAAAACTTGGCTTTTCCTGAAAAATAATATCTGAGCAGATCTCCAAAGACAGCTATTTCTATGAACACCATGAATTTGACTGCAGTGTTTTGTTTTCAGATATCATTGCATTTCCCATTTTTACAGCTTCCTTAGAATAATATTTGATACAGAAGAAGTTGAAGTGATACTCACAGACAACAGAACAGCCAACCCTCAGAAACCACAGGGCCTCTCCATTTGTATTACTTTTTGTAACAAATACAGCCTGACACACAGAATTCCAAGTAAGAGATCCTCAGGAGACTTAAAAATTCAAGCAAACTATTGCCATGCAACATTAAATGCATTCATTTTTATAAGCATCAAATTCCACCTATTAACTGATCAGTCATCCTCTGCAGCTACCAATTTACATCTGCAGCCCGTGAGCTGCCAAGGGGCCAGTGGACACAAAATACACAAATACATTAAATCTGAAAAAGGAAACTAATGTCCATCATAACTCAACATAATGATCATGTTTTCTTTAGGAGCTGCAGCAGAGCCCGTGCCTGACAACCACGCACCCTGCAAAGGCACCCCAGGTGCCAAGAAGCACTGAACCCTCTGCTTTGAGACTGTAACTGTGCTGCACGCAGTGTTCACAAATTAATTACATTCAAGCCCTGTACAAAGAGGGAATTTCTTGGAGCTACCTTCTTACCAAGTCACTAAACCCCTTACTGCTGTACATGGACTAAATTCAAAGGCCTGAGCCTCACTGTGGAAGAGAGTTTATCTGAATATACATTAAAACCCTGGAATACTTTGTCAGGCTTTTGCCAAGCCAGGCAGTATTCCCAGCTTTAAAGTAACAGCACTTTTCATCTTGCCAGAGTGGTACTGGTACACCTATTCCTCCTCCTGGAACAGAACCGTGGCCTGATAGCACACCTGTAATTCATTCTTTGTGCACAGCTGTCTAGAAACAGATGCAAGAGAGAGCTTCTCAGCAGCTTGTACCCCATCCATCACCTTTCCAGTGCCCAATCCAGCACCAAGTACAGCTATGGCAAAGAAAAAGGTTTCTATTTTAAGCTTCTTGAAAAGGAAACTGGGTGCTGCAGGCAGAAGGATGGACATCAAGTAAAGACTCCTGTAAACTGGTTTGCCTTTTTTTCAATTGGGCACCACACAGGTAGACAACACCTTGATGAATTAGGGGCAATCCCACAATCAAATGGATTCAACTCCTTTTGCAGGTCTGTCGCAGACAGTTCCTCATTCAACTGAATATGATCACTGATCTCCTTACTCCATTTTCCCACCTATGAAACTAAATGAACTGATACTGGAGAACAAGCTTTGAAGTCCTGGAAGAGGAAGGGCTGTTGCAGTGCTGAATAAGGCCTATTCCCTACAACCCATAGCCACTGTGGTGACACATGCAAAAACCCTGAGGTGCAGAAGAATCAGGCTCTGAAGGAAACTAAAAAGCTCAGACAAAAGATGAAAGAAACTGAACACGGAAAGTTAATACTGCTTCGAACATTTACTGAACAGAAATCCTTCCCGAAAGTGACAGAACTGCAGTTACCAATCAGGGACTCTGGGTTCAGGCTGTTAGGCAAAGCCCACACCTCCCAAGAGACCTGACTGCAGGGCTTACTCAAAGCCATCTCACAGGCATCAGCTACAGCAATATCTTAGAAAGGAAGAGCAGGAGCTGTTAGTTGAGCAGAAGAAGCAAACACTGCTTTTTTATTCACAAGTCTTGTTACTTGAACTTGTTGCTTCCATCAGATGTCACAGTGATAAGTACCTGTTTAAGAAAAAATCAGGAACAAGAGCAAAACCACCCCCCTGCAGCTAATCCAATTAAGACTCAGGATAAAGTTGTAGAGGTTAATCAGATCTGAGCCTCTGGGTCTCTCTTTGCTGCTGTTTAGTGACATATCTGGTGAGCAACATCAGCAAGAGGAAGGCCAGGCAGAAACACCAATGACCCGGCCAGCCCCGGGAGACAAGTGCTGCTCCTCCCTTTTCTGCTCCATCAGAGAGAAAAGAGAGGGCCACATTGCAGGGCAGCCCCGTGGGAGAGCTGCTGGGCTCAGAGCTTGGCTGTCCCCTTAAGCCTTACCAGGTGCCAGGACGCTGTGACTGATGGGCTACGTTAGACACCCCCTACAGCAAAGACCAGGGCTGTGCCTACCAGGTGCTGCCAGGTGGAAACCAGTGTGGAAATTTACCCAGCAAGGAAAAGTTCTGCCCATACAACTGCAGGGAGCTCCTCTTACCTTGTGTTTCATTAGCTGTAACTGTGTGCAAAAAGGCTGCAGCAGGGTAGGTGAGGGCTGTCCCAGTTTGAGGGGCACCAGCGCAGACACCACCTGGACTGTCACAAACAGCCCCTTCAGCACTGGGAGCCAGAAAAAAGCTGAGCTGGGGTTTGCACTAAAGCAGCTCCACCAGTGTTGGTTCAGTGCTGACATGGGAATATTGCTCCTGCCGCATCCAAGGTATCCTGCCTACTGCCTGGCCTGAAGTCCTGACCTAAAGCTACCTTGCAAAACTGGGTACTCTGGTTTCCCCAACTCAAGCTTTCCTGTACAGTCAGATCTGCTCTGCTCTCTCCCTCTTCCTCCCTGTAGGGCAAAAAGAAGCCAGTGGCCTCAGTCTGTGTCGGCAGAGGACACAATAAAGGAAACTCTCACACATGCTAGGTTTAGCAGAAAGAGGAAAAAGAGAGGACTTTATTTACATTTCTCGTATTTATAGGTTTCTCAATTCCACAAGGGATTGGAGGACATGTCACTTCCTCTTCAATCCCACTGGAGAAAAAGGATGCTCATCAAACTTTCTCTTATCACAAAAGGATGAAAACCAGAAAAGACGGTTAAGTAAACATTGGCCATTATTTACATGAAACGCCGTGAGAAAATAATTCTGACTCCGTATTATACACAGATGGCTTTAGCAAGACAGGACAACATCAGTCCTTATTGCTGAGACCAGCATCTGCACCTTGGTGGTAACAACTGCTATCCCATCACCACACCCTGGGTGCAGGACACTCAGCATCGCAGAATGGACCTGCTCTGGAGAGTGACCTCCCCTTTGGCCCATCAGACTGGGATCAGGCACAGAAGAGCACATTCAGTGGGGAAAAGAAGACATTTTTTCTATATCCATTTCTTCTGGTCAGGGTCAGCACTTGGACCAGAAATTCATCTTCTCTCCTGGACAATACATGCCAGTCTTTTGGGAGGACAGATGGAGCAGGCACTCCAGTGGGATGACAGAACTGTAGTGACAGCAAGAAGATGACGGAAGGTTTGTAAGCACCATTCTGACAGTGATGCCAATCTCTCTGGTTGCCAGAAATATTGTGTCAGGCAAATGATTCCTAATCCAGTGACCATCATCTTCCCCCTGGAAGGGAACTGGGTCTCTTGATACCACTCTACCACACAAGACTTTGCTTGTCTCCTCTGATAAACCGTTCCTCCTTCTTGGTAAATTATTTAATACAAGGACAGTGACTGCCACTGTTTTTCAGTTTCTCAAAGGAACTAAGGTCTGTAACCCACAAAATCAGAACTTCTGCCCTTCCTGAAGGAAGTTTTATCCTTCCTTTATAGACATGAAGCTTTATAGCAATAATCCATTAAACTTGTCAGGAGAAAAACTACATTTTCATACTTTGGACTCAAAACACAGAACATTTCAGACTAAAAATAGCTCCCTTTTTCACTGTCTGCCAGATCTGGAAGGGAGGTGAAAATCCACAGGGACTTAATTCGATGCGTGAAAAACAGAATTCTATAGCAGTGAATATGCACACACGTTTATTTTAGGTTAATAATAGCTCTGCAATAATACTTAGCTTTGTGGAGAAAACTAAAGTTGGGATAGACCCATGCTGGCTGGTGCTCTGGTACTGAGTACCATGAGAACTCGAGCACATCCATCAGAAAGAGAATAAATAATTTTTTAAAATCTCGTCACATCACAGTCTTCCCGCTTTTAAGATGATTTCTCTTTCAATTCAGAAGTACCTGCTCCTGTATCAGCAATCATGACAAGTATCTTGGCTAAACTGATAGATCCTAGGAAAGGACAACAAGAATCAGCAGCTTTGACTCTTAACAACACAGAGTTAAACATCCAGTATTAGGGGCTACTGAGTAATGCAGAAGTGATGGGACCGAAGGAGGGCTACCTTAGTAATCTGATTAAGGGAGAAGAACAGCCAGTCATTCCTTCCCTCTGAACTGGTGTTGGATGACAGAGGATGGATCATCTATACAATGTTGATAAGTGCCTTGCCACTGGCGAGGAACACAATACCAGGGCACTCGGAAACATCTCTGGTCTGATGTCAACATCACAGCTGGCACACACAGAGCATCCCCACCACAGGAGACAGGTCCTGAGCAGGGCTGACTCTTTGCCTGCTAACATCAGAAAAATACCTTGGTGTTCCCACTGGAAAAGAGCTCATTCAGCTACATCTGATGAGCAGAGAATGACCTCAGAAAGACTACAACACTCACACTGCAGAGAGCATCTTTCCTTGAATGAGCTACCGCAGCTCAGCGTAATTCAGGCTGGTTTAGACTACAAGAAGCCATCCAATGCAGCTTTGTGTCAAACCTCCACCCACACATCAGCTACATAATTAATAAGGATGAAAGAGAGCATTATCCCAAGCCGATATTCTGAGCCTCAGTGATCGGTAAAGCTTGTTATACTCTGTTCAGCTTTGGAAGTCAGCAAAAGGAACATACTTCACACATGCCACTACATGCTTGGTCATCAAGCGCAGGCTTATAAACCCATAAAGTCACTGTTGCTTGCAAGTGTGAAGCAATTTTTTGCATGATCTTGTTTGTTTTGCAGTAGGCACAAAAGTTAATTAGTTTTCACAGTTTTGTTACTCCACATGGTCAAATAACAGCCTGGAGCTTCCAGTCAGCTGGAACTGCATAAGGCCCAGAAAATACTTACTTGTGCTTTTCAGGACTGTTCACTAGGGTCATAAATCAGCAGCTGGCAAATGACTTTCTGGCTCTTCTTGGCCACCAGTACCAACACTAGAAGATCCCATAAATCAATGCAGCAATGGCAGCTCTCAGCTCATGGAGCACAGAGGGAATAAAGATGGAAAACACTGTTTCAGATACATTAAAACAATGCTTTGGGAGGAATTTTGGCTATCACTACCCTGGGACAAGGCATCCAGAGGACTGGTCTTGTTGAAGGGGACTTTGGTTTGTTAAGCCCTAGAGGAGACAACGCCAGAATATTTAACACGTCAAAGGCAAATCTGCACACAACACATATGCACAAGACCTGCCCAAACAGTTCCCAGGGCTGGCAAGTCCAAGTGTGATAAAGCAACCTTACAAACTAATAAAAATTCTTCAGACACTTTATTTAGGTTGGAAGGAAGTTATTCCTCCAGCCATGGTCTCCAGGCACAGCTCAGAGACCAAGGATAGCAGCAGCAGGACCATCTCCCATGCTCTCCACTGCAGTCTCCCCCAAAATGGCTGCCTAAATGCACAAATCCATGCAAAAATAAACATTTCCCCAAGACCCAAATATTATTGTCAGAGGACACATGAAGGAAAAATGTTTGTGCCTTCCCTGTTGACGAGGAGAACAACCCAGAGACAGAAATCCAGTGATAGCAGGACTGTGTGCAAAAACAACTCCTCTATCAGCAACCAAGAGGGAGTAGCTGAGGGAAGAGGCAGCAGTTCAAACGGTAGAAGGAACCACAATAAACACTTTGATTTTCCTCCCTAGTGCAAATGACAAGGCTAAAAACCAACATCATTCCATGGAGGCCACCACCAGCAGTGAGAAAAGATGCTCAAGTCCCAATTCCCATTATTTCTCAGTGTGAGGGTAAACGTGAGAGGAGTGGCAGGAAGACAAGCATCTGGCTCTGTCTTAGAGCCAAGGGGAAGAACTAAGAACCCACTTTGCTCTCTAAATTCCTTAGGGCATACCCCATTCTGATACCAACCCCAGCAAAACATATAGTTTATGTCAGGCACATAAACAATCCAGGACAATTGGCACACTTGTTTTCAAGTGCTTTGCTAAACTAAGTCAGAGCATTCAGGATCAGGTCCTCCAATAGTTTTTGTGACACTTCCAGTTCTTCACCTTCTATAATATTGATCCTTTCTCTGCCAAGAGACAAACAAGGCTACATCTCACTGGCTGCAGGCTGTCATCAACAAACACTTCCACTACCACCGTACATCACAAACAAGTATGCTACACAAACCAGGGACCCCATCATCACTGGTACCTATTTGTGAATCATCACTGAGGCAGAGATGTTTCCTCAAGGAACATTACCCTGAACAAGTGAATCAGTCCAGAGGTTTGATGATAGTCACAAATAGTTCTGCCTCCAGCTGTCTCATTCATCTTTTCCTCATGCAACTCAGGAGACTCCAGAGCATTTGCTACTTACAAAGTATGTCAAGTATCAAAAACATGAAGAACAGTTCCAAGGGGTAAGATTCATCTTCCTTGTTTAACATCAGTTTCATACATTCTTACTCTTCTCACCAACAACACAGGGTCACTGCAGATAGCTGTTCCTAAGCAACAGGAACGGACACTAAGAACACATAAATTCCCTGTGTCTTGCTAGTGTGGGGTTTTACTTTTAAAGTTGAAAGAATTCAAGGTCCAAGTGAGACTCAGAGGGATCACAAACATTCAGGACTTTCGCTACACTTTGCACCAAGAAATATTGTCTCTAATGAACAGAATATTCCCTGTGTCACCCTGAGCAGCCAAATCGGGGTTGATGCCACCACTCAGGACATGGGGACAGGGAAAGAAGTGACTGTTCCAAGTGCTACAGCTTGAACAGGCAAACACTACAAGCTTTGAATCACACAGAAATCCAGGGCATAGAGAAATCAGGAGCCCATATGTACAATAGTGCAGGACAACAGCCCATCAACTGAACTCCATCAACTTTGTCTCATGGTGAGTTGGTACCAAGCTGATTTCAGACCAACACATAGTACAAGACCTAGTGAGGAGGCAGAAAGAGATCACAGCTTCCTTGGCTGCTGTCAAACTCAAGCACTCCCACTGCTGCATTTAATTTGCAAATGTGCCCCAGTACTTTTGCACTGACTGCAAATATTGGAAAGCAATGGGAACATCATACTTCCTACTGCAGTGGAGAAACATTTGTTTTCCAGGTCTGGTAGACAGTAACTTTGAAAGTCCTGTAAATGTTACAGGCGTAAGTGATGATGGTGTAGAAAAGCACCTCCAAACTCTTTCCACTTGCTAAGCAGCTGGCTTGTTCCTCTGGAGACGAGATGATCTCTTCCCCTTCTGTCATGACAGCACACAGCCACAGAGCACAATGCACCAGCTGATTTGCAAAACAGCATCAATCCACTCTGTGTTTATGGCTTTTTCTCCCCTTTCTTTCTAAACATGCAGGCTTAAATGTTTTTATTGCTTCAGTGATTTTCTATGTGCAAGACAGGATTTGAGAACAATGCATTAGCAAGGATCTATGTGCCTAAATCCCATCCCACACATTCAGCTGAAACAGCAGAGCAGAGATTCCAAAGCCCCCCACTGCAGCTGGGATCAGGAAGCAGCAGAGACACACGGCTCTGGACACAGCTCAACATCCCTCTTGGACACTGCACTCCAACTTGCAAGTTTCTAGGCTCAGACATGGAAGGTACACAAATGTGTAATGAGTAGGAAGCCTCCTGAGGCTTTTTACAAATCTAGAGACATCAAGCTGCCAGTAAGTCATGAGCTGTGTAAGACTGACTCAGCCTCCATGTATTTTTTTGGTGTACTTGTTATGACTCCTTGAAACATTTCAGGAGATGCCTGCTTTTACTGGCACAAGCTTAAGAGTGCTGTGTTTGCTATGCTGCCAATATCTGGTTCATATTAATGGCTTCTATTCCCAACTTTTTGCACCAGTCAAAGTCAACAGTCTGTGCACAGGCCGGTGGGATTGGAGAGAGGAGTGTCCAAATAGCCAGGGAAAGGAGAAATGGGGTAGCTGATCACAAACCTTTCATGCTGCAGGGAAGGTGTATATACAATCTCAGAGATACACATTCAGCTCAAGGGCTGGCTGGTGCTCGGTGTACAGAGGTATTAGAAGATTAAGGAGGAACTGGGGGCATTTTTGCTGTTCATCTTGCAAGAGGCAGGAGGATCATTAATGACCTCCATGTGGCTTTTTCATGCTGAGCCATCACTCCAGGGTATCGTGGCTAACAGCCAAATCTGGGTATAAACCTTGAAGTGCTGGGAGATTGCCATCGACCGGGGTCCGCTGTAACAACATTGGGGATGGACACAGGCTAATCCAGGCATGGTAAAAGACATTATCCTGCAGAGGGAATAGTCTCTTGGACATATATTTGCTGCTCAATGCCTCAGTTTCCCTCCTTGACTGAGGGAAGGATAAATTCCCCTTCCCTTTTCCAGGCTGTATTCAAAAAAGCCTCTGGCTGAAGGCAGTGAGGAGTTGATAATCCAGAGGGCATCAGCAAACCAGCCTCCAGCAGAAACAACTCCTACCACCCCCTTCTTCCCTTCAAGGCTGTCCACAGGGCAATGAATTTGAAGGGACTCTTCTTTTTTTCCCAACCCCATAACCCAAAGTGGAGGAGTCAAAGGGTTAATGCTGCATGACAAAGGTCAGCCCAGTTTGGGGAGAGAGGAGAAAGGGAAGCATTGTGGCCACAGACAGCAGCTCGCAGCGACCACAACGCCACTTGAGAAATGTAAAGTGATGGTGTTGCTCAGAGAAAAGGCCTGAGAGCCCGGCCTAAATCCCAGGGCTTTATCACTCACAAAAGCCCAGCCCCTTGAGTCATTAATCGTGTGCTCCATGGCTGGGTGCCTCAAAGAGCAGCAGATGACACATGCCCAGCTGCTATTGCCGCCCCTCCTCAAGGTAGCGGGCAGAGGCAGGTGCACTCCCAGTGCCCTCTGCTCGAGACTAATCTATTCTCCTTCCTTGTCCTCTGCCTTTCATCTCCTCCAGCAGTCCACGCTGACAACTGTAAATGAGATTAGACTTCAAGGCGTGGGGCAGATGCAGAACCCCCTCTGTGCATTGCCAAGAGACCCTTGTAGATTTAAAATGTCTCTCCCCTTTACAATGCACAGCTTGGTGGAGGGGGAGAAGGGGGCACATTTCTTGTCACGCTCTCAGAAGTGTCTGATATGGCAGACAAGGCAGACCCTGTTTTGGGGCCTGGATGCTAATCTGTTATCACCATGGACAGTCTTCCCACCAGCAGCTCTGATTCCTCAGTCACCTTAGCAGATGAAGTAACAAGTCGATGACTATTTCCTAATCCCACTTCCCATAGCCTTCTCTTTGCAGCACCACTCCATTTAAGCAAGGGCAGATGTCCCAATGAACACTAAAAAGACAGCAATAGTCCAAAATTCAGGGAAGGACTTGAAGGTTAATACAACCTGGGGCTCAACCCCCCCTGCTTATACTGCTGCTATCCCTGCCATCATTTCTTATTCCTTTTACTGCAGTTTGTGCTCCACCTGTTCCCAGTGATCCAACAAACCAGTGGTGAGACACAAGTTGTTTGTCAGAGAAAGAGGTGAAATCTCAAGGCACAAACCACTGTCTACAGCTCAGTGAGACCTGCCTGGAGAGGTCTTGCAGCCACAGCTGGCAGGGGTTTGGCAGCGACAATACAATAGGCAGGGAAATTTTTCAATGTGAAGGGTCGTGTTTAGCTCAACAGTGCCCCAGTAAACAAACTGGAATTTCCTATACAGTGTGGGAAATAGCTCTGCCTGCCTGTGCTAAAGGCTACCCAGAGAAAAGGGACAGTTAACATAAAAGATCATTAAATTCAAAATAATTCTCTTTCTCAGTTACCACCAACCATGATAATAGCTGCCCCAATTTTATGGATTGCTCTGCAATTTCAATCGTGCAGGAACCAGCCCTGGATTTAAGGCAGCTGCAAAGTCAGCATATTTTAAAGCACATTTTAATATTTAATGAGACCATGGCGGAGCAGGTTCAGCTGCACCCACTGCTGGTAGTGTCAGCAACTGAACTCTTCCTGGTAAGTGAATATCTACCTCTTCAGCCTTGTTTCTGAGCTCAAGTTTTCCATTAGCTGCCCACACAGACTGGGTAACTTGGCATCTCTCTGCATTCCCCATAAACTCTGTTCATCTGTTGCCATCACACCCACGTACAAGTCTCAGGAAGGAATCTAGGATTTCTAAAGCAGCTGCAACAAAAACACAGCCTGGATTGACAAGCAATAGGATCAAGGTGTTGAGCCAGTGAGGAGGGTCTTTCTGGAGAGTTTTGTGTGTGTCTATTTAAAACAAGTTTGTTGTCATGACTACAAACCAGGGTATGGGTGAGAAGAAGTGAGAGCTCCAAGATGAGTGCTGATAATGCTAATTCACCCTCAAAATCTCAGCAGCCATGGGGATGGGGAAAGAGAGAAGATGATACAAGCTCTTGACATCTAACAAGGTTAAAAGCCACCTTCAGAAGGCAGGTTTGTCCCAAGAACAAACACTGTCATCCTAGATAGCCCCTTTCACCCAGCCCAGCCAAGGGCGGGATAACACCAATGAGCTGCAGTCATTGCCAAAGCAGTGGCACTGGGGACATGCAGGCAAAGAACTGCACCCAAGGCCCTGGAGATCACAGCAACCCAGGAACAGCCCCTCAGGACACTCATCTGCAGAGCCACTCTCCAACCATCAGACAGCTTGGCTTAAGCAAGGACTGGTAGATGTTCTCATGCCTGAGTGCAAGGCAATTAACAGATCTTATTATCACAGAGAAGCATGAAACCGTCAGCAGCTGCTCCTGGGATTGTCACATTTTCAACTTTACCAGAAAATTAACCAAAAAATGGAGCTTTGGCCACTGAAGAACAAATGAAGAAAACCCCAGGTGATTGCAGAAGGATGAAAAGAGCTTGCTCTATTCAGAGCTCAGATTCTACACAGAGACAGCACAGAGTGCTGGTGCAGGCTCTGCAGAAGGCAGCAGATGCAGAGCCAATGTGTGTGTGGGGGTGGAGGGTGTTTATGAGCACAATAAATAAATGTATGAATCCCTATAAAAGTTCCCATATAAAAGTGAGTTAGAGCTGCCCAAGGGCCATGGCCTCGTAATAAAAACCACATCTTGCAAGCACAGTATGAGGCAGCAGCTGAACTGCAACTGTCTGGCTGCAGCACTGAAGAGGTGCAAGTCTGCCTGTTCCTCAGCTCTTGGGTGAAGTGCTGACCACACTAAATCCAGGAGGAATTTTGGTACTTGCTTCAGAGTAGTCAGGATTTTGTCCAGGGAGGGGCTTCTTTGAACCTCAAAGCATAGGAAGCAGTTCTGGGTCTGACTTTTCGTCAAATTTAAGTTCCGTTACCTCTTAAAAAGAATCAATCTGCAAGTGACTGAAGATCTTGGCTTGAGTCTCTGATAGTTCCCAGTGTGACAGACTAGAGCTGGATCAAAACAAATAAAAATTCTTCCAGAACACATGGTCAGTCACTCCTCTCTCCCAAAATAACCAAGCAAAAAGCACTGCTTTATGGCTGAGCAGCAATTTTTCCATCAAGAAGTTTTGAATTTTTAATTTAAGTTGGGGGGGGGGGGTCATAAAAAAACCAAACCCCTCAAGTTTTGTATGTCTAAACAGAAACCTGCTGCTTTTTTGTCAGTAAAATTAAATAAAAGTTTTTTAAATACCTCCTCAGAGGAAAAAAAAAAAAAAAGGCAAGCATTAATAATAATTTCTTTCCTCTCTCAAAGGCTGTGTGTGTGTTCACTGACCTCTCCTTCACAGTTTTCTGGGATGATGGAGTGTAACAGCAACAAGGCACTTGCAGACTCCCAGCCTGTAAATTCCCAACTGCTCTAACACTTTCTCCAGAGCCTTCTCTTGCTCTCCTGGGAGGTGGTGAGTGCAGAGGTCCACGCATCTCAGCTGAGAGGGTGGCTCTCAAACCTCAGTCGAAGCCCATGAGTCACAAACACACGTGCACCCTGGGCCACGAATTTCCACTCCAAGTACACACCCAGCCAGGTCCTGACTCCCAGGGAGAGCTGCAACTGTTCCCAGTGTCAACACACAGGCTTTCTCTAGTTATTAAGACCGTCCTCATGTTTCACATGGATGCCAATCAGAGCTAAACAAAGTGCTCCCCTCTCCTCCTAGCACATTGCTGCTGGGAATAGCAACCTTGTTCCATGACAAACAGCATCTTGCAATTCACTGCAGGACTAATTGCATTGCTTTGCTGATATAATGCTCCAGGAAGACGTCAGCTTTGCCCAAAGGCAACAAGGACATTATTGATTTATTCAGGATTTACATGTAGTTGTCACAGGTTGCATTCTCTTTGATAATAAAGCCTTACAGATAAGGTTTAAAATTCAGCTGCAGCCCTAACTGAAATATAGCTAATTATCAAAGGTCTGCCTTTACAGCCTGTTCCATTGTTACTGGACTAATGTTCTGTAAATCCAACATTGAAACTCTCCCTTCCCTTAAAAAGAAAAAAAAAGCAGGAAAACCCCCCATCTACTATTCAAGCAAGTCCAATGGGAAATTACAGATTCCTCTCTTTGAGCCCGAGGTAGCTACCAGCCAACAGTCTCGTCCCACAAGGACTCAATGACTTCAAAGGATGCTTGTAGAATAAGACTCCAAATTAAGGCCAGTGTTGGAGACAGAAAAATTCAAAGTGGCTGAAAAAAACATTCAGCCCAGACCACAAGCAATTCAGAGGAAAAAAACCTTTTCAGTGGCAGCGTCCCCTATGAGCCCCAGCAAATTCAAACACACCACACGATTTAGGTGTGATCAACAATCATAATACCCAGCTCCCAACTGCCGGCTGACTGTAACACAGCCAGCATGCTGCAGTCCAGACACGTGGATTAGCAGTTGGTCACGGCTAACCGGGTATAAATGAGCACTCATCAGAACAAGCAGCCCCAGCTAATAGCTGAATGATAACAGGACCCCCAGGGTACCAAGGACATCCTTTCGCAGGCTGCACCACAGCTTTTGGCTTTGTAGTTCAGCCAGACACAGAGGCGAGATTATTGCCTCATAAAGCAGGGATGAAATCCCATCCGAACTTTATTGCCAGGATGATTCCAGCGTCAGAGCATGCTCCCTTACAGAAAGTGACATTTACATGCACGCACAACAGCACAAAAGTTTATGACATCAAGAGAGTGCTGCAGTTTAGAAACAAGTCAACCCTAGAAAAATACTTGTTTATAGCTGCTACACATTTCAACCTGGCAGATGGAAGGGATACCACAAAGCAAACATGTCAGTGAAAGCAGCTAAAAGCATAATTTACAAACTAGAACCCACAACCCAAAATCTCAGCAGCTATAGCTCGAAGCTCTTTAGAGCTGTGCTCATTTCAGCTGGCTACAGATCTGACCCAAGGCATTCACCTGACACAACCACAGTCTTTGGTACAGAAGCAGATTCTTTGCTAATTCTGTGCAAGTTTAAAGCAGTAGGTCCTCCCTGGATGATGTAACCCTGCAGAAGTCAGTTCAGCAGCTGGGGAGCCATTTCAAAGAACACAGTGCTGGTTTTACAGGTCTTAGTCTGACTGCCTGAAAGAGTAGAAGATCCTTTAATCCACAAGCAAGGACAGCACAACTGACAGCAAACAGAGCACCTGCTGCAGCACCTTGGCTCAGCCCCTGTGCCGCCAGGGATGGGCTCACTCCTGTCCCTGGCTACTCTGAAGAGGAACTCAGTGAAAGGCCCAAAGCAGCTGTGATAATTATGACTTGCACACCAGCATCCTGAGAACTGGGAGCATGGAGCACATGACTTGTAGGCTGTATTTTAAATGCAGGGAAAAGCCAGTACTGAGGAAATTAACCAGAGGTTAGGCTCTTTGCTCATAAGACAGAGACAATACATCAGTTATTCACATACCTGATCAAATAGGGCTTTCCAGTGCTGAGAGGCAGTGCATAAGGGAGGAAAAAGAATAAAAGAAGGTATGAGAGCAACGACATTAACATGCAGTAAACTGTAGAAGTATATTCTAACAGAGAAATAACCAAATGATTTAATGCCTTCTTCATTCCAGAATCACCTGCCCTTCCGGAGGAAGAGGCAGGGGAATCTACCAAACACAGGGAGAACAGTTTTCATTTACAAATCCAAATTAGAATGAACTTAAAACATTCACATATTAATTCTGTTTTCTCCCACCTTGTCTATTTGGAGGAAAGCAATGAAAAAAGGGGTTTTTACTCATAGGGATCAAGAAAGCTCTGTGTATATTGAGGGAAGGGAGGAATTAGCAATGTTTCTCCAGATCACTTTCTGAGATCCTGTGGCCCAACGCTGACCCATCAATTGCCTTGCTGGGTTGTCAGAGCCCTGTCTGCTGCCTGCTCCTGACTCTGTCTTTCTGCAGGCTCTTTGATAACCCATCAGTTCTCTGAACCTCACATGTCTGCATCTGACAAACAGGTAATTCCTCTTGTGCAGCGTGGGAGGGTGGAAGGCTGGAGAGAGCCCATTGCAAGAATTTACCCCACATCTTTTATTCTATCAGATCTACCATAAAAATGCTGTATAGGAGGAAGCTCCACTTCAATGCCTACAACCATGTGAACACTCCACAAGTCCTTGTCACTTGGAAACAGAAAAAATAAACTTGAAACTGGCTCTGATTTATGCTTTGTAGAGACTGATGTCAAGTCACCTCCCTGACCCAGACTTGTTGCCTCACTGTCCCACAGAACCGAGGAAATTCCTAATGAATTGTTTAAGGCTCTCTCTCATCTATCCTGGATTTAGGGGCCAGTTGAGAAGACAGCAACTTCCATGGGGCAGCACTGGGGTAACCACTGGCTTGGGATCCCCAGAAACATTTGAACATTTGTACATTTCCAGCTCCACTGTCTGAAGTGCTGTTCAGCACAACATCATTTTTCTGCCTCATTCACCTACCCAGAAAAGACCAAATTGAGTAAAACAACAAACATCAGACTCTTAAAAGCAAATCTCCTCACAGTGCTCTTAGCAAAGCAGAATTCTGGTGAGAGTCTTATCTAGTCCTGGAAGAACATTTCCTTTCACATGGTAGGCAAATCTAAAGCCAAACTGACTAGAGAAACAGTGGGGTATCAGGCCACTGAATTCCTTTTCATTACTTAAGTTGTTGGCTCCCCTCCTCCCTGTGTCTCTCTCCATTTATAAGCTCCCATTTATCATCATAAATCAGCCCAGCACTTTAACCAGAACACTTTGGGACTGCCTGAATCCTGGCTTTATGGAATGCTGCTCTGAGATCTGCAATGACATCACAGCTGAGCTGTTATACACCATCAAGGCTGTAACAGCCAAACCTCCACTGTGTTATATTTTTGTGGTTAATAACACATAAAGAACATAAAGAGCTGACCTTGTGTCAGTCTTGCTGGCCAAGCCAGAGACCTTCCACCAGGCTTTCAGATGTTATAACAACACCACAAAATCAACCCCCAGTTAGGTCTCAGGGGGGCACAGAGTAGCACAGAGCAGTTGAAATTTTCAGAGATGATGCTCTGTAGCCTGCTTGTTTCAGCAGGAAATCTTGGTGGAGGAGAAGGAGGGCATTTACACCACTTCCTGCTTTTCTGACTTGCAGATGATACATGATACCTCAGGCTTCTATCACATCATCTACAGCCAGGTCTCAGCAGCTTCCCATAACCAGTGCAACTGCAGGCTTTAGTTTTGTTGATTACAGAAAACAAGGTACCAGAGTCAAATAACAATGCAAATAATGGTGGGACACTCGAGCTGGATCTGACCCAAGCTGCCCTACCTCAAGGTCAAGCAATAAAGGCAGCAGTGGAACTGGGATGAGAATCTAGACTTCACCAGGGACAACTCCTGGAGCCCAAGGAGTCTCAGGAGCCCAATCCTGCCAGGCACTCAGCACTTCAGCATCTCCTGGGCCCCCTGGCAGGATTGAATTGCTAATGGATGCGTTTGTGTAGAGGCTGGAGTAACTCCAAGGGGCCCACGTGTATCACAACAGGAAATCTTTCTTGTAGGATCCAGACAAGCAAAAAATTTGTCAGAGAAGAAAAGGTCACAGTCTGATGTCAGCAAGTACTGGGATTTGGAAATCTGGACTGTGAAAGCTCCTGGAAAGCCACCCTTTCCAAGTCAAAGCTACACACCCCCCTGAGTCAGGCATCTCCTCTTAGGACAGTATGGCAGTGTGGTAGCAGAGGTCAAACTGCATCACACGCTCCCTCCTGACTGCACTGTGCTCAGGAATACAGACCGGGGAATGCAGCTCTAGCAAGCAACTGCACTTCCTCCGCTACCCTCTGGGAGGAAAATCCAACAGCAACCGAATTCTAGGTGATTCAGAAGGAAGGACTGGGGGTGAAGAGCAGGCTATGTCCCTAAGCATGCCCGGGTGGCTTCCTCCAGCAGCGTCAAAAAGATAGAGGTCCGAGGGGATGCGTCATTGCTGGAGGCTCAGCTCCCAAGCGTCCCTTTCATACTGATGCAAGACCCGAGTCAGAGCCCGCTTCAGAAAGACATTTAGTATCTCCACTTTATGTCTCACAGGCAGGAACAGACCCTGCACTTACCGCTGCAGACTGAGCAGACACTTTGCAGTCCTCATCCCAGCCGAGTTTGCTGGGAAGGAGAGCTGTGAGCAGTCCTGGGATGCACCAGGAATGCAGGATCTCTCACGTTCACTCCCTCCCAGACAGGTGCACGGCGAGCTCCTGCCTCCGGGTCCGGCAGATGCAGAACAACTGCCTCGGCTCTGCAGGCACTGCCGCTCAGCATAGCAGGAGCAGATTTCGAGTGCGCAGGACCCCTTCGCGTCCTTCTGGGTTGGGTGAGCAGAGAGCCGGTGCCAAGTTATTCCACCCTCACGTGCCATCAGAGCTCGGAGGGTGGAGAGAAGCCATCAGCCCTGTCGAGCCGAGGACAAAACTTACTCGACTGTTTGTTGCTCGGGGGCTGGAAGAGAGAGCAGCTCCCGAGAGCGGGAGCATTTCGCATCTGTCACCCTCCGGGTGGCTGTGACTCTGGAGAAGCTCTCTGTCCCCTGGCAGCTCCTCGAGCCAAGGCGTCAGCCCATCTCCAGGCTCCAGAGTCGCGTTTGTGCGCAGTCCGCTGCCCCTGCCCGGCCAGCCGCAACCCACTGGCATCTCCCCGCCGGACGTGGGCACGCAGCGAACCGGGAGCCTGTCCGGGCCCCCGGGGCTTCCCCGGCCGGGAGCTGCGGCCCCGGAGACGGAGCCAGCCCGGCGGCTGCTGGAGCCCGCAGACACCCAGCGGCGGGGGGCGCGGAGGGCGGCGGGGATGGCGGCTTTCCCTCGCCCCGCAGGGTCACCGGCTCCGCTCCTGTCCCCATCCCGGGCTTCAGCTATGAATAGCTTGAGCCGATTAACCCGGACCGGGGGAGAGCGGGAAAGATACCCAGCAAAGGAAACTTACATCCTCTGCGGCCATAGGTAGGACATCCTCGGAGTCCAGCACCTCGATTTCTTCCGCCTCCGAGCTGGCAGCCACAGCAGGGGAAGAGCTGGCGTGAGGCTCCGGCAGCTTGTCTCCCATGCTTGGAAACGGTCCCCCTTCAGCCCCCGCCCCCCCTTCTCCCCAGATCCTTAAAGAAATTAAACCTAGCTGCTGCTTGGCAAACTTTCAAGC
>VYXC01003455.1:998196-1061623 GCA_013397175.1 Platysteira castanea | reverse complement strand
GCGACCCGCGGAGGCTCGGCCGTGGCCGGCACCGGGCAGCCTCTGCGGCGGGGCCGGCTGGTTCCAGCCCTGCCCTCCTGCCCGCGGACAGGTGACCAGAAGTGCCGGTTCATCGGGGCTCTCTGCAGCCGACTTCTCCGTCCCAGAGTCTCACTGTGAGGGGCTGGTGTAGGGTTTTACATCTTTTACCGTAATTGTTCCTTTATGTCAGGATGGGCAACTTAACCATCTGGAGCCTGGATTAGGAACTTGAGGAATGCCTTGACTGCCAGCAAAAATCCAGCAGTTTTAGCTTCTTACAATTAAGTACAGAAATAGCAGGTTGGCAAGGGGGAAGGGCGAGCAAAGCCAGGCTGATCCACATGGTGCCAGTGCCTCTGCCTTCTGCTAAAAACCAGACAGAGCACAGAGTCAGAGCAGAGTCCAGCACCACAGGCCAGGTTTCTTGATGCAAATGTCCAGTACCAGATCAGAGACACCTCAGGCACGAGTACAGAATCAAGCTGCAAGTCCCTCTTCTCTCTACAATTTGTTTAAAACCCAACCAACCACAACAACAAAAATTAAAACAAATCCAGATAGAATACTTCTGGAAAAGGAGCAGGATCTTCCATCCTGCAGTAGCAGAGCATACAGCAGAGAAGTAAAACCAGGACCCTTGGACCTGAACAGAACATTTCTAGCTCNGCCTTGACTGCCAGCAAAAATCCAGCAGTTTTAGCTTCTTACAATTAAGTACAGAAATAGCAGGTTGGCAAGGGGGAAGGGCGAGCAAAGCCAGGCTGATCCACATGGTGCCAGTGCCTCTGCTTTCTGCTAAAAACCAGACAGAGCACAGAGTCAGAGCAGAGTCCAGCACCACAGGCCAGGTTTCTTGATGCAAATGTCCAGTACCAGATCAGAGACACCTCAGGCACGAGTACAGAATCAAGCTGCAAGTCCCTCTTCTCTCTACAATTTGTTTAAAACCCAACCAACCACAACAACAAAAATTAAAACAAATCCAGATAGAATACTTCTGGAAAAGGAGCAGGATCTTCCATCCTGCAGTAGCAGAGCATACAGCAGAGAAGTAAAACCAGGACCCTTGGACCTGAACAGAACATTTCTAGCTCAGGATTCAAGTAAGAAAATGACAACAAAATAAAAGCTCTTCTGAGGTCTTCAGTGCAATTGATGAACAGGAGGGCTTCTGTCCCCTTAATGACATCTGTGAAACACAGCAGACTTTCTGCACATTTAAAGGCAATTCCTTGAGCCATTTCTCGCTGGTCTAGAGCCTGTCCAGCCTGCTCTCCTGAAGCATAAGAACAGGATACCAAATCCAGCACTTCTGAGAAGCACTAACCCACTTCACTCATACAACATCACTCCTGCCAAAATATTCCAGGCACTAAACAGTGATTATACAAACAATCTCTTTTTGATTGAAAAACTAAACCTCATCAAAACTTCAAAACAGATGGATAAGCAAAAATATGCTATGCCAACAGAAAGAAACAGCAGTCATTTAAAGATGTCTGTAGGGAGGAGGGAAGCAAGTTTTTAAAGTAAAGAGAGAATAAATGAGCTGAATTTCAGGGGTAACAGGTTCCACTCAGTTGGGGACTGTATCATCTCTGATTCCAGATGCTAGTGGGAAAATGCCAACTGTGAAATCTAACATGAATGCAATCAACAGCAGGGAGAACCCCCAAAGCTCCTTACCTTAACATCAAACTCCCCCTAAACTGGGAAATTGCTGCAAAATTACAAGTTCATTTTTCTCCTCTAAGGACTGTTTTTCACTAGTGGTAATGATAGGGTTTTTTTTTTTTTTTCAGGGAAATATCTCTGCACATTGCACATATGAGCCAGTGCTGTGCTATAATTGCCACAGAAAGGAAATTAACAGTATTCTAATGAGGAGTTTTGTTACAGACAAATTATCATCTTGCAAGTGTGTGAGAGTCTCTTAATTTAGAATGTCATTCCTCCCCACTGCATACCATGGTGATCCTACCTTGGAAGACAGTAATTGCTAAATAAACTGAGGGGTTTTGGGCCACCTCAGAGCAGATGCAGACTGAACATGGAAGGGCTTCAGAAGAAACACAGACAGAAAGGACTTGAGATAATAAACCCCAATCCATTTTCACATTCAATCATATAGGCAACTTTTATAGTCCAAATCCTGCAAACAAAATGTAGATGTATGTACTCCCTGAATTGGAAGTGGCTCAAAAGGTCAGCTCATGAATATGCAATAAACCCCCCTCAAAGTAGGGACCCAGCCAACATCTGTTAGCTAAGCCCTCTGGAACAAATCTAAACAGTTTGTTCAAGGGTCCTTTCTCTACCCAAAGTAGCCCCAAAGGACTTTTACAAAACTTCCCAACTCTGACAATTGGAACTATGTGGAGCAACCTACCCAGCTGCATTTCCATACCAGAACTCAGCCAGCTGGCCAGACTTGGGAGGCAACTTCTGAAGTAAAAGGCAGCATTTTGGATCAAAACTCCAAAATGCTGCACACAAACACAACCTTAGGAGGAAATTAGATAGCACATATATAGCTGGGACTGGATCAGACCAGTCAGATTAACCCTTTCAGACTCATGAAAACAGCTAAAAAACCTCTAAGGACCACAGATGGTTTGAGACTGGGGTTTAAACTCCAGTCCAAAAGGTAAGTGGAAAAGGACTCTTCGAGCATCAGCGATACTCCTTGTGCTGGGACAACACAAGTTCACCTCACAGAATCAATATGAATTGAACTATATGTGCTCCCTTTTGGCTTCCCCCGACTCATGGGCACTCTCCCTCTCAAAGATAAGGAATAGTGGGAAAAAATAAAGTCCAACCTCGTCTGTGATTTCTAACTTGTGTTGAAAGACCATCCTCCTGACCCTCCCTGTTCCATGTTGTACTTAGAACTTTCCAAGTCCAGCACTGAAAAAGCACTCTTGTCTTTCCATGCACTGCTCTCATCTGCCACAGTAGCTGTTATTGGTTGCAGCTGGTTCGAATTGTCTTTTTGGTTATAGTTGGGGAAATAATTAAATCTGCCATTAACCTTTTTCGGGGCAGTTGTGTTAAAAGGGAGCTCTCATATCAGGTCAAACTTGTGGTACTTTAAGATGTGTCTGCTTGTTTTTACCTGTCACCTGCTGGGATCACAGCACAGGTTCACTCCTAAACAAAAGAATTGTTTGAAATGGAGACCAATTAGTAAGTCAAGGTTATTTCCAACATAAGATCAACTCTTGCTTACTATTATTCCTGAACTGACACGCTTTCAGACAAGAGGTCAAAGCTGAGGGGTGAAGGATGTGTCTCCAAGGAAGATGAATCAAGGTCTTTGTCCTCTCAGTGACTTTACACCATGGTCAGGCAATTCACGTATCAGACTGAGCAGGAAAAAATGGAGTCTGGCTGTGGAAACTACAATGAAAGAAGCTGTTAGAAAACTGACAGCACCAGAGGAAAGAAAATCACTGTCGAGAGTAAGTGGACTGGGGTGCCGCACCTTCTTCCCAGCACTTAACTGCAGTAGCTAACTTTTGGACATTCTTCATCATATACTCCATGAGAAGAATTTCCCCTCACGGTAACTCTAATCCTCGCAAGACCCAGGGCGGCTTGGCGAGTGGCACAGGGACATCATGACTCTTACCTGGTGGCACTGCGGCTCCCTCATAGAACACCGGATGGGGCCACAACAGAGCTGGATACTAGGACTTGTGTGCTCTTCCCTAAGAAAATTCCTCTCCGCAAACCACTGTGGAAGGCCTGTTTTATATAAGCAGGCGGTGATCCGCTCCGTCCCTCTCCTGCGCTGGCCGCTTCGGGCCGTGAGGGCGATCGGGCAGCGCCTCAGGGCACGAGCGCCTCCCTCAGCGAGGCGGCAGAACCCACTCCCCGCCGGGCCGGGGTGACGGGGCCGTTCCGTGCAGGATCTCTCGCTCCCGCCGGGCCGGGCTGACGGGGCCGTTCCACCCGGGAGCAGCCGCCCCCGCCGGGCCGGGCTGACGGGGCCGTGCAGGATCTCTCGCTCCCGCCGGGCCGGGCTGACGGGGCCGTTTCCCGCTCCCGCCGGTCCCGGGCTCAGCGCGGCCCCTTGAGCTCGGCGGCAGCGCCCCCTGGCGGCCGCTCGCGGCCGGGCCGGGGGTCCCTCGGGCGCTTCCCGCGGGAGGAGCGCGGGCCTGGCCCAGCTCCCCGGGAACGCCGCACTGCTGGAGCCTGATTAATGAACACGAAAATATTCACCAGTTCGTGCGCACCACTCCCTAAACCCCACTCAACTATTTGGTCTTTTCTCCCACTCTTTGTCCTTGACAGTAAATACAAAGTTCGTGCTCGACTACTTACATTTCAGCTTTAAAGTATCATCGAAGGCACTTTGGTTTTCTGACAGAAATCAGAAATAAACTTCAACTGGAGGCAGTCCAGTCATGAGAGGTATGAGACAAACTGCACCACCAAGATATGTAACCTCCAACAAGTGAGGGCACCGACAGCACCCTTTCACATAAAGGACAAAGTCTTGTTAAACTCCACCTTCCAGGGCACAGGAAGGAAAAGAGGGAGAAGAAAAAGATAAAACACAGACACAGTACACAGTTATTTTATTGAAATACTTGAAAAGGCCAGCAATGGAAAAATAGGTTTGTCATGAGGAATTTAATGTTTGGTTTACCTGATCGTTAAAAAAGCTGTGTCTATAGGTAATTCTAGCCCATTACAGAATGCACTGTGATCCATGCAACTAATATACTAGAGTAGAATAGGCACTGTGTACTACTGTAGTTTTCTCTTATACACAGCTTTCAATGGGTATGACTGACAGATGTGAGAAATTAAACTGCAACACTTTCCAAATTATAAATGTTTATAATATACAAATTTGCTCATCTGATTCATGAGGGTTATAAAACACAACATAGTGAAAAATGAAAACCACGGGTTACACACAGCATATGAAGTTGATCTGGCAGTTTTTGAAGTTTACTTTTTTCCTTTTAAAAGAAAGACCAGACTCTTAAATATGTCACTGGTCATGTAAAATACAAAATCATAGGCCAGGATGGCAAAGGTGACTCCTGAAATACATGATTAGAGGGGCAAATTTGTTCATCAGTTAAAAATATGAATGAAAGTCACAAATTCTGCCTGGTACAGTTTATAGTCCAAAAAGATGAAGTCACTTCAGATGAATGTGAAATAAATAAGCAATCCTTGAGGAAGTATGATCCTGGAGTTGAGTCTACTCTACTGAAAATTAATTTCACCTATACACTAGAATGTCACCATGGTGAACATCTAAGAACAGTATTTTGAATAGGTTTTTGGGAAGCAATGTCTTACTTGCTTAAATATATACAGGTTATTTACAACAAATTCCCTTTTGGCCTCACAAGTTGAGCCGTTTTAGCTGGCTGTTAAGATGCAATTCCATTTTTCCACACATTACGCAATACTGTAGTTAGAGCTATAATTTAAAATAATCTTATGCATGAATTACAAATATTAATAAAGTAACTCTGCATATATAAATATTTCTAGCAGAATTTAAAGCATTCAGAATGTACATAAAAGTGGTTTTTTATTTATTTATTTATTTGGTAGGGCCAGATGTGCTTCTTCTCAGATCATCGCTGCTTTAGTAGTGCTTTGTACATGGCAAAACCCAACACTGCAAACACAGTAGCACCAAAACTTGCTCGGAGCCAGAATGTTGAGCTCTTGAGGTCTGCTTGTGTCACATGCCTGAAATTTAACAGACATACAAAACCAGGTTAATTCCATGACAGGAACTCCAGACAACTTGTGCTAAACTACTCTGCTTTTGGAAATTCATCACTACACTTGTCACAGGCAAACAGCTCACAATTCAGCCTTACGAGCACTTTACAGACATTTTGCTTTTCTTAAAGCTCTGGATTTGATCTGCAGCCCTGACCACATCCGATCTCTCTGTAGTCAGAGCGCTCACACGGCTGAGGAGAAATGCAGGAGCAGATCATTACTCATGGATGTGGGGATGTGTCTCCTTTGAGAGTACCAGCAAGCATTCAGGAAAGGAAAACAAAAATAGCTACAAATAATTAATGACTCATAGTGGGAACAACTCTGTCCAGTAAAATCTTTTTTTCCCCTTTTTTCTAAATGTTGAGTTTAATATTTCTGCTTTTCCATGAAAAACTTCCCCGTCCTGTTGAGTATCTACTTATTCTATCCCCCAAAAAGTTTACTGACAAGTAGCAAGTAATATTTTTCCAAAAGCTAGAATCAAACCATTTGAAAATCCCTTTCTTCCCAGTAGTCACAAGAACAGCAACAGTCATCCAACACCAAGCTGAAAGCTAAGAGAGAGTGCGAGTGAAACAAGCAGTGACCATGGCACCAACAGAAAGAGACAGTATGAAGTGACTGTATGGCAGAAAAAGCCACATCTCACATGACAGTGGAGACAGGCAATGACCCAACTCTCCCAAATATTGCAAGAAGTCTGTGAACATGCTCAGTTAAACACGGCTGGCCACCCTCGACAGCAGTCTCAAGTATGACAGCTTACCAGAAAGCAGGAGCTACCATTTAAAACAAGTTATCATAAATGCCATAATTCCAAGCACAGGAAGTTCCTAAACAATAGTAAAGTTGACTTTTTTGTTTGTTTTCTTTGAAGATAGAACAGAATTTCACTAGCCTACATATTTCAGCCTGTGTTAACCACCATGAAGCTGCAGGAGGGTTAAGTAAAGGAGCACAGAGATCCTAAGCACACACAGGAGTTCATAGAGTGACAACTGCAGAGCTGTAGCTCAAGCTGTTTAATAGAGCAGGAATTGCTATCAAAACACACAAAACCAGTTTGTAGACACTTGTTTTAGTAGACACTTGCAGGAGCCGTATCAGCCAGATAGTTAACCAGTGTTCTGTCATACCACATGCTGAAGAACAGGCTCTTTGGTGCACACACAGCTGCACTTTAGTCTAAAAAATCCTGATCTTATTTAAGAATATCTTGCTGGGTTACGGAACACACCAAATCAAGAATTCCTGCAAGCATTAGTTTTTCTACAGCTAGTTTTGACAAACTCTCTGCAAACTAGATGTCAAGTGGCTTGCTGAGGGGAAGAAAAGGAAAAGGCAATGGCAAGGGCACCTGGGTTTGGCTGGTGTTACCTGTCTTCAAGCAAACGTGGACCAAGAGATGACTCCATGAAGATGGAATCTTCTACAGAGTGGACGGCGTGCACCTGCTGCATAATCCTGCTCTCCTCGTCTGCTAACAGCATGGCCCCCACCTCAGCTAGGTAGGCTCTTAACCTTTTCACACACATGCACAGTGCAGTTCATTGCATGGCTCAACAACAGCAATCCTCTCAAATCACAAAGCCCAGAGAACTTCTGATTTTTAGCCACCTAGCCCCTCATTCTTGTGCAGTTGTTAAAAACTTAGTGCTTGGGGAAAACCAGAAACAAATCAAGTTTGTGCTTTTAATAAGCTAAGTGAAATGTATAATTTCATGTAGCTAAATGCCATTGATTTAAGGACAAAGAAACCTGCTTAAGAAACTGGATTTCTCTTCCCACTCCACCTCCACAGCCTCAACTTCCATGTGTCCACAGGACACTGCAATATTCCTGCACCCCATGCAGGAGCTGGAGCGCCTGTGCTAAACACACTGGAATGACTCCAAAACATCAGCCCTAAAACTGATGAGATCCCACTACTGTTGAGAACTCAAAGACTGTATTTTATCACTACAGCCGTAGTTTGGGGTTACTTCTTAGTAAAAGGCTATAAAATCCTTGTCTTCAGATATGTAAATTATAAAACTACTCTGTATATGTAAAATAAATCACTTGAAGGTAACATGATTTTAATAGATTATATCACAAGCTGTGTTGGATGCTTATCTGTGTAACTAACAAGTCTCCAGTTTAATTTGGTTAATTCAAATGCCCAACTATTTGTACAATTTTAAACCCCATCTCTTTAAATATGCAAATCAATGTTTAAATTGCAAATTGATGCTTTTGCGTTGCCTCATAAAGCACTATCTCTCACATCTAGATTTTCTGATTCCTATCTATAATTTGCCTTGTTTTGCACATGTCCATATTTAATGGTATGCAAGAAACTTGCTGAGCACGCTTCATCCTGCTAAAAACAATTAGTATGTTCTCAGCCATGATAAAATCCTCTTGTAATGTCTAAAGGGAGACTAAATTGGCTTTGATCCCTTTTCTAAGCCTAACAATAACAGTCTCTTTCATTTAAACGAGGAACTAATTCGAGACAGGGACTTGTCTTACAACCTCAAGGAAATCCACTCTGAATGTTTCAGCTTGAAAATCCGGAAGTTCAAAAATGCTTACTGAAATTCAGAACATGAGGGATGTCTAACTGCTTTACAACTTTGTAAAAGGCCCAATTTTTCTTCTTTCAATGTTACTTATGCTGTCATAAAATCCATTTTTACAACTTTAATCTCTAATATTGTTTAGCTGCCATTAACAGAACAAAAAAAATCTGAGATAATAAAAAAGGATCAGTATTTGTTTCTAGCACAGGTTCTTTGACATGAAGGTGGCTACAATGCACAAAAAGTTTTTTCAATACACACTGAAAAATTCTACCTTTTCAAAAAATAACATTCAAATTTTATTTCAGTCTAGTTGTGCTTATGAAACTAATTTTCACCAGTGGTGGAAATTATTACTGCCTTGTTATTAAGAGAGTAACCCTAAATTAGAGAAAAATATTCTCTCCAAGGGTAAAACATCTATATAGATGTGCACTTATACACACACAGAGTGTGTGTAGTAGTATGGAGTAGTCAGGACTCCATAAATGAAGCTGTATTTGAAACTCTTGCTTATTACTAATAAAAATGATGTTTCAAACTTTCCAAACAGGCTGCTGTGTGCATTTAATCACACAATTAGTTCCACAAATATAACAAAGTCTACAAATTTTGCCTTTGGCACAAAATTCAGATTTTAACGCACATTTTGGGAAAAAAAGTGCATCTTTTTATTCAACCTACTCTTAACAGTGCGTCAAGTATCTTGTCACTTCTTGACTAAGATCTCTGAAATCTGAACAGTCTTTTTTTTCAAGAGACTTTAACAACTCACAAGAAGTTTGTCACATGCACTTACTAAGAGGTTAACTGAGCATGCCTGCCATGGTCACACACAGAAAACTGCTGAGTTAGGGGCCGATGCTGACACTTTTCCCTAGGTCAGCAGCAGAATAATTCCCAGGTCTGGGAAGGTTTATCCTTAAATACAAAAATTCAAAAACATTCCTATAGTACCTCCCAAAGCATTTACAAAGCACAGTGGTGAGGCCAACAGGCTGCTCACATGGCTACGCACACCAGACCTCTAAGCAAGTTCATGCAGCAGCAGCAGCAGCCTGCTCTGACAAAGGTTCTAACCATTAAATATAAGCAACTGAATTCCAGAAGCATCACGTAACCTTGCAGGAGCTGCTGCAGCTTCCCTTCAGGCACATATTTTCCTAGGATGCAAACTAAGTCCAGCAGTTAGAATTTGCAGCCATGCATTAGTCATCTAAAATGTGCAAAGCTCCAAATGCATATTATTGTCCATAAAACCTAAGAATGCCAATGTAAAATGCCAAATGAATACACTCTATTTAGACAGAAATCAGAGCTTTGCAAATTTCTATGCAGTCTGGGGTATTGAACAGCTTAGAGAAGGAGGAAAATAAATTAGCAATTTCTAATGCTCTAATGTAATGACACTGGGGATGTCATTTAGCAGTGTCCTAATTTGGGGGATACTTAAGTAGAGATAGATTTCTGCAATTAGATTTAATGGCAATACACAAGTTTTGAAAAGTAAACTGCGTACACTGCATATCCTGGATTATACTCTCAGAACTTTCCCATTATTACAGGAAAATATAATAATAATGAATTGTCTTAACTTTAATTTCACAGAAGGAAGGCTTTCACAGAAAGCAAAACCTTACTAACAATTCCTGAAACAACCAGGTTTCATATGGAAGTAGAATTTCACTTCAATTCCACAATGTTTTTAAAACTTTAGAAGAAAAACATCCTCTGAGAAGTCTCCGTGCTGAACAACAGAATTCTCATGCATTAGGATTGTCTTATTTTGAAATGAACTTAGCTGACAGAAATTGCGACTACTGTACAAGCAATAGGCAACATGGATGATTTGAAACCAAGGAAAAAAAAGCCAAAAATCCAAGCTCATCATTAAAGAAAGGGTTAGAATGACAAAAGCAGAAATCCTGCTTTTGGTAAAACAACGTAGCAAAAAGAGATTAGGTGCCAGCCAGACAAATACAAGTGAATACCTAAAGGAAAGAACAAATTAAAACTACAAAAATACTACAGGATATTAGCAAGTCTCATACATGCATGTCCAGTGCTTGGAATGCTGTGCCTCCTTCCTCAAAGAACCAATCAAGTGTGACCCTGGGTAGTTCAAACCAACAGTAATCTCCAAGCTGAGCTTGCTTTTCTGACAGCCTGCAACCCTCAGGGGAGCCTCTGAAGTTTGAGGAGGGGTATGAAGAGGTTTCTCAGTTGCACAGAGGCAGTGTTCTTCCTTTAATTACTAAGATGGGAATATTCAAATGTCATTTTATATCGTGCCTTGGTAACAGCATTTAGGACTTACTTAGCAACAGATAGCACTGGAAGGGTCCAGTGTGAAAAATTTCAATTTACCTAAAAAGCTTCCACAGCCTAAAGAAACAGGAAAGAATCAAGAGAATAAAGTACTCTCGAGAAACCTCCGTCCTTCATCAGTTTCCTAACTTTTGCCCAACTATCTGACCTAATGGTAAGCACTTGTGAAGGCAAAATAAGAAAAGTCATAGAAACTACCTGAATCAGAAAGTCCTTCTTGATCCAAATGCTTTTTCTAATCTAATCACACATCATTAGATGTATGATTTTTATACAAGAAATCCATCTCTACCCTCTTACACCTACAACTGGGAGCTATTCCCTCTTGTTCACAGGTATCCCAGCTCTACCATTGTGCAGTTATGCAGCAGCTCATGTGCTGAATGGTAAATAACCTGCAGCAAGGTGTTTGGTTAGGGAGTTGCTGAGATGAAGTGTGCATGCTGGAAACCTGCAACAAACCCGAGTGACTGAGAGACAAAGGGATTCTAGCAAATAACTCTTCTCTCTGGAGGGAAGTGTCTATGAGGAATTCTCCTTACCCTGAATTACAGATTTTTTACGCAGTAGTGGATTCCTGTGTTTGTTCCACACTCCCTAGTGATAAGGTGTGGAATGACAGCAATCCCAAACGTCATTTAAAGATTTCAGTACCCTGAGACCCTGACAGTATTTCAGAGGAATGAAGTTCAATGCAGGACTCAAAAAAACCAATACAAGAGAGAAACAAGCCACAACAGCGAATGGAGCAACCCAAAACCATTCCAAAAAATGAAGATGTGTTAGAGGTGATTTCAGCCTCAATAATGAAGAGCTGGGATTTTCTAGTAGTGACTGCTCAGTGAAGTTTTAGAGTGACACTATGCAAAGAGATTGCTGTTTCAAAGGATTTCTGTCTATGAGATGACTGCTGTAGAAGAGATGCAGCATGAAGAGCCTCACTCATTCAGTCTTTTCCTAAGCTAATGAGTTTTTCACCCTTCCTTGAATTCTCACTCTGTGGTAAACACTTGTATCTTGGATTAAAGTGGTATTTCACAAGGAAAATGCTCAGTCCTGTAGGTGGGTGTATCAGCAGACCTCCTACATGCTTTTAAAGGAGACAGACACTCTTACATGGAGCAGCTAAATCTGAAACCTGTAACAAGTAGTAACATACGTGGATCAGCAGCATGTCAGGATATTCCAACCACGGCCTTCAATTAAACACATTTACCATCTAAGCCTCCAAGAAGGCTGTGGATGATGGAACCACTGCACTGCCAACAGTTGTTTGGTTTGAACTCCCATTTGCTGGGGTGTGATGACAAGTGCTGAGGTGTTAGTAAATCCTGAGTGTCAAAAACTGCCTGCAGTACACACAGGACAAGCTAGAGCTTCAATGCTGAAAACCAGTTATCTCTCTTTACCAATTGTTTTTCCAAAAGTGTCTAGAAATGCAAATGTTTAAGCATTTATCACTTCTTACATGTTGCATTTCATTCAGAGAGGAATTGCATGTTAAAAAATTCGGACAATTTTTTTAAACACAAAATACTCATTCTTTGTGTAAACCAAGCATAACACACACACACACAGAAATTCTGTGAACTCCCAAATATCAAACTAGCAATTATAAACATGTAATATGTTACATGATGCTGCTGTAAGTCAAGCTGTGCCTTTATGAAAGTATCTCTGTAACTGGTATCTCAAAGGCACTACCTCTAATCAACACTAAACAAACCTGTAATGTCTCAAGTGACACAGATTTGTAGACACTACTTAATGTCTATTAGCAGTTTCCTAAAAAGTCCTAATTCCTGCATAGTATTTCTGCAATCACAAAGAGCCTGAATCAACAACCAAATCGGTAATATTTTAAAAAAATGACTGAACTAAGCTCAAAAGAACCTTCAAATTAAACCAAGTTTGATAATTCTATGACAATTATTAAAGTATCGGCCTATTTAGTGGATATGGAGTGAAAAACCTGCAGTATATTAGGTTACCAACTGCTTTTTCAAAGACACCCTTTATTTTAAAAGCACACCTGGTACCTAGTAAATAAAGTTAAGGACCTGTTAAGAACTGCAGTGAAGAGTTTGTTCTTTACAGATTGCAGCAAGTCTGAGTTGAGGAAGTTCTGACAGATGCAAAATGTACACCTGTTGCAGGCGCACATACAGCGTAACCGGGCATGGCTGCGAAAACACACAGAAGGACAGGAGTTGAAATCTTGCTCATCAAATCAGGTGCACATTAGGACTGTGCCACAACCAAGAGAGAGATTTAGGAATAAAAAGTACATTTGAATGAGTAAGGAGAGGAGAAAAAAAATACACTGGGGAAGAAAGGGTACAACTACAGCTGTGCAGAATTTAAAGGTTAGAGGTTCTATGTCTTTTGGCATTACCACCATATACAGATCTTAACAGCAAAGCACAAACATGAATGAAAATGTTTGCTGAATTTATACAAGTTCCCATAAAAGGGAAGCATTTAAAGGCTTCTGAGTATGTCTGCACAGCAATAGATAACACCCCTTTTTCAAAGGAAAGGAAGCCACATTTTCTACCACTTCGAATGCACTCTTTACAGGGTGAGCGTTGCCTCTATTTTTCCCACCCTACCAAACACACATGCTGGAAAACTAAGGGAGAAGCAGGAATATTGATATGACAGACATTTGGTCAGTGCTACAGCTTAGTGGTTTCCCAGTATTCCAGTGCTACAAAATGAACACAAGAGAAAAAAAAAAAACCCAAAACCAAAACTAAAGCTTTACAGATGTAATTCAGTAAATTCAGCTTCAAATAATTAAAAATACCCTATTATTTTGGGTGAAAGTGACATTAGTTCTATTTATTTTAAATCAAATGTCAGCTGTCATACTAGACTCCATCTGCTGTAATATTTATGTAGCTCATCACCATATTAAAAGCTTCACCCACCAAAAAAAGAGATGCAAAGTGAGTTTAGCAACAGTGAGATGTGTAGTGAAGGAGAATCTGAGCTTAACAATATTGCACCTGAAGTCCAAAGGTGTTTATACAAAAATTCTATTAAAATTATAAGATTTATTAGATGAAAGAACTGAAGCACACAGTAATAAACACCCTGAAAACAAGAAGTACTTTAAGCAGTGCATTCGGGGAACTGCTGTGCATTAAGGTGCGGTTGCTTGTAATCAGCTGTCAAGCTGAGCTATCAACAACGATTACAGTACAACTCACTCATGAATATCTCAAAAACACCAAGATACGAAAACTGATACACTTTTTGTATCCCCAATAAGGACCAAACAGAACCCTGTTCGTTGGAATTTGCATCTTGAACTGGATGAACTAGGGTGTTCTTTAATAAACACCTTAGCAACAATAGCTGAGACTGATTTTTGTGTTGGATATATGCTAAGTTCATCAATTTGAAATAGTTTGAAGATTCTACTCAGGTCATTCATGTCTCTCTGTTGCTAAAGCTCGGTAAGGCAGTTCCATCCTGTGGCTAACGATGGCATGCAGTGAGTGGTGCTGTGTGACCATGCACATGGGAAACAGAACAGCTGCGGTACTTACGGATACATTGCCATCGTTGTCAGCTTAACAAAGATATCCTTACTCGGCACATCAGCGGTATTACAAGTAAAGGCTTGGGGTGGAGGCATTTTGTGTTTTCTGCAGAATTCAGCAGGAGAAATACTATATTCCTGTCTAACTTCATGCAAGTCAGACTTGGCAGCTACCACTAAACATGGTATTCTGCTGTCCATGAAGTGCTGCTGCAAATTTAAAGAAAAAAAAAGTGAAAGAAACAGTATACGACACATTCAAGCTGGAACAGGCTGTATGGAACTGGTTGCAGCAGCATTAAGATACATTCCTGGCACTGAAGTCAGGCATTTCTAGAAGCAGAGTAGTTTACATAGAAAAGCAGATGTTTTCTTTGTATGAGTAACAGAACTGCATCACTGCTAATGCATCATGATATAAAACCAGCACTTAGAAGTAAAATGTCTTTTAAGCACTAGAACCAGTGTATAGATCAGATAACTAAAAACTGAACATTTAGTCAGTGAGAAGAAGTATAAATGTAAAGGTTTGTAAACATAAACTCTACAAACCTTAAAAATCCTGGCACAGTATTCAAAGGATTTAGGATTACTGACATCATATACCAGGCAGACAGCATCGCATATGGTCTCAGCATCAGTTAAGAAGTCTGAGTCACTGACATCGTGTAGCTGGAAAAAAAGATGGTTGCAGAGGAAGAAAAGCTTGTGATTATGCAGTTAAAGGAATTTAAAACTTGTCTCATTTTTATGGCTCATTTTTATGTATCCTTCAAACTAAAGGACTGACAATAGGCAGAATTAATGAAAAAGAATAGTAAGAATTTACCATGCAGCCAGCATATGTGAGCTGTTAACATCACATCTGCAGGCAATCACCATCGCAGCATAAAAAGTGATATTTACTTTAAAACAAAGGCTTAGACACCCACAGAAATGGGCATTCATCCTACAGAGAAAAACCAGAGTAGAGGACTAGATCTCAGAAAACAAAGAAAGAGATCATATTATCATAAAGGAAAGCTAGAATGGAACAAGCCTTAAAGAACTGATTTCTCCCACTGAATACTAATTTTAGCCATTCTAATCACCCCATGTGACAGAGGCTTCTTACTGAATAGGTAGACTGACTTCTCATCATTTTTCATGTTATAATTTGATATCCTGAAGAGTGATCATAAAAGGACTAGGTTTTGTACAACTCAAGACAAGGTTTCAAAAATAACAGGTCCTGAACAGGTTCAGCTAAATTATCAACATAGAAAACCAGAACCTATCTGGGACAGAAAATAAGTGGGGGGAATTCATGTTAAGAAGAAGAGAGAATTAAAACTAGTTTGTTGCAGAAGGCTCCAAATAATTCACAGAATTTTAACATTAACCAGTCTTAGGCAAACAAGAACGAGGCAACCTTACCAGCAAGTATTTCTCCTGTCCATATACATAGACGGTATTAATGGCATAGTAAGATTTGTGTTCTGCACGTATTTGCCTCTGTCTCTGAAAAGGCAGAATTTCATGTTAGATCACAGCACCCTTTCCCTTTAAGTTACATTTGAACAGCTGTTTTTCTCCATTTATTCATGAATGAAAATTATAGTAATATTTGGGATTTTTTGCAAGGAAATGCACAGCTACAATCTATGATATATAAGTCATTATTGCATGCAATAGCAACTGCCAAAATAGAACAAAACCAAAAAACCCCAAACTCCTCCTTAGTAATTCTGTATTTCCTCGAAGGACTCTCCAAACTCAGTAACAACCATTAAAGCTCTAAGATCAATCACTTTTGCTGTCTAATCTTAACTCAAGAGCATATATTGGTGAATATAAGCAACATGTTTCTTACTATCAGATTTCGTCCAAGAAGAGCTTGAAGAACTCCACTTTTCCCACAGCCTTTCATTCCAACAACATTGCATCGGAAGACATTTCGCTGAGTCTGTTTTTTCTGGAGGTCTATCTTTTTATCTCTTGTCACTTTTGGAAAAACACAAATATTTTTCACAAGATGTAAATGCATGTACGTATGTGAAAACACGAAAGTGCACACAAAAAAAATCACTCAAAAATATTAAATCAAAGGTTTCACTTGAGCAGAAAGCGAAAGAGTAAATGAAAATAGATGAACCATTAGACAATTTATTCTTTAGTGTATTTCTAAATTTAAATTTCTCTGTTGTATCAAATTTTTATTACCTGTAATTGCTGATGCTTGAGATTCCTGTTCTGCAAGTATGGAGTACCCTAAATAACCCAGGTACTCCAGGCAACGCTGTACATCCAGGTATGTGGTTAGTCTGGCAGAGGGGACAAAAAGGACTTTCAATTGTCACCATCTGTGGTACCAATTCTTTAGAGTACTGAAACAACCCTTATCTCCTATCTCAAGATTGCCATGATAGAAACATTCCTGATGCTATGCAGTACTGAAGGACAAAAGTCTCTGAGAGTAAATGGTGATAACTTTACCAGTCTTACCAGTCACCAGAACATTTCAAAGGTAGTACTTGCTGAGGCCTATCAACCCACACTGTATTTTCTTATCTCCCCAAATAACCTTTTTCTCATTTTCTGTATGTTAAATTGGGAAAAAACCCCTCATTATTGAGCACCATTTTTCAAACCGTCTCTAAGGAGTAGAACAACAGCAATAGCATTTCAACAGGGACCATAGAGATTTCCACGTTTTGAAGAGACACTCCTTCATTGTTAGCACTAAATACTGGCCAAACCCTGGACAGGCTATAACAACAGTCTGCAGATCAGGCCATTGGATGGCTACAAAAACTTGACTGCTTGGGTCAATTTTCAGGTGTTAAACTTCTACTCTTTCCAGTAGTTTTTTAAGAGGAATCCATAAACACATCATTGTACCCATAGTTCTCAACTATTAAAATGTCTTGGATCACACTTACGTCCACTGCGAGAGAAACCCTTGGTATGTGATCCATCCTCTTTCATTTGTACAAACTGTGTTGTTCACATCAGGTCCCCATGGCATGTAAGGGAAGACTTTGAACAAGTCTTTCAATTCATCAGGAGATAAAGCACAATCTCTATCCTGAAACAAAATACAGTATCAGACATAATTCATGTCTATTCTAAATTGGTATTTTCTTGCTGTACACTTGCAAGATTCAAGAAACTGAGCTGCTTTCTTTTTAATAATTTTTCTTTCCTCATTTTTTAATAAGATTAGATGTATGAGCTAGTTAAAAAACAATTTGGTACTACAACTACACCTGCCAACTCTCCTTGCAGACAATCCTAAGCAGCAGGTTAGTTCTGACTCCATAAATTAAGCTAAAGCTAGTTTCTGAATAAAATGACATCATGATAAAAACACGTTTTTGTTAGCAAAACTCCTGACAAACTAAGGCTCTGAAGTATAAGGGCACACACATACAATCGGATTAAATGCTTACCAAATCATGTTTATCAAAAATACTTTGAAGAAACAAGTATGCATGATGATTTAGTTCTGTTGTGCAGTCCGGGGGAATTTTAAGGCTGTTTATTGAAAACAAAAACAAATACAAGAAGCATTAATTGTTTATGAAATATAGAATACTACAACTAAAAATATATAGTTCATGAATTATAACATTTAGTATCTGACCTTGGCACTTAACTTTAATAATTTATCTTCACATAGATCAAAGTACATACATTTTATTAGGAATTCTAAAATGATGAGTGAGTGCCTTTATATGTATGATATATAGCTCTATAGTAATTACATTTTTTTGGTTTGCTTTGGTTTTGTACTTCGGGGTTTGGGGTTTTTTAACAAAAAACAATGCAGCTACACTTTTTAATAGAAGCCACAGAATTGGTCAATCTCATAACTTTTTAATTTGGGGATTTTCAATAGGTCTTAAATGCTAGGAAAATACTGACAAGTCTTTCAGAATTTGATGCCACATACAATAAGCAACTGCTCAGATTTATGTTCCAGTTTTGTATTAAGAATCTCTTCTGCCACCTTTCTTATGAAGAAAGAGAACAGAACATGATTTGGCACAAGACAGTTCCTCCTTCATGTTGTTCAGTCACATGATGGTTTTGGCTGGGTGGTGATAAAGTAGCAGAGGTACTTGACGGAACAATGTGTTAAATAAACACACTACAGTAACCCTTTCCTCCCGCCAAAGCAGGAGCAGCACAGACTAAACTCAAGCTTAGAAAGCTGAAATCAGTGATACTTACGGAGGGAACAAGTACTCTGGTGTAAGCTCTAAGTCATCGTCGTAGCCAAAGCGACGCAAAACAGTCCAAGTTGTCTCATGCCTTCCTCGCTGAATGAAAAGTGTGTGGAGAAAAAGAAAACCTAAAAATCAAAAATGGTGAAATCTTAAGGCCCTGAAGTGCTTTACCTGCTACAAGTATTTTCAATAGAATCAGTATCAGATTTGAAAACAAAAAAAGCTCAAAATACACATTAAAATGTTAAACCTCCTGGGTGATATTACAGCATTATCTACGTAGACTGAACATTCAGAAATCATGGTATTTGTAAAAGTGCTCTCCAAGGAACCACTTCCTTCAAACAACCACTTGGTTTTCTGTTGTTGTTTGCTTTTTTCAGTACCAGCATTTTAGAAGAACTTAGTTGTATGAAAATAAATCCAATATTTTCAACAGTTTAAAACAGAAAGCTTAAGCTTGGAGTAGCCTGGAGAGGGGTGTCATGGAAGACTGCTTTTAGTTTTCTTGTATTAAGATAACTGGGTAGGATTTTTGTTTAGCACTTCCCAGGGATTAAAGAACACTAAGATATCACTGTTTAGTAAGTTCAGCTCTTGCAGTCTGAAAGAATCAAGACAGAGATCACATTCCAAATAACCACCTTTTTCATGTAAGAGTGATTACCAACTGTATGAAGACACATCTTTTAAGAGTTAAATAAGACTCACCTTTTAATGTCAATCCATTATCTGCAACTCCATCACTTAGGTTTTTCCTGACTACATTCTTTACATCTTCCAAAGCTTGAGGTGCCAGTGGTGTATTAAAACAAATTCTCTAACGCAAAACCCAAAAATAGCATGTTAGGACCACTGGCTACTGAGCTGGACAAACAGCATCTCCTGTATGAAATACAGCCTTAAACAATTTGATAAGCTAGTTAAGGACAATGCAATTTCTTAGTGGAAGTAAAGGTGTACAAATTGTATTTTATTTTTAAGTACATTAATAGATTTTTAAATTTTGCTCTTGAACTCAAACTTGAACAATGGTTAGAAATAAAAATAATTTCATTTCTGTTTTTACAAATCCATTCTTCTGTGCTGCACTTGAGACTTAGTATTTAGGCCTGATTCCCTTACAGTTCAGGGAACTAAGTAATGGATGTGAACTGCAAACCACTACATCACCTTACTGTACTTATTCAAAACCAATCCCTTGCTTTTCTGGAATTATATAGTTCACCTTTAAGCATGGTGGAAGGATAAGTAAGAGAGGTACCTGAAAGAAGTTGAGCTCTGCATCATTGAGAGTACCATCATTATCTTGATCAGAAATTCTAAAAATGCGAGTCAGTGCTTTAATACAGGCAGGTTTCATCTAAGGAATAAAAGGAAGTTCAGTATCTTTCTAGGTTTAAATATAGGAAGATTACACTGAATGACACCAGGCAGCTCAATCACATGGAAACACACACTAGTCCTCATTTACAGTTTCAGAACAGAGACATTCATTCACACGTACACAAAAGTAAAAAGCGAGAGGAAATAAAAAATAGATTTAGCAAATTTATATCCATAAATTTAAATCAATTATTCCACATTAATTGTTCTTCAATTATTAGAAGAATCTCAAGCTCTTCACAAGCTGAAGGTGGCACTACTAAGTTATTTAAAAAAATAAAATCCAGTTCTCTAAATTCTTATTGCTATAGAAAACTTTGAGAAACAACTAAATAAATTTTTTCCCCAAAACATTTTTTGGTGGGGAAAAAAAAACCCCACCTTAAAATCCCAGTGCTTTGCAAAACTAATTAGGTCTAGAACTACAGCCAACTTGCTTCAAACATCAAATACTGAAAACCTTCACAGGGCTCATTCATCTACCAGGCAAAGCATTGAGCACATGGACTATCTCTAGGACAAAAGAACTGCTAGGATACCTTCCAAGTGAAGGAAAACAGACACTGGTAACTCTCTCCCAACAACTACCGTGATGATGGACTCTTCTCTTCACAGAGGTCACACAGATTGCATAGAGATTGGTTTTGGAAAACCAAAAAGATTTTAGCACAACAATTTTATCACAACATTACTAACTCATATAGATGATTCTGATGGAAGAAATCAAAACAGGGTTATTCTCTTGATTCTCTACTTAACAAAGTACTGCTGAAGCAACTTTCCTACTGCCCAATACTAAATGGATACATTTAGGGATTCTATTTGTATTTGCCCAGGAAATAGGTTTTTTTTAAAAAACATACTCCTTCATAATACACTCAGCTAACCACCTGATACCTAAAAACCAGCCACATCACTTGTTTCTTATCCCTTTTGCCAAAGTTTCACAAGATTCTCAGAAAAAAAAAATCTCTTAGATCAGGCCAACTCTAGAGTGTTTTCCCTGAAATAAATGGAGTTACTGTGAAATGTACATCTAAAGGAGAACTGAACTGAAGACATAATTTGGTTCACATTACACTTGGCTCAAAGCCACTAGCAAAGCTTCTCGTTTTACTCAGCAGTTCACATGGGCAACAAGAAACTGTCTTCACTGCTTTGAACGAAGAGGAAAGATAAGTCAGGTTAATACATCACCACACAACCCCCGTGGTTCTGGGATGCAATGCCTGACATTTGGGGGTGGGGTGCTGGTAACAGAACACACTGAGAGATGCAAAATCCACTGAAATGGAAAGAACAGAAAAGTGATTGACTCCCCCCAAATTATTTGCTCTGAGAATCTATGGATAAATACCTCTTTCTCCTCTGGGCAATAAAGAGGACCTGTAGGATGTAGAACAGCTTTCTGTGCATAATAAAATAGCTCAGATATATTCTTCAAGTTTTTGGCTGAACACTGAAAGAGAAATCCTCACATTGATGAGCTAGTTTCTTGACTATTTGGCGATTTCTTCTGAAATTTAAGTAAGCATCACATTTTTAAAGACTTACTCCCCTCCTGTGGGTACAGGGCTGTTTGGAAAAAAGACATCCAGCCCCTGTACTCGTTCAATTAATTAACAAATGAGGTTTCACTACAATTTGCTGTCATACCAAGAACAGAAATCAAAAAGCTGTCTCTACTTTGGAAAAAAAGAAAAAAGAAAAGAGACATATCCACACATATTAAATCAATTTTGAATACTTTGCAGACAACTGTCTGGCTTAATATTAAATTTAAAACCCTTGTTAAAGGCAAGGATGTGAGGAGGCTCTGAATTTTAGAATTTGACTGTAACATTTGATTATACAATAGTGTAATCTTCCCTAAAGAAAGATAACATATAAATTCACTGTGATAATTACTCATGTTTGAAATATTCAGTTTGGAAAAAAAAAATCCCTTTTTCTACTATAAAGTTGCCATACATGCTTAGAAAGAATGTATTTTTTGTTACTTGCTTTAACTTCATAAAGTCTTGCATACCTCTACACACGTTTCTATCTCTGTATATTGATTCATAATGGGAAGGATAGTTTCCATACTGCTATACTCCACTAGATCAGATTTGTTTCCAACTAATATAAGAGGCAGCCTAAAAACAAAAAAATATTAAGAGCTTTAAAGACAGATGGATAAAAAAATCTATCTTAATTTAGCATTTTATCTCCCACCAGACACCACTGTATTATTTTCATGATGTAATTAAATACCACTGGAGGCAACGGGCAAAACTAAATGACACCAGTTTAAATAAAGTGTTTTGATATACACTTAGACATAAATGTACTTCTTGTTGATTCTACAAAATCCACACATTTAAATACAATGGCAACTAATCACATTGTTATTACCCAAACCAGCATCCGCAGAAAAGTTATACAGACCACAGAGCCAAAGCTAGTTATACCATAGCTAATATAAACACACCTGGTAAAAGCTGCTCATGAAATTCAAAATAAATAACATTGCTGGCACATGTAACAGACCTACATACTTCAAATCTCTTTGTTGCTTGGACTTCTTAAATAAACTTTAACTTTAGAATTTGATTTTCTTAAACATTTAATATCCTCAACACTGTTCATTGACACCCATCGATGTGCAGCCTAATTCACACTTCTCATCTTTACTTAAGCACCTGCTATCTTTGTCTGTCCTTTCGTTGATGAGAGGAATCCATCGACTCGTTACCTAAAGTGGGATTAAAAACAGACATGAAAAATACATATTCAAATTAAATATGACTGAACTGTGCACAAGTTTCACTACAACTCCTACTGCTTCTTTCCCAAAAAGGCACATACTGACCCACAAAGGAGGAAACAAAAATTAGAGTTGATTAATGAGCAACTTTCTCAGATGAGTGAAATGACTAAAAACTCGTATATGTTGAAATAGAGCAGAAACAAAACTACATCTGTTCATTCTCTTAACAACTGATCTCAAACTCCATCTCAGGCATTTAAAATGTCTAATCCAGATTTCATCTTGACATCAGTTAGCAGTGCACAAGTAACATCTCAATAATGGGATAAAATGTGTTACTGTACCTTATCAATAGAATTCTTGTTGTTAACAGCATAGACTATACAAATCACATTTGCCTGCAATAAAGAGAAAGGAAAGGCATGGAATTCCACTGTTCAGGAACCCCTGAGCAACAGGAACAATTAAAAACCATACATAATAACATCAGAGTAAACTAACTATGGAACTCTGTTCCTGACTCGTTTAAACTAATTGAAGCCTGAACAAGAGATTAAAACAAAGATCTTATATGTTGAGAAAAGGCCTGTCTTGCAGTGTGACAGTCACAGTTTGTGCCTGCAGAGACCTGAGCCACCAGGAAATCCAAACTGAAGAGTCATGATGTGCAGCCTCCACTGAAGCACTGAACTAAATGCCAGAAATGGAACACAACACCATGACAGACTGTGCAGAAAATGTGCAAAGGTGCTCAGAAAGAACTGAAAATAGGAATCAGAAGGGATGACAAAGTCACCAAGAAGCCTGTGCTATTCATAAATGCAATAGTACCATGTGACAAAGAAGCAAAATGGATCTTTTCAGGGTAAAATTATTTATACAAAACTGGCTTGCTGATTAAAGAATATTTAGGTTCTGTCCTTTCACTTGGAAGGACAAAGCTTAAGCTCAATTCACCAACAAGTGCCAGTACCTACTTTCTCTATTTAAGATTTCTTAAATACAGAAATCTTTCCTATAGCACAGGTCACAAAACAAAACAGAAAATGCCAAGCAAGAGAGGTTTTTTCCTTCAATTCAAACTGAAGCCCATCTAATGCAGAGAACTTCAAAGTAAAGATTTTTTCCAAAACTATTTTCTAGCAAACACTAAAATACACTTACCTGTGATATTTCATGGTAAAGCTGCTCATCACTTTGCTCTGCTTCTGCATTCAACAGAGTAAGTTATTCATTAATACTAAAATTTTTGCAAACAAAATAAAAAAACTTCTGAAACTGAACTAGGGTATTTCAGAATGCTCATGAGACAGCTTTGTCAAAGCCTTGTTATTTAAACTTCTTTTATAAAATACTCTAATGAGTGCTCCTTCCAAAACAATATTGAAATTGGTCCATTCCTTTGTAAGACAGCAACAGTCTGTTGCACATCAATTTTTTACAGCTATTTTGAAGAGGAATAATTATTTTTGTAGACAGGTTCACTTCGGAACAAGTCATAGTTTGCATCCTTCTACATTTCTCAACAGCCCCTTCCTTCTATAATGTAAACCTTTATATCAGAATATGACATATGGTAATTTTATTACAGTGGTGATGATTTTTCTAGTGATACCAAGCTTCTGTTAACTGAATCTGTGAAAAATTCATTCAATAGAAAGAAAAACTCACTCCACATAAATTTAAGGTCAAGTCCAATAACAACAACAACAAAGCATTATTTCTTTTTCCAGATGGTTAAACACGTCAAAGACATTTCCTCAGCAGTGATGGGAGAGAGAAGACAAGAAGGTACCTGCTAACATGGCCTAACTCTTGGCTTCCACTGTAAATGGCAGAAGGGCTTTTCTAGCTGTACAACAGTTGCACAGATTTATGATGGCACATGAACCTTCATAGTGAACCTATTCACCTACTCAGTAATAAGATTAAAATACATAAAAACAATACAAAAGAGTAAACTGACACAAAATTATGAGGTGTGCTAACTTAGAAATTCAGAAAGTTTCTACTTTACTCTAGGCTTCTCCCACCTGTAGCTCTGGTCCCACACCTGTCTGACTGTTACAGGGGCTGTTGAGTCAGACAGACAATTCCACACCAAATCAGTGACAATACTGAGTAGTCCCTACCTGAATAATCCACTATGTGGGTTGGCACTCTTTCAGGAGTGACATCGGCTGGAATAGTGATTTCTTCAGCTCGGGGTGGAACCTGGGGTTGAAAGGTACAGCAAGAAAGAGCCTTTCAAGATAATCCTGATGGTGAAAAAAATCATGTACTATAATACACCTGCCATTTAGTTAGCTTTAACCAGAGCAACTAATATTAGCTGTTCGAGTTGTTTAGTTATTCAAGTACTTTTGTTTTTTATTTGTTTGGTTTTCTTTTTTTTTAACTACTGAAAGTCACTGCTATCTTCTCATTCTTTACTATCTACTTACTGCATAAGGAACTTCCTGCATGCTTTGCAGAAGAGCAATGCTGTTAAGGGATACGTACAGTTAATGCTTCTATAAAACTCAAATCCACTCTATCCAACACCTAAACAAGCATGACAGACAAAATACAAGTCTCAGTTTTTACACAGCTGTAACCTGACAACGTCCTTGCTTCTGACAATGCTAAACATTAAATTCAGAAAATACTGCAAAGGAAAACATGATACTAATAAAAGCTTATTCTGAAAAATGCTGTGAACTCTGATAGACCTTTTTTCCAGAGAACACTAACCCATATTCAGGAACAATCAACTTAAACCTAATTTTAATGAAAATCTCCTGCACATCTATTTATTGCCTTTCACCTGTTGACACTGAATGTTCATGATACTTCACTTTTAGTAAAACAAGGGAAAAAGTAAAGTCAATCACCACAAGAATGTCTCTTTGTAAAGCTTCAGGCTCTGAGGAGATCTTCCTCAAGAGTGATTACTGATAACACCCTGTACATTAAACACTATTTTCAAGCTTGAAGTGCCTGTTAGACCCCATAATGTTGCTCTGTTCTGCCTGACTGGCCTGAGGAACTGGGCAGGTCTCTCTCAGCAGCTTTCATAGAATGCAGTATTTTTCTAAAAGTTATTTTTGTAATTTCAGGGAGATTTTGTGTTATATATAAATTATGCTTTTTCTCTACACATGAATTTAGATAAATATTCTAGGTTATACTGCAGGAAGAAGCTGAGAAGTGAACAGAGGACTACAACTCACTAAATAGACTAAGAAACAACCTGCCAAAGGAACAGGTCTGTGAGCACTTTAAGAACAGGAACTGGACCTTCTTTTTACCTGTAAGGTTAGGAACTAAATTCAATTATGTTAACAAAATTCAGTTATGTTTACAACCCAATCTTGACTCCTGAACTGCGGTAACCTACTGATTTGCATTAAACCCAGAGCAGAGTAGATTCAAAGAGCAGCACATGATGTCTATTTTAAGACCTGTGATCAGAAGAAATAAACATTCATGTTTATATGCAAAAAGCTTAACTATTTGCTGCAGCTGTGGTTCTTTTTATGGTATAAAGAAAACTACATGCTGCTTTTTTAAAGGAATAATATGTAGAAGTAGCTTTTTCTGCAGTTTTTACTTCAAGAGTCAGTAAAACATTCTTCAAAGACAGAAGAAAAGGCAATGTCTTGCTTAGCTACAAAAAATGGCTACGTATAAGTTATACAATGTGACTTTTTAATTCCTCATTCTCAATCATTCTGCAGTCTATTTGCTCTTTAAATGCAACACCCCCCCCAAAAATTGATGGTCTTGTCTCTTTCAGCACCTTCCCATTTATGTGTCTCTCATATTGAAATATGCTGCCAGTTTGGACCAGTTACAGCTCCTTAAAAAACCTAGCATTCATCACATATAAAACAATTAGTTTAATTAACAATGTCAAAAACAAGAAAGGAACTTAGATAAAACTGAAATTTCTAATCTTCATGCAGAGATATATTTAAACTAACCTACATCACTCTTCCTGAAGTCATCTTTGCATTTTTAAACTTTGTTTTTAAACATTACTTTAAAGCAGAGTCTATTAACTTATTATATGACAGGACAGAAGTAAAACTCAGAAAACAAATGAAAGTGCTCTACCTCTTCTGGGAATTCCTCACTGACAAGAGACATAATTAGTGATGTCTTCCCAACTCTGGCTGCAAAAGCATTAAAAACAGATATTAGATAATTTGTTTTGTTACACTCAGTAGTTGCACCCCATCTTAAAATGGGAAGATTTTTAAAACGTTTTCCAATTCACCACATTAAAAGCTTTTAAGCTGTTGTTTAATCATACTAAATATGGATGACAGCAATTCCCTCATAATTCTTTTATTGTAAAAACTTGGGATCCATCTCACACTTCCAGATTTCCTCCAGAAGGGAAAGCGCATTCTGCTCAGCCTTACAGAAAAGAATTACAAGGTTTTAACCTTAACGTAGAATACGTAAACAAACAATCAAAACAAACTAGAAATGCTTTAATAAAAGTTCAGAAATAAAAACAAAGAAAGCACACAGAGAAGCATGTAGAAATTAACTGGTTTTATAGTATTCTTGATATGGTAATTGCCCTTTAGTCCTAAAATACCAAGGATGAGAGCTGGACAAGAGAACATGAACAAAGTCTCCAGCACTGTGACTGTATTTAAAGTGCAAGAGCTTAGTCCCTTTGATACAACTGAGCTGTCCCCCAGTAAAAGTGAAAAATACCCCAAACCACCAACCCTTCTAAAGTCACAGTTTTCTTAATCCAAGATGATCATCTCTACTTCAATACCCAACACTATTCAATCAAATAAATGACTTTGTTTACCTGCAAAGTTTAGGCTTCTGATAGTACAATTTAATTGCCTGGTTTTGAGAAGCTCTAATGGGACCATTTAAAACCAAGAGTTGGTAACTTCTCTCAGGGTTCCACTCTCACTAAACCCCTCCATCTGTGAACTCTGTGGTCCTCTGGAAGCCTTGTAATACTATTACTGCTTTATTTGGTCTTGAGACGTTTCTTAAAAACCAAAATATTCAGATTCAAATGTCCCTCTGGGACTGTCTATTTCCAATAGCCCTCAGCTCAAGCAAAACACTGTTTCATCCCGATGTAGCAGCTCTTCTGCCAGCAGGAATGTGTTACCAACCAAGGCACTGCTCACCACCAGTCAGAGCCTGTGTCACTGTTCCTACTGAAACCAACTGAAAATGTCACCAGGACAGAAGGTGTTCAGCTGGTATCACTGCATTTACACTTCTCTGTGCAACTGTATACAGTTCTGAATATGAAAGAAGAAGAGGTATGATTGTACTGCTGGTTGATTTTGTGCAGGAATTGGTGTTACTGAACTGATGATCCAGTCAGAGTACCCTCAGCTTATCAAGGTCTATTTTTGGTTAAGTAACATGTTCTGACATCCAGAAATAAAATCTTCTCTTCATCATGGTAAGTTAAAGAGTAGTTGTAACAAAATTATGAAAAGCAAAGAAAAGCTATTCTGGGGAGGAAGATTCCTGTTTTCCTTATGGAGAACAACTGCAAACTTTTCCCCAGTACTCCCTGCAGAGCAGCAGGTTGCAGGTTTCCTAACAGCAATGCCATTGTTTCCATCAAAGATACCCACACAAGCTAAAATCCTAACTTAAATGCCAGGCATCCTCCTGCATCAACTACATCTTAACTTTCATTCTGACAGAATAAAAAGAGCTTCAGAAGCTCTCCTATTTCTGTAGGGAAAAAAAGATGAGTACTTTCCTTACACGTAAGTAAAGTTACTAATTAGTGAAAATAGTGATGTGTATTTTGCACTTGATCAAGACAGTTCTAACTTGAAACAGTGGGAAAACTGGCTTTGAGATATAGAAACCCACTTCTTATGACTGAAAATAGAAGATCATGTGTTGCTGGTGAGTAAATGTTCAGTATTTAGAAGCTCTTGATACACTTTCTAGTGTCCTTGAGTTTTATGAAAATCCATAGGTTCAAGTGTAGAGATTTGGGTTATTTTGTTCAAATCTAGGTCAACTCTCAGTCTTTTCCAATCTGTTTATAATCTTAGAAATAACAGCCTAAACAGTATCAGCTGACTGGGATGAAGGAAAGCAGCACACCACTTTATGATAATTAATTTGTCTTTTTCCTCATATATAACTCTTTTACATCATGCTGCATAATGTGCTGAACCTATTCTGAAAGTTACTGGCTATTAAAAATTGATGTTTGCACCCTGGATCCGAGGACTAAAACAAGTTAAACCTAAACTGTGGACCACTGGGGATAAAAAAGGCTGAATTTTGGAACAGGCTTACAATAATGAGCTCTTGGCATATTTCGTATTCCAAACCTGGTGGTCTGCTGTTACCATCTAGCAAGTTTTAGATGGTCTGGACTAACTTGTGGTTTCAGACTAATAACTATACATGAGACACATACACAAAGCAGCACTGACACTGTAACTGGCAAGTTGTACCAATTTGTAAAACAAATTTCTCCCTCCTCCTCACTACAAGTGGAACAGAAGTGTAACATAGAGATGCTCACAATCCCTGATGTGTCCCATGTACTACACATTGCTGTATTTAAGAGACCTATATCTTTAAAATTCCCATTTGGCCACATTGTGAACCTTGTTGCCAAAACAAAGCACCTGTTACACCTGTGCTGAAACCACTGCACAGAGCCAGCCCAGAACACAGGCTTGTCAAAGGCAGTGAGGTAAATCAGGCATATATTCTAAAGAGGAATTAAACTGTGTATTCAAAGGCACCAATTCCTAAACACAGTCATGCAAAACTAACCAAATACAATCTTAATGAGTTAGGTCTTTCTGCACAGTGACAGCTCCCTCAAGATTCCTCTCTAGAAAAGTCACAGAGAGCCTTTCTATGCAGTACAGACAGAGCGAACCTGCACTATAAAACAACTGCATAAACTGCACTATAAATACATATGGGGCATTCAATCTCCAGGAAAGCTTTGTTAGTAGTACCACATTCTTAGTATAACAAGGTAATTTTACTAATAACACTTGCTAATTACTCTGTATTCTTTCCCCTTGAGGAACTTAAGCTCGCTTTGCAAACTAACAGAACCTCCTCGCTGCTATTTATACCGCTGAGAAGCTGAGCCTCTGCAAGTCTTGTCAATTATTTGGGTACCTAAGTGTGAACTTCAGGACACAATTTTAGGAACACTTGAAAAAATCCAGACCCACAGTACCTCTGGCATGCACCTACGTGTGTGCTGTTTATCCAAGGTCACACAGAAAGTTAAAAGCAGAAAAAGGGATCTGGAATCCCTGGCCCTGTCCTGGCCACAAACCCACAATACCCGACCTATAACCACTAGGAGCACATCGGGCCACTGATTTCCAAAGTCAGTAAATCGGAAACGTGCAAGTGTGATTTTCACGGGGATATNGCGGGCGGGAGGCGGCGGCGATGCCGGGCAGCGCGGCCCGGGCCAGCCGTGACGGCAGCGAGCGCTGAGGGACAGCTCGGGGCACTCGGAGCACACCGGGAATCACAGAATCTATGAGGGTGGGAAAGACCTCGGCGATCATCCAGTCCAACCTATGACCCAGCACCACCGTGTCAACCAGATCGTGGCANAAAAAAAAAACACCCAAAAGTTTAAACAGGCCGTGGCCAAATACCGGCCAAGAATTTTACCCCGGTGTCATCTCCAGGGATGTCCAAGCCGCACAACTCCACCAAGTGCCGGCCGTGCTCGCTGCCCAGCGCAGGGAGCCGAGCGGCTCCAGGCCAGCGCTCCGAGCGGTCACGGCGAGCCCCCCCCGCCCCCTGCCCGCCCCGCCGGGCTGCCGCTGCCCCGAGCTCCCTGCCCGGGCCGGGCTGAGCCCCGCGGCACCGGGGCGATGTGACAGCCGGCGGCCCCCACCCTGCCCCGGCACTCACGTTCTCCCACCAGCAGGATCCGCACGTCCTTCTTNGCCCGTTCCAATGTTTAATCACCTACTCAGGAAATTCTTACTAATGTTCACATAGTGACACAGTAGGTTCCCATCTGCACTGTGTGTTGTTATGTATGTTGTTGCTGTGATCCAAACCATAACAAATTGCTGCCCCTGGGCATTATGGTGCAACTCGTATGTGGGAAATGAAGGATGTCCAGTGAGTTCATGCTGTAGCTGTTATTTCTCCAGATGAAGCACCAAAGGACACCTCAATCCTAACAAAGCAGTGGCTTTGGCTATCTCAGGAAAGCTACCCCAGCCTCGGAGATGCTGATAGACACACCCCTGGGATCATACAAATACGCATTTAGTCCATCAGAGTGTTCAGTGACAGCAGAGAGTAACTCTGAAGGTGAGCAACAGTCCTGTCAATGATTTTAAAAGCTAAAGAGCTCCATTCCACTAAGTGAGATTGCTGAATCCCACTTTTATTCACCATAAACTTTTGTTAATTCTGGAATGCCGCAGTCTTCCTGAAAAAACTTTTGCTTCTTGTGAATGCTGTTTTCAGTTTGCCTGCATGAAGCCGTGGATCTCTCAGAAATCAAGCTGTCTGTAGGTTTTGTGGGACCTCAGCTCTGGTCCCTTCACCCCCCACAGGCTACTGAGAACCTCTTGCTTTGTCTCAGGCTCCCTGGCAAGACCAGACGGTCCTTCCAATGACACAGTCCTGTTTACAGGCCCTTTAAAAGAGCAGTAAAGTGACTGCATGATTTATTATCTCGTATAAACACACCTGAACATCTGCTTCCACAATCATTCCCATGGTCACACCACCACCAGGATTGACAACCCTTTGGACAAGACTAAAATATGGCTCCAGTGAGAGAATATTCTTCTGGGACACCTCCCTGAAGTGCCAGGTCCTCAGATATAAAGCCTATTTCCTAGTTAGTGCCTACCCTAAAGGGAAAGATTTTCATACCTAAAATCAGTAACATTCTTGCCCTCTGAGCATTCTTTAATCAGTCAGATCTGTCTAAAAAAAATCTCACTTGACAGAAAGTAATGGTATCATCTGTTCTCCTGTATTGTTTTATATCAATGTAGAAAAATGAGGTCATGAGAAAGGCTTATCCCCAACATTAGAGCTTCCTTAGTACATTCCCTCCTAGGAATATCCTGGGACTACTTAAAGCTGCTTGAGAAATCCACCTGACTCCCACATGGGTGATTACTGCCTTTAGCATTGGCTGGAATCACTTTAATGAAGTATGGCTAGACCAGAGCACAGCGTGAAGAGAAGCAGAGCAGACAGAATTTCAGCTGCTGATTCCCAGGACAGCCTGGGCAGCTATGCACTCATTCCTTGGTACATTCCTGTGCTAAACACTGAGGCTTTTATAGAAACTCTGCAGTCATTGGCAAAATTGTCCCTGTTCTCAACAGGCTTTATTTCCTGTTTGGCTGACTTATAGTTAAAGATCCATTTCTTTCTAGACTGTACAGCCAGAAAGCAGGGTAGAGAGGATTTGAGGTACTGATTTCAAAGGTGTGCAAAAGCATTTCTGTGTCAGCGATGGAGTAAAATGACACAGTCTTCTTTTGTAGCTCCAGGAAAACTCCGACCTTCAGCGGTTTATCCTTGTGTAATAATGTCTCTTGATCCTTATGCCATGCTGACAGCTGTTTTTTAGCACCCAGCCATTCTACACACCAGGAATGCTCAGTTCTTCCCAATTTGTCCCTTTTACCAATCATTTCATGAGCAACTCCAATCGCCCATCCATCACTGTCCTTGGTAATTACTTCCCAGTAGTGGCACCCAGTAGAGAAGCCCTGTGAACACATCACTTGGCTGATGCAGAATCTTTTGGGTGATGGTCCATAACTGGTCAGGTGGCTGGAAACCATCACTCTCCTATTCTGGGCGGTGAGTGCCAAGCGCTCGTGTACTCTTGTGGGGTCAAAAGTCACATCATCTGCCCCTGGAAGACAGAAAGGAAAATATTCTCACAGGCAGGCAACAAAAGAGCAGGTGCATCCCTGCTCCAGAACAGAAATGAAACTCAATGATCCTACAATAAACCTGGGTCTAAGTTCTAGAATCCTCAACCAAGCACTATCAACTGTATCCTGGACATGCTGAAACATTTAACAGGCACAACTGTGTAAATGTCTATGACAGACTCATATGCACTCCAGTGGGAAGGTGGAAGTACCTTGCACCCCACAAGATAGATTTTATTCCTAGCCATCTTTTTTTTAAAAATTACCTTTTTGTCAATAATAAATGGGACGCTTACCTTACTAAAGATGACAATCATCTGTTCACTGGGACAAGTTCTTACATATTTTATCAGCAAAAACATTTGTTTTCTGTGTTAAGCTATAGCTCTAGTACAGTGTGTTGACTGTAGAAATGTTTCTGTCAAAATGATGCAGAATTCAAGTAACATCTGGAGTAATTAGAGCTTAATAGCAAAGATCAGTGAGGTGCAGTAACTGCCTGTACACCAGCTCAGACTCTGCAGGCAGCACAAGCTACCACACAGCTTACATAGCTCCATAAAACAGGTTTCTTATCTTTTTTTTATCTTGCATCCGCAGTCAGGTGCAGTGTTAAATTAAACTGATTCATTCATGGCAACTCCATTGTGTTTCCATGCTTCAGTAAACAGCCACATTGCCTGCTGATGTTGGCAAGGATGATTTTCTTCAGCAAATCCAGTCTCAGAGTCACCTGGATGTTGTTAAGAGTCCTGCTGGCTTGGATACTTACACTGAGAAAACTGGCTGGAAATGGTTGGTTCAGGACTTTCAGCTGCAGCCTCTGGAAATGATGAGCAGACACTTGGCTCCTGATACGAGTCTGAAGGCTGCACTAAATACAAAAATAAGTGAAGTGTTAAGGCATTTCTTCAAAATGTACATGGGAAGTATTTAAACTTCTAAAGGAAAACACACCTTAAATAAACTCAGCTACTGGTTCAAGTACAAAACAAGGAGTTGCTTTTTTTGATTGTATAAACTACAAAGGACGTGTAGGCAAACGTTTTTACCCAAAATTAACAAAACACTGTATGCTGCTGTGGTCAGAAGGGAGCTGTCAGAGGAGTGAGATGGGTAAAGCAGTTGGATAGTTCTATGCAGATAAAGCAGTTTCTGTCTTAAAAACTTTTACAGTATTCTTTATTTTTTTTTGATATCATGTGTTTCTTGTTTTATCTGCACATGCATTTCATAAGAACAAAGTAATTTTTTATTCTATTTGCTGGATCCACTGCTTCTAAGAAAAAGCTCTCAAAATAAGGAAAACTCACCTGTTGGGAGTTGCTGAGCATAATTCTCCAAGAGTAAAATTTCCAACTTTCTCTTAAGGTCTTCTACAGCACTTCTGACAACATTAAGCTTCTCATCAAGTGTAATTTTATTAATTGTTGAAGGTGAGCCTTTGTACCTCTGCCTCTCAGGTAAGTTACTCTAATAATGACAAAAGGATGAAGGGAAAGATGTAAACAATAGCAGTTATTTCATCTCACAGATCAGATTATAATAGTAAGCCCGAGTGGAAAAAGAGCAGTGATCTCTCCAAGAATCTAACTTGCATCACTTGGCACTGTTGTTTTCAACATCAAAATAGGCTCAGCAGAATCTGAAGTGCTTTAACTGCCTCTTTTGAGGGCCCTTGATGTGTTTTCCCCAAGAAAGTTGTTACAAAATATTTAATAACGCTGTGAGTTCTTTAACTTGCATCCCTATCTGTATATACAAATTCTGAAACATAAAAAGACCATAAAGGATCTCGACTTTAGATTTGACTGAGGACTGGATTTCAGCAGTGCAGTTCCCACTTCATTCCAGCTCACCAGTATCCTTGGAAAAAATTAGTTCTGAATTGCATCCCAGCCTGTGCCTCTTTTAGTACTTTTCTTCCTCTGAATTTCTCACTCCAGACTGTCCCAGCTAACAGCAATGTCCATGGATTGGCACCACTGTCTCTATGAGAATGGTGCAGTGGGGACCTCAAAGGTGCTTTGTACATATTCAGCTATCCCAGACATTGAGCTTGAGAGTTTCTACTCATATTGTGCCACTTCATTTCATCACTTACAGTTTGGGCTTTGATGTCTGTGAGCTGGTGAATAGCCTCTTCAATTTTCTGTTGAGCAGCTTTTTGCTCTTGTTCAATGAACATCAGTGTGTTTCTCTCCTGTCTTTCAACATATTCCTTCATGCAACAGAAATCTTTAGTAATCTGGCTTCTGATCTGAGATGTATATTCCTGAAAGGCAGAAAATACAGAGTTCATTGTGTGGTTAGGAAAAATGTATGGAATATGAGAATCTACTGCCCCATCTAATGTGCTCTTTGACTGACCCCTGCAGACCAGAAAACTTTATTCAAATGAATAAAATATATTTGACACTATCCTGTATTACCTGCAATGAGATTTGGGGCATGGTAAGGATCATGACTATTTTATGGTCAGTGGACTCTGCTTGACAACTCAGAAAGATCAATATTCCCTCTTATGATTTGTAATTTGCATCTAAGTGTACCAGAAACATTCTGGCTACTCCTGGAATAAGCAGAAAAATGCAACAATGCACAACTCCAGCAGCCTTTGTGCCAGCCAAGACACAGATTAGTGCAGCTGATGCCATATATTCGTTCTCACAGTAAAAACAGAATTGTGACACAAGAGAAGGAAACAAAAAGGCAGATTCCTGTTCTGGGCTGGAAGGCAACCCTGCAGTTAATCACATCTCCAGTCCAGAACAGGGAAACAGAAGGTAACTGCAGGTGATGAACGTACAGTGTGTACCTTTGTTTTACTGAGATCTTTCCTCAGCAGGTGGACAGTCTCTGCAGTTATTTCTTTTTGCTTGGAGCTCTCCCATATCTCTTCCTCCTTTAAAGTGACACATTGGACTATTTATATAACCCTCAGAGAAAGCATGACTAGGTTAAGCAGCAGGATAATAAGAGTCCCTACATCACTGACATTAGTTAAGCATTGGACTGGCTGAGGAGGTGCCTGAAAGACACAATTCTGATTAGGACTAATCACAATGAAGTCAACATGCGACAGTCACCGATTAATTACATGTTCAACTATAATTGTGAGCTTCAGCACTTAGCTTGACTGAAGAAGATACATATGTGCTAAAATAATGAAGGTCAACAGATTTTTCTCATCTCCTCCTCTGGGAGTCGTTTTAAGCAGAGACCTAGATCATGAACCTGTCCCATTTTGTGCCATGAAGCTGGGTGGAGCTGTAGCACTGTCTAATAATGTTGTATGTCCTTTCAGTAGTCTCCAATGCAATGCTGATGCAATGCATAACACCCAGCACAAAGAAGTCACTTATTACTATTGTACATCAGCTGAATATTTACAGGTATTAGTTCTTCTAATTCAGCTGTGCAGCTCTCAATGCATCAGACACCACCACAGAGCCCCAAACACTGCGTTAGCCGAACCCATCTGCTCCATGTGTTACTGTGCCGTGGGATGGAGTGGGATGGAGCCCCGGGCTACACTGGGGATGCCGTGGGATGGGAACCCGGGCTGTCCCGAGGGTGCCGCTGGGTGCTGTCCCAGAATGTCGCGGGCAGGAGTCCCTGGGAGTCGGGAGATGTTGCCCCGGCATGTCATCACGGAATGTCCCGGGGTGTTGCGGGGAGGATCCCTGAGCTGTGGAGGGATAGAGCCCCGGGATGTCGGGGAGCGAAGTTCCCGGGTGTCGGGGGATGGAGCCCCGGGCTGCCTCCGGCCGTACCTTCTCCCCAGGTCCCCGCCCCGCCGAGCTCCGGTCGTTGCAGGCAGCAGCTCCAGAGGGTTCCGGCCCATCCTGCGTTTCCAACTTTTCTTTCAGCTCCCGCGGGATGAGGCTGAGCAGCGCGGCCAGCTCGCGGTTGGGCCGCAGGTGGCGGAGCTCGAAGCCGCGGCGGCAGAGCGGGCAGGCGGCGCGGGGCCGCCCCGCGCAGTACCGGAGGATGCAGCCCCGGCAGAAGCTGTGGCCGCAGCCCGTGAGCCGCACCGGCTCCGCGAAGAACTGCAGGCAGCAGGAGCACTGCAGCTCCAGGACGCGCTGGAGCCGCTCGAGCTCGATGACGGCGGCCATGGCCATGGCCCGGCCCGGGGCGGAGCGCAGCGGCCGCGCAGTTTCGATTTCCCCGGGCGCCTCCTCCGGGGCCGAGAACGCCCCGGGCCGCGCCGGTTCTGCCCCGCTCTGCTCCGGTCTGCTCTCCTCACGTGCCTTGGTCCCAGGATTTGGGTTGCCGGTGGAAAGGGACTGTGACGCAGAACTCTCCAGGGCCTGGCCTTGACTTTTACTGAATGTCCAAAAACGTCCCCGTTGTCTGCACTATTTCATTTCCACCGTGAATTTCCCGATTTTGTAATAGTGAGAGTTGCTGACATGGGCAGTCTGCTGACCCAGCCGGGACAGAAGTGGCACAGCACAGCACAGTGCAGATCCTGTCTGACTGAAGGTCAGGCTACTGGAGGGACTGAATCGTTCTGAGGTCATCCCAAGCTACTCAGGTCATCTCAAAACAACAATTAACAAATGAAGACTGACATTGTTCCTCGTACAAGTCAAAAGGTGCTTTCTATTGATTTCAGGAGCTGCAGGATTAGGCTGTTCAATAGAATTGTTCAACCACCATGTGAGTTAGAATGAATGGGGCTGTGTGGGGAGAGAGCCTGCAACACAGGTAAGTTTCATAAGAGCATATCAACAAGTAAAACTACTGCAGATTGCTCAGAGCTGGATGATGAGCTGGCTGAGAAAGGCAGAATGATGATCCAACTCAAACAACTCCTTTGCACTACTGGGGGGGGCCAGGGGGGTGAGGAGAAAGAAGAATTAGTGTCACTAATTCCTGCAAGTATTGGCACTTCTCATTTCTGCGAAAGAGAACTATTTAGAGTATCTCAAGACCAGCTGGCAATTGTCAGCAAAAGGTGGAAGCCTCACCAGAAACTTGGTCTGCAAGACTTCCTCTTGATTTGCAAACTAAGGCTATCTGGAAAGAAGAATTAAATGTCTGAATGACTCGCTGCTTGGTAAAACCAGATCTCAGATTTGGTCTTGAGGCATGGAAACACTCAATGCTCTGTGTCAGCCAGTGCAAGTCTCCATCAGCTCCTGCACACGGTGGTACCTGATGAGAAGGCTCCCCTCCAACACTGAACATCAGTCCTCATTTATGGAGTGTTTGCAAGCAAGTCACTGAAGAAAACACTTCTAAAACTTGTTTCTGCCTTTCAATGCTCAATCTAATCAAGCTCATTAAGCTTCATTTGTTCTTAGGTGAGACAGATCAGTGTATGTTCATCCTGTACTCTCAATGTGTTCACTGGGGCACTGTGTGGGGTTGTGCTTTGGAAAAAATTCACTGGATGTTGGATTTGCCACTCACATAAAAGCCAAAGAGTAGAGACTGTTGAAAGCAAGGAGCTAGGAGCATCTGTGTGATTCCTTTAGAGGAGTGATTCCATTACAGTATCCTCCACCACTTAAACTTGGCTTGTTTTTTTTTTTAATTGTGTCAGAAATGTAGCGCTGTGAGACATTCACCCCACTCTGTTGAGAACAACCCTGTCCCCGTGTGGCCAGAAGCTGCAGCCAGGTGGAATGTAGCGGCCTGACTGCTCCTCCCCGTGGGCATCAGAGCTGGCTGATGACTCCGTTCAAGGCATCTATCCACTCGCTCTGCTTCCTGTCGCTCTCACAGAGAAACACAAACTCCCTCACTGGCGTGACCAGAGTGATCGCTGGTTTTTTCTTTTTCACATAGACTCTCTCGGGCAAATCATCTCGTACTTCATATCCCTCATCCTTCCTCCCAATGAAAATCTGGCCCTGTGCAAATGCATCCTGGAGAGAAGGAAGCAGAAGACAGTCATTAGCCAGTGGAGCTCCAGCAGACCAGACAGTGCTCTACCCTGTGACATGGAACAGGATCTGGGGATGCATGGGGGGGAACCGATGACATGGACTGGTGACAGCAGCTGGGAACACACAAAGGAGTATTTTGCACTCACAGACATTCTCAGGAAGAGGAGACAGGGCCCCACCCTTACAGAGCTGGTTGGTGCGTGTTCAGGCGGGGCAGGGAAGGACATTCCCCTAGCTAAACCTGTGCTAGGAAGCCGGATACTGGGGCTGTCAAGCCCCTGATACTGGAATATTGCTCATCTTGGCTAAGGTTACAGACACAGAGGCACTGGGGCTGGAGGAGAGGGAGCACGAACACTACAGGCAGTAGCAGTTACTTTTAAAAGACTTGGATCTTCCTCACAGCCACTGTATGGGCCAGAGTTCCCAACCAGGCCAGCTTCAGAGACATCCCTTGGCAAGGGAGATGGGCTCCTGAGGCTGGGCCTGCTCCAGTCTGGCACACCCACAGGAAAAGGTGGATGAGAACAGACCCTTCCTCCCCACCTGCTTCATGAAGGGGCTGTGGAACAAAGAACACTCCTCTTACCAGTGGGTTTTTAAAGTATATCAGGTTCCTTTCTTGAGAATCCAAGCAGAACCAGCGTACCTTAAAGGGCTCCTTTTGCTGCAAGGAGATGGTAGAAATTCTTTAAAGACCAGTTCTCAAAGGGGAGTTTGTTCTATTCAAATGCCAGGACTGCTTAAATGACTTGGAGCTGGAGTTCAGTTTCCTTCATCCCTGTAACTGGTAACAGGTGAGTGACTGCTCTGTGCAGCCCTCAGCTCTCTTCTCCCTGGGCTCAAACTACAGATTTACATTCAATGACAATCCTTTGGGCAGGGAAGTAACCAAATCAACAGGATTAAGGAAGTTGCATGAAATGGATTGAAAGCACTGCAGAGAACAACCCTTGAGCGAATGGTGATAGTGAAGAGAGTGTGCAATCAATTCCAACAGGGAATCAGGGAGGTTGTCCCTAGAATTTTGGGTGTACAATACTAGTTGTTTTTTAAAAAGCGCTAATTCCATCAGCTACACTTATCTGACCATTCCTGAGCTATTAATTGCTCCACACTCAACTGAAGAGGCCTCTTCTAGGGCTCACCTCAGTTTAAGCAGAATTTAGGCCTCAGGAGAAAAACACAAAATCTTTCATGCTCTGTGCAAGTACCTGCAGAAGAGATGCTGGAACACTGGCACAAGCTGGGCCAAAACCCAGCATATTCAATATCAGCATTGCACCACTGAACTTTATAATGGGACTTGGCTCATGGTTCAGTCAGAGGAGAGCAAGGCAAGAAGTGGCTGTGTTCAAACAAGACCTCAGATCTTTATCTCCTCCTTCAGCAGTGCCCAAAACCTCGCTCTTCTGTTCCCAGAGTACTGGCCCAAACATTTCCCACAATAAAACAAACCAGTCGATTGGCTTCACTGTGGAGAAATTTGCTCAAATGACACTTTGCTGCTCTAAGTAGATGTGACTTAAGTGCAACTGACTCTAAGTGAAACAGAGAAGTAGGGGGGGTTAGCACGCCATGTTCTGCTGTGGCAGGAGCTGCAGTGCGCAGGAACAGCATTCCATGTCTTGTGTAACAGCATTTTGCATGTCCATTGACAGCTAATCCATCTTGCTTACTCTTTAAGGATTCTTCTTCCCAATCGTATTTTCCACACAAAATAAAACATGATCCTAAAGAACATGACACGCTTGAATATAATGTCTTTTATCAACCCAGGAAGCAGAGTCACTGAGCAAATCTCTTCTGAGTCAGCATCACTGAACTACCAAATATTCTCTATCTGGAATGATCCTGTTTGTGTGATGCCAAGTAAGCACTTACTTTTGGTCCTGTTTTCTCCATATATCCTTCTTTGACAAAATTTCTTGTGATCCTGGGTATGAGCTACGAGAACACAAACACAAAAAAGTCTGTGTCTGTCCCAACCAAAACCAGGACAGGCTGTCTCATTCAAGAGTGCATTTCTGTTCTGTTTCTGTCAAAGTTAATCACCATCAATAGTGGGTTTTGGGGTCTGGGTTTTTTTTCACTGCTCAGTAAAAGGAAGTCTGAAGTAAGAAGGAACATAACATTTCTGACAGATTACACTTTAGAAGGATCACATGGAGACTTTTAGGCCTTAAATGCTGACTAAATTTTTGCATGTTATTCAGTGTGGCCTTTCCTTCTACCTCTTCTGTCCATTACCTGGATCCAAGTGCTGCTTTTTGAGCACCTGACTCTCTCAGAAGTGAGAAAATGTTTTCCCTACGCTATGTTTGCCTAGACTGCTTCAAGCCCTGTTCAGTTCTCACCTCAGGCTCAGGGACATTTGGGAAGGTTGTTCTGAGATAATGGTAACGTGCTGCCCGAATAGCATTGAACCAGTCAACAATCTCCTGGGAAAACAGCAAACACAAATATAAAAATTAACAAGAGTAAGAGCACTGCTTCTCCAAAATGCCTTTCTCCTTTCTTGTGACCTCTTTGTAAAAAGTAAAGTAAAGAGGTACTTTCTCCCCAAGGGGCAGAGAGAGTCAGTGATTTGTCCCAGACACCTGAAGAACACTGACCCTTGAAAATAATTTAAGAATGTCCCTCCTGTGAGGTCCTAGACATTCTCAGCATGGACAATCACCCAAGTCTGTAAACACAGGCTTTTTCAGTTGATTCACTTATGGGTTGTTTAAAAACCTCTGTACCTGGAAAGACACGAGAACTCTGTTGAAGGAAGAAACAGAGTCAAACAATATCTACAGAGATATTTTTTTAAATTATCATTATTGGCTTGGAAATAATATAGAACAGTATTCTCTATGCATGTCAAGAATTTAACCACGAAGTTGTGTAAAATGATGAGGCAGTTATCTTACAGAGATTTACATCCATGCACCACTTAAGAGTATCCAAAGGGTGAGGTTGAATATATGTCCCGACAGAAGAGGAGCAAGATGCTACTGTTAGGGAGTATCAAATTCTGCAACTTCCTATATTCTACAAGTCTTAGTGATGCCAAATAAAACCAGGTATTTGCAGACACAGTAACTCTTCCAAAATACAGATCAAACATCTAAGCATCTTGCTTACTCCAGAATCTCCATGATATTCACCTTTCCACTTTCGTGACAGACAAAAAGGTTCCTTGTTCGACCATCTGCGATGTATGTGATCTGCAGCCCATGAACGTGTCCTATTTTGTCCACCTGGAACATTGCATTCAGAGTCTCAACGCTGATAACGGCTTTTGGACCTTTGGACTGTGAAATGAAAAGCATCACTGTATTAAAGTGCTCTCAGGGAATGTACTGCAGGACAGATCAGCTGTATGAGACCTAGATCCCTACTGAAGAGAAAGCAGACATCCTAAAGTATCTGAGTATTGGGTATACCTGAAACATAAAGCCTTAATTACATGCAACATAAAATCACTTACAAAGATTCCTTGACAAATGCTGGGTCACTATTTAAGAGGGCTGGGTTTACACTGTAAGGCATGGGTCTATCTCCAGCCTTGTAATTAGAGAACAATTAGCTACAGTGTCTCACAGAAAGGAGACGTGTTGAGGATTCTGCTGCAAGAGCTGATGAGAGGATATTTTGGTAATATAAGGGGTAACAACTGCCAGCAGATCTCTTCTTTGTCTTGCTATTCAACTGCCAGTGTCCATTTCCTTTGTTCACTAAGCAAAAGGAGGCTGCAGGGTTGAGATAAGGGATGAGGAAAAGAGCTAAATCCAAAATTGCCCAATATACCACGTAAACGTGGACTCCTCTAAGGCTGGCTGCAAAACTAGAGACAAAGCTACTTGTGCTAGGTTTTGCCCACAAAGAGCAAGGCCTGAAGGTGGGCGTTGACCTGCTACCTATGGCCAGCTCTGGCTGAGGAACTCACTTCTTTGCTGAAGTACTTCATGACCCCTTCCCTTGCTGATAGGAGAAATTGCCTCTTCTGGAACTGTCTGAGTCCGTTCCCAAGTTTCCAGAGGCATCCTTCACGGCTGCCTGCAGACCAGACAGATAAGTGTCAGAGAACGGTGGCACAAGGGTGGGACTGTTTAGCTAAGGGTGATGTGGCACAGTTTCAAGTCTCTTCTCCATCTGAGAATTTTCACCTCATATGAAAAAACCAGTGGAGAACTAGAGAACTGTAAGATCTCAATATGCCCGTGCACTCATGTAAGTGCCTTTTCTTAGGAGTTTCTTCTCAAAGCTAGACTCAAAGCAGTGACTGCACATCCAGCAGTTCAAATGTGACAAGCCAACCTTAGAGACCTCCAAAGCTGCAATCAGAACATTGTGCTGATGGCCTTGAGGCAGAGACCTCCCTGACAATCCTTTTACCTGCAGAACAAGGATCTTGGCAGACTTGGGTGTCAAGAAATTCCCCACGCTCATATTTAGCTCTAATCCACTGCTCTCTTAAAACCCTGAAAGAGGAAAACATGGATAAAGCTGATCTGTCTCTACTCTAGTTTCACCAGCCAGCCAGGGAGACCTGTAAGGGAAGCAGATGTAAAGATCTGCAGCAGTGAATACACCATCAACTTACAAGCAGTCACGGGACTTGGGGATGTAATAATATGGAGGGACCTTCGCCTCATATTTAGCTTTGGCCCAGAGATTGCCGTGATTCTTCATAAACTGAAATACAAAATAAATTACAGTTAGGTGTGCCACTATAAATCAACACCATGTCATGAACATAAAATGAGATGTGTGTTAAAGGCAGCTCTGCACTTTTTGCTGACTCTCGCCATAACTTTCAGTGTGTATTTACATGCATTTACATCATTTATAAATTCCTTTTGGCCTTATAGTTTGCTATTTTTAGGTGGATGCACCCTTTTCAGTATTTACAGTTCTGAACCACGTGTGAAGAAATACAAAACTGTGGTTGTTGTTGAAAAGAACAAAAGAAAATTAGGAGCAAATTTGTTTATGATCTCCCTATTCCTTCATCTCCTCCCAGATATTAACTGTGATTGTAGTATTAACACAATTCAGTGAACAATGAGAGGCCGAACCAATATTTACGAAGAGTATGTTGCTTTCTGAATTGAACATACTACCTGGAAATATCTGTGGGTTTCTAAACCACAGTGAAAAGTTACTGTGTATATAAAAATACACACCACAAGCTGTTAGGAACACCTATCAGTGTAATTTGATTGAGCAGGTCATTAAAAACCCCCTGAAGTTACCCATGGAGTTAACTTGGCTCTATGTAGCTCTGTTGCTCTGTCCATGGTGGATGGCACAGGAATTACATGGCAGAGGAGGTTATGAAATGTGGAGAATTACTGCTTTTTCCTCTGTACCTCGACTAAATCGTTCTCCCAGAAGTCAAGCCGAAGGGATTTGACTTTGCTGATTCCAGGAAGATTGCGATGAATTCCAGAGCAATTCAAACAAATGAATATTCCAAGTTTGTAAGAAGCCCACTCTGGATCTAGATGAAAACACAAAGAATTAATACACAGGAAAAGGTACAGCCACTGGCAAGGGTGAAAAATCACATCTGATGCACAGTGCAGGCTTCACACCTAATAAATACTTCGAACCCCACCCCCATATGGCTGTCACTTCACTGTGTTCAGAGGAGCAACTGCTTTCCCCAGTGAACTATGTGGCCCTGCATTTGTACATTCTTTTACTGACTATTTGCTTTTAAATTAATGCGACCGTGCCGGCAGGTGAGTGGTGATGGGAAAGCTCAGCTGATTATTAGTTCTGCATGAAAAGCTGCTGTTGCTGAATGAACAAGGGAAGGAAGGCGCCGACAGTGTGCACTACGGAGAGTACAACAGCGTACAACCACCTACAGCGAGGACTCTGCCTGCTGCCAGTGAAAGCTCCCACTCTTGCCTGCTGCTACATCCCCTGAAGCAGCTTTGACAAGTATATCCCTATAGGCATTGAGTGCTCTGGCAAGACCATTTCCTTGGATTGCGCCACCGTCCACCTCTCCCTAACACACTGAACAGAAGCTACTTGACGCCTTCAGCTCCTGGCTCCCGACTGACCCACCCGAACGGGCACTGGCGCCCGCACGGCGCGGGGTCTCCGGCGGGTTTTCCGGGCCTTTCCCTGCCCCAACCCTTGCGCAGACACATTCTCCGAGCTGGAAATCCACCCCATTCACCCTTCTCCTCCTGCAGCCTCATGCCCTGTCCACAAATAACCCGGGGAAGCAGCTGGTGCTGAGGCCGTTTCCTGCCCACTGCTGCGGTCCCCTGGCCCCGCGGCGCTCCCCGAGAGCCGTGTCCCGGAGCTGGCAGCGCCCCGGGACCGTCCCGCTGCCGCCCTGCGCGACACGGAGCGAGGGGCGCGGCCGGTCGCCCGCAGGGACCGAGCGGACACAGCTGCGGACCGGGACGAGCAGCGCCCAGACGNCGCGCCCCGCGGGCAGCCGCCCACCGTCCCGTCCCGCTCCTCCGGCCCCGTCAGCTTTCCCGCTACGAGTCGGAAGTTCCTGCGCTGAAAGTTTATTACTAAGGGGCCTGTGTCCAGGAGGGCTCGTCCGCGCAGCTCCAGGTTTGTCTTAACCCCACCTCTCTAAAAAAATAAATTTACAAAGCTTGCTGGATAAGAGAACAGCAGTCGTGCCCCAGACATCGACCAAAGCACCGGTACCGCCGGGGCAGGTGAGTCCCGCTCTCCCAGCGCGACTCTGCCCCGCTGCGAGTGCTCAGCACAGGCTCTGCGGGAGCTCGCTAACACCAAGCGGTGCCAGAAAAACCCTGCCCACCTAGCTCAACATAGAGACAATACAGCATTTCAGTCCTACTGAAAATGTTCCTGTTTCATGATAAAGCAAATGCCACAAAGTCTGTGACTTAATATTCTGCTTATCTAAGACAAAAGACAAAGAAAAATTTGAGAAAAAGATTTTCAAGAAGGTTAATTAATTCAGAAAAAGATTAAGTGGTATTCAAATATTTTTCTAGTTTCAGGTTAAATTTCATTTGCATTGCTAATTTGCATCGCTATAAGGTGGTATAATACACAATGCTTTTTTAGGAAAGTTAATCTACAATCTTTTAAAAACACTGTAATTTTGCAGATGACTAAACACTACACTAGACATGTATTATCACTTCCAAGTAGTGAAACCTTTTTTCCATNGCTGTCCGCTCGGAAGCGGGTCCGCGGGCCGAGGGCCGCGGGGCCCTGCCCGGCGGAGCCCCCTTACCTGGGTTCCCGCAGTCGGCGCAGCGATCGTTACCGGTCCCGGCCGCCCTCTGCAGCTCCAGCAGCAGCGCCTTGTTGCGGTCGCGGTCCATCGCCCCGGCCCGGCGCGGAGTCTGCGGGAGGCTCGGCCCCGCCGGGAAATGAGGAACCGGAGCGGCCCCAGCGCCCGGGGCGCCCCGTCCCCTCCCGCGCCCCCNGCTCAGCACAGGCTCTGAGGGAGCTCGCTAACACCAAGCGGTGCCAGAAAAACCCTGCCCACCTAGCTCAACATAGAGACAATACAGCATTTCAGTCCTACTGAAAATGTTCCTGTTTCATGATAAAGCAAATGCCACAAAGTCTGTGACTTAATATTCTGCTTATCTAAGACAAAAGACAAAGAAAAATTTGAGAAAAAGATTTTCAAGAAGGTTAATTAATTCAGAAAAAGATTAAGTGGTATTCAAATATTTTTCTAGTTTCAGGTTAAATTTCATTTGCATTGCTAATTTGCATCGCTATAAGGTGGTATAATACACAATGCTTTTTTAGGAAAGTTAATCTACAATCTTTTAAAAACACTGTAATTTTGCAGATGACTAAACACTACACTAGACATGTATTATCACTTCCAAGTAGTGAAACCTTTTTTCCATCTCTAGGTACTAAATAGTATCGTACCTTTTCTTTATTTGTAAATATTGTGAAGTTACAAAATAAATAGCAGCAGAATATCTGAAAAGTTGTTCTACTGCCTACATAGAATCTCTCTTCAACACTTACCCTCTAGGAACGGTTGCATACTGGAATGTAAATGTGGATTTAATTTTCCCCAGGTAATCTTCTTGCAAGCCATACACCAAAGCTTTTTGCTAGCTTAATTTTTGTAGTGTCCTTACAAGTCCTGTAGAGTAAAAGGAAGATTTTGTATGACATTTGGGAAGTGGTTATTTATATATAGCTTTTACAAAAACTTGAGAAAGTCTTGCTCTTGAAGGGATCCTTCCCTCCTCCCACTTCTATTCTGCAGTAGCATTAACACAGCCTAAGCCTGTGGCTCATTCTTGCAACTATAAATGCTTTTTTCTGTATTATTCATGGGATGGTAGAATAATGTCACCCGCACTTACATTCTGGAAAGCAATATTGGAATGACAGTAAAAAGAAAGAAAAGCTTGAAACTTGGTTAAGAATCCACCAAGAAGAACAAAGTTGTTGTTTTTGGTTTTAAGTTGCTGTACACCTACTAAAAACTGCTGCTTAAATGGGGGAGAGTCATTGTGAAACTCCAAGGTTGTTTTTACTTCCATTTTCAAGACACAGAAGTTAGCTTGAGGGGCAGCAGATAAAGGACTAAGCAGGTCCCAAACTATTGCAGGAGAATATTTAGCATCAAAAGCAGGCGAATTTGACAGTACTGGAATGGAGCTTGTGAAGCATTTCCTTCTCAGAAGGGTTAATCAAAATCAGCCCCAGCTCCCTTTTCCTCAAGCCCAGCCCTCCTGGAAACTTGCTTTATTCTAGCCTACAAAAGATGCTCATACCTGATACATAAAAATCCAAAGGTGCTAATTTATCAGAATTCAAATAAATCATCACATGCAGATTATCTGTCATTCAGAGTAGCTTGAGGTGATTTCATGTGGTAAATATTGGATCAAAAAGTGAAATACTTGATTTCCACCTTACCTTGTGGACACCACAGGAGATTCTGTAAACTACTTAAGGCAGTTATTAAAACCAGAGTTGACTTCAAAAGAAGGTAAATTGTCTCTCACTGCTTTGTAATTTGGGTCTTTCAAATTACCCATGAATTTCCTAAAATACTACTACATTATAGGACTTGTTTCTGATTTATGTAGGTCCTCACTGTAATCTAGTTAGAGTGATAGTGCCTTTATAAAGCAGTGAACAGATACACTTTTAGTTTATTATTTTTAAAAAATTTTAAAATGTGTATTTATTTATTTTTACAAATTGTACCAGAGAAGCACAGACTATTGATACAAAAAATCAAGCCATGAAGATGTTAACAGCCACCACTTTAATTTTTCGATAATTCTGGACTGGAAAGAGTAAACGATAAAGATGATCTACAGTGCAGAAGCTTAAAATAATTTACTGTTTCCATAAATATTTCTTATTCCTGAACATCTCTAACACATGAAAAATGTAAGATGAGACCAGAAGTAGTAAATGGCCTTCCTTGTTATTACAGAGACACTGAGGTAGGTGCAGGACCACTGCATGGCAGCAGTCTGACTCAGTTTGAGGAACAGGAACAGTTCAACTGCAGTAGAAAGGCAGAAAAGTGCATGGTTGAACTAATTCCAGTTTTTAAATCCTTTAAAAAATATGTTTCAGGAGTTTTACTTTTCATGCAACAGAAGCATTCTGATTGTAGCAAAGTCTCACAAATTTATTGTCATATAAAAATGGAGTCAATCACAAATAATCAGACTGAAGTTTCGTCAAATACAAAAAGAAGCTTCAAAATAGAACACAATATACAAGACTAGAAGTAGTTAAATATTCCTGAATCCAAAGTAAAACTGGGATAATTGTTATTTACAAAATCTTGCCTAAATCTCTGGAGACCATGTCGAGCTACAGTAATTTCTCTACCTTTTTTTAGAAGATGAACATGCAGGTCTGACAGCTGTAAACATTGAAAGGAACGTATACAAATATATGTACATTGAGGCATAGTGCTTTGTAAGGACTCTGTTCCCTGTGCTCAAAGTGAGGACTTGGTTTTAGTAATTTAGACTTTGGAAAATTTGTTGCATCCCCTCTGTGGCCCCTCCCACCTCAAGTTATTTATCACTTAAGGGCAAATTCAGAAACAAACTTATTTGAACAAAACAGTTTCCTCAGAAAAAATCAACTCTACTGTGAAAGTTGACAGTTGGTTGTTACAAAAGGAGTTCTTGCTACGTGATCCACAAATTAGAGAGAAAGAGAGCAAAAAGTCCCCACTGACTCGTTTGTGCATTTCATATTATGAATGCACTTACTGGACAAGCACCAAACAAACCCACATTTCAGCTGTGGAGAGCAGTATGACAATAGATATATACATTATTTTAAATACTTATAAAAATTTAATATACAAATGGCTCTGAATATACAATAATGTGGTAATTTAAAAAAAAGATAAACAAACTATGGTGAGAATACCACCATTAGGCACAAAGTATTTCTGGTGTTGGTAATTTTAAGGGAAGTCCAAAGACAGACCATTTATCATTTGTCTGGGTATTTCGAGATGAATCCCTTCAAGATAATGCAAGAACCTATTAAAAGAAAAGAGTAAAAATTATTGTTAAGGCAACAAAGGTATTTCTGAATATAAGGCAACACTTTTATTACTTTGAGAGACAAATGTCCACCTTTCTTGCCTAGAATTATTTGACAAAATATTTTATTAAAATCCTTAACTACCTTCTACACTGAAATGAAACAAGATTTAGGAAAACCCAAACCTACCTTCTTTTAGTTTTCCCTTGCTCTTTAAGCTTCTCAGACCTACAGATACTGCGGAGAGTGGGGAGGTATTCGAGGGTACTGGCTTGCTTATTGCCCAGGTTTAAAGGACTTCTGGAAAATACAGTTTTGATGACAGCCAGCCTCTTCTGTGCTTTTTCGTGAGTGCTAAAACAAAGAATGAAGCTTTATTGTTTCTTATTCAAGAATATGCAGTGATGATTTTATTTCTTTAGGATCAAAGCCACTGGTTTAAAACTCCATTAAATTGATGGGAAACTGCATCCCAATGGATCAGATGTCTGCAGCTTCTAACTGTGTGCTGCTTAGACAGCATCACAAAGCTGCACTTGGACAGAAACACGAGGGCCAGCAGTTTGTTTGGCCAATGCTCTTGTCTTAATCAGGATTCTGATCTGGGGAGCTCTTCAGTCGAGATACAGGTGTGAGGTTCAGTACAACCACAACCAAAAGCATCTGTGGTCTTCAAAACTAAAAAGCATTATGCAATTGCTATTTGCCAGAATATCAGTGTCAGGTCCAGTGTATAACCCATGATATACCCTGGTCACAGGATGGATGGTCAGATCCATTCTGACATTGCTCCTCTGGGTACTGACTTACAGAAACCAGCTCTAACCCATTTTCCTGTTCAGACCCCTGAATGGGCTTTAAGTGCCCATTGTGCCAATTTGACCTGTGATGACTTGTTTATGTTAAAAACAATGTTTCATGCCCACACTTGATAGTATTGTTTGGTCTTTTACAATGTATTAAAGGTTATTCTTTGTTAGCATAAGTTACTACAAAGACTTTAGATTTTGTTAGGTCTTCATCAAGCAACACCTACCAACACACTTAACACAGGTTCAGTATGAGCAGGCACTGGGTGACAAATTTGCATGTCTGGTACCTGCAGAATCCATTTAATCCCATCTGTCTTGAAAAAGCCCTTCCTTTAGGGTTCTGTTATTCTTTTGGGGGTGGTGGTGTTTGTTCATTTTTAAAGTAACTAGACTAAGGCCATCGTTCCTTAACAACATTAGTCAGGCTGTTCAAGAAAAGTCACTCTTTGCAGATTGCCAAGAAGTTAATTTAAGGTTTTAAAAGCACAGTGAACAATATATTGCAGTGTTTTGAGGTACATTGACAACAGTCATAGTGGTATGAATGTGTATACATCAAATCTGGAACAGTCCTACACCCTGCGAAATGCTCTTCTGGACAAATAACTGCATCATACTCCAGAAATATTAACCAAGTCTTACCTTGAATCAGCTGACTGACTGAAGGATATGCAGTTCCTTGTGTCTGAGACAGGCAAAGTCAGTCCCTTCAGCTGATCACTTTCAGGTGTTTTACTGGTACTCAAAAAGCATTCCAAATTTTGTGAAATATTAACAGAACTTTTGGTGAAGCTGAGTGCTTCAATAGCTGCCTTTATTTCACTACAGCTCTGGGAACTCCACCAATCAGTATTTTCTATACTGAACTCATCACAAAGACCATTTCTGATTTTGGCATTTGTCCAATGAAATTCTTCATTTTTAGAAAACTCCAGTGGTTCCCTGGTGTTAGTGTTTACACAGCAATCCAGGAAAGACATGTTTTCCACAAACTCGGTCAGTGAACTCAGACACTGAAAAACAACTGCAGACCTTTTTTCACTTGCTGAGGTTTTAGTTTTAACTTCTTTTTGTTCTTTATGCACCAACAATTTTGATTCCTTTTTATTCATTTCAGCACATGATTTAGGACTATCTGATGGCAAAGTTATGAATTCAGCTGAATAGTTCAGCTCAGTATCAAATAAGTCACTATCATCCAATATCTCAAGCCTTTTCTGAGTCTTTGTCTTTTTAGACCTTTTTCCAGGGCTACTCTTCCCACAGCAAGAACTCTTAGTAGATCTGTTTTTTGAAGAAACTATAGTAGTCCTTTCAAGTATAGACTTTGAGGCTTCAGACTGGTTTGAAAGAACTTGCACCGGTAAGGGAAGAATAAGGTCAAGATTACTATAGACAAAATCCACATGCTTCATCTGGAATTCTGTGAGAAGCTGCATCAATTTATTCCATTCCTCCATGGTTGTGATTTTGTGCTGTAAAAGAATAATTGTGAAACATTTATCAATATACTAAAATACATTTTTTAAAAAATAAAAATGTTATTACAGAAAATCTCACACTCCTGGCTTTGTGCTTATGAGGTGAAGGACTGTTTTGCTTGCAGGAGACCACCCCGGTTCAGATTGTGCTTAATAATCATGGAATTCTCTAGTTTCTCCAACAAACCTTTTCAGAGATTTGCTTCTAAGATGATGCTATTCCCGGTGATGGTTACACTCAGTTATCTGGCAATCATTCAAAGTGCTAACTTGTCAACTACAAAAATACCTTAAGAAATGTAAACAAATCTTCTGAAGGCAGCAGGATGTTCTTAAGGCCAAGCAATGTCTCTACACAGCCTGTATCACATTTTGGAAACTCCTGAAGATGTGTGTCATCAGCTTGAGAAAAATCCGCCTTGGAATCATTAGACTTTGCAGGATGAATGACATTATCTGCTTTCCTTGTCTCTTCTCCTTCTGCACAAAGATAACAGGCTTTACTTGAAAGGGAACAAGTGCATCGTGAAATTGATTTTCCACCTCTTTGCCTTAATTCCTGTCACAAAGGATGCTGTAACTGTCACCTCTTGCTGTGGTGCTGGAGGAATGGAGCAGCTGAAATGAGTCATCCCCATGCCCAGTTCACTGCTGGCAGTGTTACCAACCTGCCCTCCTGCTTCCAAAGTAACCTTTGAAGGAGGTTGTCTCTCCCTGTCATTCCCTCATACCCCTAAACTCTTCCTGAATCCTTTGGGATCAAGTTCCCACCCTTGCCTGCTTGCCAGCTGTCCCATTTTTACCCCTTTTTCAGCTCTGCTTCTTCCAAGTGAATTGCCTACAACTCAGCTACATGGATAAAGAACTGCAAACTCTGAGGAGAATTACTACTGGTTCCCTTCTTTGCCCAGTTTTGCTACTCAGAACATGAAAGGGAGATAGTAAGTACCATAATGATGGGCAATAAACCCCTCAAAATTTAGTTCCTTATGCATTAATACAAGGCCTTGAAGTAGCTAAAAAATACAAGACACCCCCTCCCCCCCATATTTAGGAGTCTTACAAAAAGTTACCATTTACTCATACATGTCTAAGAATGCTTCGATTTAGTCAAACTCATATTTAGATGGATTTTTTTTAGGATTAATCAACATACCATGAGGTGCCAAATGCTTTGCTTTCAAGCATCCACCTCCACTTCTAACCCAGAACTGTAAGAACAGAACACTTTGTCTGATATCACAGTTATTGGTGGTCAGGAGAGCAGCCAAGTCTTTCACATCTGTCCGTAGGTTCTCAGCCAGGCACAGAGCTTGGAGATAGCTCACAGAGTTTATCTAAACAAGAGTTACACACACCACTGAAACAACTCCTGCCAATCACACTGCAGGAAGTCACACAAGAGCAAATCATTCTATTTATGCTTGCAATACATTTTGCCTTTTAATACAGAAGATTAGTTTATTAAATTAGATTACAGTTAGATTAAAACCTTCACGGAAAAGCAAAATACCCAATCTATGTAGCCTATGTCAGAGAATTAAGTTCAATTTAGAAACTCAGCTGATTAAAAACAAACACACAAACATATTCTGCTCATGGTCCTGAGACTAGGTACACCTTGCTTCTCATCACCAGTGATCAGCTTTTACTGAACTATATTAATTTTAAAGGTTTTTCTTGCATTCTTTAACTCTGCAATTGCCTGCAGTCCAACAGGTTTTCAGTTTCACATTAAGCAATTTCCCCTTCTCAAAAGTTATGTCCTTCTGAGTCTCATTTATTTACGTTTTTCACTTAATACATAGCTGCAAATAAAACTATTTGCTACAGAGAACACTGGTGTTTACCAGAGGAATAACCCATAAAATTTCTAAAATAACTCCTATACTTTTTAATGAATGAACCAATAGTGGCAAACCAACCTTCAGATAAGAGCTATCAGAAATTTATCTAACTACATTCCGAAAACTAAATGAAGTGATTAAGTGATGTTCTTACTGTACTTCTCAGTACCGCTAAACTGTTTGGAAAATACATCTTCCATGCTAGTAAAACAGCTTCTACATGTAAAGATAAATACATCCTACACATGCTTACATAAACCCCAAAGACATGTCTGTCTCTGTTCCAACAGATATGTTACATCAGAAATATATACACCAACACCAACATTTACGTTTCAAACTGAAATTAGCTGACAATTTCTTGCTTAGGATGTACCTGCATTTCCAGACACAGACTTACCAAGGAAGGGGTTTTAAAGTTGATCTCTTCAAAATAGCCATCAAACATTAAGCTGAATGTTGGATCTATAAAGAAATATCAGTGAACTGTCATGACATTTATGTTCAAACCTAGTTATTTTCTTTATCCATTAGAGGAGCCAGTAGCTTTATTTGAACACTGAAATACTTGCTTTACAGTCTCCACTCATTTAATTTTGCATTTAGGAGCAGTATTCAACCATCCCCATTTACAGCCTCTAATTAAAAGTGGCTCTTCTGTCTGTAAAGCCTAATTACTGTCACAAACACTACTCACCATTGGTGGTAAGAATTACAGGTCTCTTTGCAGTTGCCATGAATGTCTTTATTGCACTTAGAAATCCTGCATCTTCATCAAATATTATATCTACCTACAGAAAACAAAGTATCAGTAGCTTGAACAGCAGTTACAAGCTGTGAATGCAATCACAGTGTACTTCAGGTGAATTTTACCTCTTCAAAAAGAATGAGAGATGTTGCACTTTTCCTGTTGTGTTCTCCTCCTTCTTCTTTGTTTATTGACTTAATTTGAGCATCTTTCTTTACTTCCAGTGAATTCTGACTATTTCCTGCAGATGCATGAATAATTGAGCAGGAAGGAGTGAAACCATTTAATGTTTTCCAGGTACTAGATTCAAAAGTCCCCCATGTATCAAATGCTTAAGAAAATATATTATTTTCCCCACACAGCTCTTTACACACAGTGCAGCATTTCCATCTCCAAAGTTAATTAATTATTAAAAAGGGATACCTACCTCTATTTTTTTCTTCAGATGTTGCCTCTTCATCATTACCTTTATGTTTGGTAGAAATTTTGAAGTAGTTTGCAAGTGTTTTAGGGGGCAAGCTTCGTTGTAATCCTGATCCTTTTGGTGACAGTGGCAGTTTTCTTGGAGAAACAACTTTCTTTGGAGAATATATTTTTTCTGCAAGATACATTTAATATTAAACTTCATTTGGAGATATAATGTCAAACTGATATTTCTCAAATAAATTTAAAGTAAAACCCATTTTTTATCTAGGAAATAACAGGTTTACTGATACAGTTTACAGCTGATTTCTGCTTGTTTTCCTTTTCTCTTGTTATTGGAAAAGCTTTCTGTTCAGCTGTCTATTCAAGTGCCACAGCACTTACTCCACCACTGCAGAAATAATGTAATCAAGAGTCAATATTTTAAGAAAGTCATTATTTAATTTGATCTGTAGTTGCGTTAACCAACAGAGCATTTCTTACCATTATGGCCAGATAAGCTAAATCTGCTATCTTTTTAAAAACAACTGATGTGTAAAATTTGTTTTGGGAATTCAGTCTTTAACAACCTCCTCCCCTCCATAAAACCCACCCCATAATTCAAACCAAAGAACCCCAGATAAGAACCATGAGACTTACTTGGTGACTTTGCAGTGCCACAACTGTTAAAAAAGCAAGGCTTGTGTGCATTGACACCTTTTTTATCCACTTGATGAGACTGAGTAGCTTCTTTCAGCTGGGACAGTATCTGTCTCCCACTACGCTGGCAAGAGGCATTGACTTCAAATATCTGCAATGGTATTTAATTTACAAAAAAAAAAAAAAAGTAGACATGTTATATTACAAACGCTTTTGTATCATTAGTTAAAAATAAGAAAAATGCACTGAGGAAAGAACTCCACAAACCTTAAACCCAAGCTCCTGAGCACAAGCATACACTGCAGCAGTCTTCCCCACTCCTGGTGGGCCAGTTATCAGAACTGTATTGCAAAGGGTTACCTCTTCCTCAATATCAGATTTACTATCTTTAAAGTCAAGGCTGCTTAAAGAATCTGTAGAATTATTAAAAAGAAAAGAAAGGATTACTGTTATTTTTTGCCAACTTCTAAAAAAAGAGAAACTATATTAATTCTATCAATACCTTCTTGCTCTTTGTCCTCCTTTTCCCTTCCCTGGTTTCGTTTTTCTTCCAAATCAGCTCTCTTTTTCCATTCTTTTAACCAGCTATAAAAGGAAGGAACAAAACAAGAATAAAAATTGCTGGTGAATTAAGTGAACCAGATTAAGATGGAACAGAATATAAAACTAGGGGACATCAGCCACTTGTTATCCCATAGAAAACGATCAAGTCCTTTCAGATAAAAGCAAAAATGTTCAGGATTTGATTCTTTTATAGAAAAGGTTTCCTTTTTTATTCTCCGTTCTACTAGCTGATTGGTATAAAATCAAGTAATTTGGTGAACTACTTAATCCCTCATAATTTAGTGTTGTTTTGTCAAATGGATCTTTAAATTCTATGTAAGAGCCACACCAGTAATTTTAAGCCCACATAGAAAATTTAACTGAAAGCACAATGTATTAGGCGGACTTCAGTGCTAAATTCGTGCCAAAAGCAGAGGCAGTACAGCAAGGTCAGGATCAGGATGCTCGTAGGGAAGTACAGACAAGTACTGCTCTCTCAGTACTCGAGCATTATTAGTAACATGAGATTTTGAGTTATTTTAGGAATGGATCCATGTTCCCACTTCTGACCTGTGTAGCCTTTCAATTTCCTTCTTGTTCCCTACAAGTTCACTGGAATCTTGAGGCTGGTATTTTTCTGTCCAGAGCATGTCTTCCTTTTCCACACCTACAGAAAAAATATTATCCATTTTTAAATAGTTCTTCATGCAAAAGACTCGATCGAGTGTAGAGGACTAGGACTAGATATGATTTTTGCAGGACAGTGGAAAGCTGACATATCACACAGGCACTTCCTCAATGCAAAGATTAAAATGAGACAGGAAATGCAGTTACCTGAAGGTGCACTTGGATCTGATAAACAGTCAGTGTCTTCTGTCACACCATCTGGTTTCTGGGTCTTGTTTTGTCCTGTCTCTGCTTGTTTTTCTCCAGATATAGGAGGAATAAGATTCCTGGGAACTCCTGATTTCACTTCAGTCTCTGCACCTTCAAGCTGTTTTCTTCTTTTTGATTTGCGGTCTTCTGTTTCTTTCCTTTTCCTCTTCATTTCCTTCAAACTGTCAGGTTGTTTCTGAATTACATCCAGATTTGCAGTGCCATCTCTGCTTTCTAAGAAAAAAAATCACATCCTTTTAAAATTCCAAGCTATATCCATTACTGCTGTACGTTTGTTTAAGCCATATTTGAAGAATTTGGTCAAAATAACCTAAAATGTGAGGATCAATTTATTTCCAGCAACAGTATTCCTTCAGTTACGTATTTTTAAAAATTCCGAGTTGTTTTTTAATGCCAGCAAGAGTGAGAGTGGTTTTTTCCCTCTATAGATTCCTAACCTTGTGTACTGTTTTCCAAAGCCAACCGTTCTGTTTGCTTTCTCAGGAACCTGGAGTAGTATTTTCTCACTGGAAACTGAGAATTAGAAGACACGATCTCATCTAGCAAATCTTTCTTGAATGCATCAGGAAAAGCTGGTCGGTGGCCTGAAAGCTGGAATACACACACACAGAATTACTCAAAACTTTACACAGAATACTTTGCATAATTTAAACTGGCAGTGTCTTGTTAAATTCAGAGATTAACAGAAACTGTTAAGAACTGAGGAGAACTGTCTGATGTTAAGATGCAAAATGTGTAACTCACACAGGGAAATTTAAAAAATTAAACAAATTACAGGACTGAAACAGATTCAAACTACAGGATTTTTTAAAACCATAACTCCAAACAAATATCAAAACAATTTGAATTTTAAAGTACTAACCACAGGTGCAGAACGATTTCCAGTTTGTTTTGAATTCACAGTGGAAAATTCACCAAGTGAGAGAGTGATTTTTGTGATGTTGGTAACTTCAGTACTCAGTTCCCTCAACTTAGTTAATAGAGGGCATGATGGTGATTGCAATTTCCACATTGGAGAACCTACAAAAGAACCATCCCCCAAAACAAAACAAGAGTTAGCTTCTGTTGTAGGGAAAAGAAACAGGCTGGTCTTCTCTCTTTTTGCCTTTGTCAGAAGGAAATGTTTTCTGCCCAAATCAGTCCAATACAATCTTTATTCTCCAAACCGGAACTTACTACGTCAACTCTTTTTACTGAATATTGAGAATTTTGCATCCTTACCCATGTATGTATAGCATCAATTTAATTTGTAAATTTTGTATTCAGAAACATCTCACTGGAAGCTTCTACATTTTGTTTTCTTACTGAGACACAAAACAAGAGGAAACTCCCACCTATTCCAGTCCTAAGCTGTTCAAGTTTTTTCTTTTCTGCACAAATTATTCAAATTATTACATACATTTAAATCAAAGCCAAAAGCTTAAAAAAAGCTTACAGTCATCCTTCTGCTGTACATGGAGAACAGTCTTAAAACAGGAACTTGCAAGAGAGTATGCTTCCATTGCTGCTGCTTTCTTTGCAATCTGCCTTTTCAGTGACTCTGGCAATCCACTCATCAGGAATTCACGTTTTGCTCTGAACTGATCATCATCTTGAGAATTTTCAGATGCATCTTGACTTTAATGAAAATAGAAAAAAAAAAAGAATTATTAGAACTTCCACCTATGCAAGGCTGAATTTAATCATTCTCTGCCACATCAGTTAAAAATAGTCTGTTAGAACTGCTAAAATTAATTTTAACGTAGTTAGTTTGAATTTAATTCTAAGTTTTGTGTTAAAAATTTTAATCAAAAAAATTCTCTTTGGTTGTATATTTTTATATGCAATCTGGGATTTCTTTTTAATCAGTCATCAACTACATTTCCAGACATCTAATATGGCTCTAAACTGGTTGAGGAACTCTCCAAGACACCCCTAAAATTTTGCAAGCAGATTAAAATATAAATCAGTATAAACGTCATGAATATTTATAGCACATGTCAGTAAGTGTCTTTAAATCTGTCAAATGAGAGAATGGTAAAGTAACCTTGAAGCATATTTGGATTTTTAAGCAACTGCACACTTGATGACTAACCTGCTTTCATCAAAGATCATGATCGGTTCGCCTGCAGAGTTTTGAGCATTTTTGCCTAGGCAGGAAGGTGGATATCGCAGTTTCCCTTTAAAAAGGTAAAAAAAATTATTATATTGTCACTGATACAAGATTCTAACCTTGCTTCTGTGTTTACTACCTGTATGTTCCATTTAACATCAGAGAATTTCCTTTTCTTAAGGGGAAGTTGAGTATTTTAACAAAATTCATTATAGCTTTATTTCTAATTATTTCCTCAGTATAGATGTTATTTTCTAAAATTAAGAAAATAAAGGAGAGCCAACAAAACATGGTATACTACTGACAGTTTTTTGAACAGTTTTCCCCAAATGAAGAAAAATCAAAACAACACATGTAAATAACCTCTGCACTATTAATTCATATAAAAAAGGAAGGTATATATTGGAATATTATACAAGATCAGAAGAAAATATTAATATACTGCAAAGGCAGCTTTATAAAATAAAGTTACAATAGTCAATAATATAAAATGTTTTTATAATAAAAAATAAACACATTCAGTAAAACCCAATTACCACTGGACTTCTTTGCAACCTTCAAGTTTTTAGACTTCTTCCCCAAAACATCATTTAAGCTCCGAAGTTTCTTTTCCTTCACACTCTGCTCTGTAGTAGTGACACTATTCACGCTTGAATCTAGAATTATTACTGATTCCTAGAAGGAAAACAAACCAAATAAGAGAAGAAACACAACTTTTCCTCCTTTATTAATAATACATTGCAGATATCTACCTTAGCTTGCAAACACTTCTTGTAAAGAATCAAGTAGGAATCATTTGTGTAGCTTAAATCAATCACAAATATATCAAGATATTACCCCCCATATAGTCTTACATCACTTTCTTCTAATTTTTTCTTCTCAGCAAGAGCTTGCTGTCGAGACGAGCGCCTCACGGGAGCTGAGTCTTCATTCACTTTTGATCTGTTATGCTGTATAGCCTTTGCTTTTTCAATCAGCTGCTTTGCTTTGGATATGTTTTTAGAAGCGGAGCTTATCTGTTAACAAAAAACAAAAGAACTGAAATAGCAATTAATAGTGCTATCTTCACTAAGTACTTTGCATATAAATATAGTTTTTCACTTTCATAGAAGTCTGTAATTGTTGCAAAATTTTATTGGTATCAAAAAGAAAATGAAATAATTGAAAGGAGAAGCAAACCAAGATGATATCAGCAGTTTTCAAAAGGGAGTGAGAGCCCTGCAAGCGGATCCTCAATTTGTCCATGGAACAGATGATATATGGGCAGTGACATTCTTAAGCCTCAGCTGTTCTGCTGTGCCCAAACACTATCACAAATCACTGGATCATTTAGCTTGGAAAAGACCTCTGAGATCATCAAGTCCAACCTCTGACGAATCAGCACCTTGTCAAGGTAACCATGGCACAAAGTGCCACGTCCAGTGGTTTCTATATCCCATCCTGAGAACCTGCAGCACAGGAGCCTGCTATTTTATGGGATTTTTGTTATGAAAAATGGATTTTTACTAATAAAACATGTTTTAAAATCCAAAGTACAAGAAACTATCTTGAATTCTATCATAAATCAGAGTAATATTCCCTTTCCACTGGGAAGCTGGGAACTGTCATATTAAATTAGACTATTACACAGTACTGAATAGACCACAATTATACCCATTTAGGAAACAACAAAATACTGACACCAATGGTTACATAAATTACCTTAGTGTTTTTGGAGCGAGACTCTTCATTTCTCATTGCTTCAGCTTTATTTGATTTTGTAGCTGCTTTGATACGTGTAAACCTCATTCTAATTAAGAAAAAAAGTATTATGAAATTTTTACTGTTTAATAAAGGGAACTGTTACTCTCAAAATCATTTTCAAAGGCCTTTAAAAATACAGTGCTGTAAACAGAAGCAACTCCCCAACTGGAGGTTGAGGTTTTTTTGTTGTTTGGTTGGGGGTTTTTTGGATGTCTTTAGTGCAAACACATTTATAGTCAGCTTTGGTTCTTCTCTATTTTTACCCACCATGATCATTATCCATGCAGGTTTGATATACAATCCATTTATAGTTATGTCTTATTTTCAAAATACTTGCATACAATTAATGGACAAAAAGGTAGAATATACTCTAAAACGTTTACCTTATTGGGCTGTTTCCATCAAAGGGCACAGTAATCACCTCAGCTCTGTACATGTTGCTTTTCTTGCAGGATTGCCTGTGTGCTTTCGGGGTGGAAGTCCCTAATGGGCAGCCACTTAATTCATCTGCAGAACAGGCATTTCTAGCCCTGTGCTTTTTAGGTGTAATATTTGTTGATGTTTTGGTTTTCTGCTGCCGTAAACTCCTCCTTAACTCACTCACTTTTGGACTTGATGGAATTATTACATCTAAAGTGTTTTCCACAGTAATAACATTAGCACCTGAATCCTCTTCTTCATTATAATTGCTGGTGTTTGAGACATCAGTTTCCTTAGTTTCCGAAGCCTTCTTCCTTCTGTTTCCTCTTTTCTGAACCTTCCTAGATCTTCTGGGTTTACTTCTATTGCTTTTAGGTTTAGAATGTGTGTATTTGTCCACATAATCTTCTGGTATCCCGCTTTCTAATCCTTTGTTTGAAGGAATGACATCTTCAGATCCTTCTTTTTCTTTTGAAGACTTTGCAGCAGCTTGCTTTTGTTTTCCATGTCCCTTTTTAATTCCACTTTTTGTTACATCTGCTGTTGGTTGTCTAAAAGCCTTCATAAACTGATGCTTTTCTTCCAGAGTACATTTTGGCTTCAGAGAATCCAATCCTGCAGTCTCCAGTACGGCCAGCTCCAATTCTTCTTCCTCAATAACTACATTGGATTTTCTTTTCTGAGTCACCTGTTCTGTTTGCTCACTGTCCAAGAGGGGTGGGCTGCTTTCTTTTTCCCCTACACATCCTTTCTGCTTCAAAAAAATGGAAGCTATTTTCCTAGAGCCTTTCTGCTCCTTATTTAGAGGAGGTAATTTGGGGGGAATGGAATGAACTTGTGCAAGGACAGTCACTGTTCGGTGTGGCAGCTGTTGAGACTCCTCACACTTTTCTGTGTCACTAACACTATCACTTTTGTCCATTTCATTTGCTGTACCAGAAGTGTCCATTGCTGGCTTTGTGTCTTCTTCAACATTATTTTCTCCCTGACTTCTCAAGAAGTCCTCAAATGACACTGTTATTATACAGTTATTTACCTGGGATGTCCCATCATCCATATCACCCTCAAAACTGGAATCACCAATAGTATCACCACACTCTGCTACTGTATTTGTCTTCTTTTCAGTTTCCTTTTTACATGTTTCATTCATCTGGTTTTCCGATGAAGAGCTTTCAGACAAATCAATATTTACTTTGTGCTTCCTTTTCCTTGATTTTCTAATCCTATTTTTTGATCCCTTTGTTTCACAACCAAAGTTTTTTGCATTTTTTCTGGAGGGGACAACGTTTGGGAAGTTCTCTCTTTGCACATTATCTTCTGCTGATTCTCTTGCACATTTTTGGTCCACTAGAGCACAAGAAGCAATAAAGTCATTACTGTCTTGTTGCAGTCCTGTAGTTATTCTGCTGTCATCACTACTAATTTCTATTTCATGGTCATTCTCCGATTCTTTGATTTCTTTTAGTGTATTATTTAAATTAACTTTCTTCCCTTTTCTCTTCCGCTTTAAAGTTGGCTTGAAAGATGATTTACACTCTTTGTCATCAGCATCCAACAGTGTTTTATTTTCTCCAGCTCCAGCTGGGAATGCAGCATTCTCAGTTGCAGAAGTCTTTTTAAAATAATCCAAGATATTGTTGGATTTTGGTGATGATGATGCTTTATCCACTGGTTTTGCTAATGGTGAAAAATACCTTGTGATTGTTTTTACAGAAGCATCTTCCTCTCGCCGCTTCTTGCATGGCTGTAAAAGGTACATGAATCTTAGTTTTAAAGAAACTTAAGATGACTTATATAGTACTTTTCAGAAAACAAAAATTCATGTTAATGTGCTCAGACTGTGCATGCATCAACATTATCTCCGTGTTTTCAAAGGCCATCTAAGCTTGAAATAAACATTCTGCTATTACAAATAAATAAAAATCCTGTTCTGAAACCTTGAGATGGTCAAAACTGAAAGGGACCACAAGGTCTTCAGAACAGCTCTGCAGAGATTTCACAGTACAGACCTGAAAGTCTAGGTCAATTCCGATGATCGACCTTGACATGTTCCCCAGAGCGTCTGTGGAGCATTTAAGAGGGAGTTCCAACATCACTTAAAAAGATCTGATCCCACCGTAAACATCTGACATATTTTAGGAAGACACTGTATCTTTAAGAGTACTTCAAGAAAATGAACGCAAGAGAATTCTTATCTCATATAACGATTGAAACCAGAAAAGAGCATTTACTTCTACAGCTCCAAGAACGACTTTGGCTCATAAAGACTTTTATAACTCCTGGTTTACTAAAAACGGAACTCCTCTGAAATCACACCCTCTGAATCAGAAAACCCCTCTTCCCAAAGCCCCTCGAAAGCGTTTAATGACAGCCGGGCCCGCGGGGCTGCGCCGACCGTCAACAGCGCCCGGCAGCGCGGGCCGGGGGCGGGCGGCACCTCACACCTCCCCTGCTTACACCGGACGGGCCGTGTCAGGGGAGAGCGCCAAGGGGCGAACGCCAAAGGGGGCGATCGCCAAAGGGAGCGATCGCCAAAGGGGACGATCGCCAAAGGGGACGATCGCCAAAGGGAGCGATCGCCAAAGGGAGCGATCGCCAAAGGGAGCGATCGCCAAAGGCGGCGATCGCCAAAGGGGGCGAACACCAAAGGGGCGCCGCCCGTCAGCCGCACCCCCTCTCTCCGCCCTCACAGCGCGACCCCCGGCCCGCGTCCCCACCTGAACGTCGCCGTCGTTCCCGGAGAGGAGGGGGGAAGCGGCCGCCGCGGCCACGGTGACCCTGCCCACCATGCCCCGGCTGCTGCGGGCGCGGAGCCCACCCGGATCGCTCGGGGCGGGAGGAGCGCGAAGCCCTGGGCCCCGGGCGGTGC